>BSQZ01000013.1:5537281-5597281 GCA_033239005.1 Lamellibrachia satsuma | reverse complement strand
CCCCACTCAAAACACTCTGTTTTCTCTCAGTCGATTATGCCATCCCCGATAACATGGGCTTTTAAATTAAGTAGTAATCTTTGACGTGGCGCTTTGTCAAAATCTTTCTGAAAATATAAGTATATAATATCTACTAGCGATCCCTCGTCTAGCCACTTTGATTTCTTCTAAAAAACATACCATATTTGTTAAGCATGAATTCACTTTTAGGAATCCATGTTGAGATGGATTTAATAATTTATGCCTAATAAGGAAGTCCACCTTAAGGTCACTGATTAACCTTTCTAATAATTTACAAATAACTGATGATAAACTCACTGGTCTGTAATTCTCTGTCTTATTTCTCGAAACCTTTTTAAATAATGGTATGATGTTTGCTTATTTCTATTTAGCAGGAACCACTCCCCCTGTTAATGACAAGTTTAACTCTTGCACGTGGTATAATAAATTTGTTCTACTGTTTCCATTAATAGTTTTGGAGGAATTCCATCCGCTCCAGGTGATGTATTTTCTTTTATTTCCTTCGCTGCTTTCATTTTCTGAGCTACCATTTCTGGAGTTACAATTAACTGCCTTAAATATTCCGATTTTGCCACCTGAAATTTTGTATCTAGAACTGGTAATGAATTAATATCCAATTTGGTAACCACTGAACTGAAGTAAATGTTGATTAGGAAGCTGTTGTATACTCACCGATGGCGATGTTGATGAGGTAGCTGTTGTATACTCACCGATGGCGATGTTGATGAGGTAGCTGTTGTATACTCACCGATGGCGATGTTGATGAGGTAGCTGTTGTATACTCACCGATGGCGATGTTGATGAGGTAGCGGTTGGTTGCTAACTTTCGGTTCCTCTTCTGGAGCAGAACTGCCAGCGCGGCGACGTTCAACAAGACGCCAATCACTCCGATGATCGTTAGTCCAGTGATTATGTCGTACTTGAACGACAAGCTACGGTCGAGTGATGTAGCATTGCCAACGATTTTTGTATCTTCAGTCGAGTTGCTTGCATGTTGGAATTCAGTCGCGAGGGTGGTGAAGTCCACATCAAAAGATGGGGATGAGGTTGTCATCTTCTCAATTGTCGTCGTCATCTGGTAATCGAACACAATCCATATACTAACTGTATCATGCATAGACCTATAATGGTTCAGTGCAAATGTTTTATCTGATACGTAACGTTCTTGTCAATATATGTATTCGATTCACAGCACCACGTCCCAGCCACGTTCTCTTTCTCGACCAAAACATTGGTATCCACGTCTTGACTAACAATGCTAGTTGTGGCTGTAAGTATTGAATGTTCCATTCGAATAAATTATTTGTCAAACATGCGACATTGATCTTATTCTGCATGCATATTCTACTTGCCTAAATGTTTTTGTTACTTAAACATTCAAAGCAGTGTGGTATATTGTTGAACAGCATGTTGATACCCGGCGTACGAATAGGTCAGTAGAATTGACGTACCTTTCTGCTCGATCACTCGTCGTCATACGTCTATGTCGCTGATTTCTAACTTCTGAACTGAGAAGCGGAGACCGACCACTGCAGCTCGCTAATGCACACGATTGTAATGGCAGCTGGCAGTTATATAACTACAGCTGCGTGCGGCCTTCTGCAAGACCTGATCATGCAACCAAATAGCGCTACTCACATGTCAAGAAAGTGATTGTCAAATCACCCAGTCTGTACATAATTAACTACTCACGCCTTCGCGCAATCACGTGATGATAAAAAATCATGAATAAACGTAACATTATATTAACCTCTGCATGTAAACATGATGGACGCCCCAAAACATTCAAAGCAGATAATGGACAAATAATATTTTATATCAAGACAATATGTTGCTCATTGAAGCACATTTGGGCGACCAAGAAACATGTGTAGTTTATATTTTATAACGTGTTGGTTTCGATAGAAACTTTGAACCATTAAGGCTTCCATGGTGAGTGCGGACGTTCAGATCACAATACGCATGAACGATGTTCAACATATTTAATTCAATCAACCAATCAATCAATCATTCAATCAATCATTATTTTATTTCAGACACAATGTACAAGCAATAAGCATTATGCCCATAGCACCCAGAACATATACTAGATGTGTAAAAACCTATACAAAAGTGTATCAATTGCACGTATCCATTCATGCGCAGTACAGAGGTGTTATAGACATCGCTGTGTTCAACACTATGACAATGTCTGGTCATAGACGCAGATATCCTGCACATTAGACTGTACATACATTTTCAAAATCTAGTATTACACCAGTCAGTGCGAGAACTAACAAACATGAGACTAGCACTACACCTCACAGATAGGCTGTGTATAATTCTAAATGCCTTATTATTGTAGAACACAATAAAGTGCTGCACATAATAGGCACAAACGGAACATCAATACATATTACTCCAATAAGATGTGAACTATCATCATTAATTAGTTGTGATATTAGTATCACCCCTTGTTGATATACAGCTTCAAACGTGAATTTAGGCACTGATCTCGCACTCGTACGTGTCGCTTCAAAACCACACCATTCGGCAATTGTTGCTCTCTTCGATGTTTGGAATGAAAATGCACCGAATATATGTCATTAACTAGCCACTTATTATATATCCATTATACTTTGAACTTGTACATAGCAATATTCTGATTGTATAGTATGTATATTAGCGTGATGGTGTGATGGTGTGATGGTGTGATGTAAGACTGCTGTTCTTGGTTGCGTGAGCGGCTTCCCTGCCATGTGAATTAAACTACAAACAGTCTGACAAGAACTCAGCCGGCGTCTTAATCCATATACATTTAATTGCTATTCATAGAACATCGCACGACTCACGCGTATGTATGTATATATGTATGTATGTATGCATGTATGTATGCATGTATGTATGTATATATGTATGCATGTATGTATTTAATTGCAATTGATAAAATCTCGAACTATTCAAGCTTATGCATGTATGTATGCATGTATGTATATATGTATGTATGTATGTATGTATGTATGTATGTATGTATGTATGTATGTATGTATGTATGTATGTATGTATATATGTATGTATGCATGTATGTATGCATGTATGTATGTATGTATGTATGTATGTATGTATGTATGTATGTATGTATGTATGTATGCCTGTATGCATGTATGCGTGTATGTATGTATGTACCTATGTATCGTATCATGCAAGCTAACCAATTTATACAAAGATTATCCCTGACTGTTTTAATGCTGGAATACAGATGTAGCTCAAACAATGATACACGTTTAGTACCCACAAACAATTATAAAATGTATCTCAATAAATCTGCATAACTATGTTTTACCATGGTCTTGTCCAATGTCCTTTTGCATTAACGACGTTTTATGGAAGCATTTTGTAATTCATTCGTTAGCGGAAAGCGAACCACAATTCCGCTCCCTTCTGAGACAACCTTCCAGTTGACAATACGTCAGTTCTGCATATTGAACAGTTTAAACAGGAGTTCGTACTATAACTATTGGGACGGAAGGGCCGATTCGGGGGGAAAGGCAACATCATTCTTACCAAGTAGCTTACATCTAATTTGTAAATGAAACCGAATACAAGTATGGCTAAGTTCGTCGTGAGAGTTGTGGGAATTGCATAAGGAATTCTACCAAATCATAGTTTTCTTACACAATCGCAGTCTTTGTCAATAGATAGCTACGTGTTTTTTTCTGTCATCGTCACGTGCTCAGTCCCACTTACGCAGACAAACTCACATGCAGGCACACACGCCCACACATTATAATACTCAAACACACACACACACACACACACACACACACACACACACACACACACACACACACACACACACACACACACTCACGCACGCACGCACACACACACACACACACACACACACACACACACACACACACACACACACACACAAGTACACGCACACACGCACACACTCACTCGCACATACAGGCACGTGTGCACGCATCCACGCACGCACGCACACGTTTCATAAGAATAAAAAATTACCATTTAGATAGCCAAGCACAGACATACACTGGGAGTACGTGGAATACATCCAAGTTGTCATAATTCAAAGTACTAGACATATCCAATAAGAATTGTCTAGAATACTTGTAGTCAAGGCTTTCGTTTTTGTAGCGGACAAGTTAATGACCCAATTTATCATACTCGTTTTGTCACGCTGAAACAAATATGATTCTTCTTTGTTTCAGCCTCCCCAATGATGAATGAAGTGGTACGTGAACACCGCCTTCGCTAGCACACCAACCAAACAACACCAATACCATCCCAGAGGTAAACGTACCGGGAAGTGGACTCTCTTCGAGACACAGTGCACTGCTACACTGCTGAGACTTGAGTGGCCGGCCTTCTCGTCGAAGCAGACGACCATGAAAGGCCTCTTTATCATGACAATTCCTTCTTATGAGAGGCCGTGCAGTAACCAATACGGCCATTGTATGTTAGCAAAAGCGGTAGTTTCATAAGAGAATGTATGTGCGTTCGTGCGTGCGAGCGTGCAAGCATGCTTGCTTGGGTGCGTGAGTGCGTGCGGACGCGCGTGCGGGCTTGAGGGCGTGGGTGGAGTATTGAGTAAATCCTATATAAATTTGGATTACTAGAAGTTATGCCACCTGGTGTATTGTACGGAAATACGGTGGGTTGTCTTGCACGTTAGGCATGGTTTATTCCACAAAACTAGTATTTATTTAACCATGAGCAACAACGATTACCGGGTGACACCAGACACTTAATTGTATCTTACAGGTCAAGATAAAAGGCATTTCCTTTGATGTGTTGATACACATGCCCTTGATAAAGTAAATTAATGCGAACCTGGAATATAACACAGTGCACAGTGTCAACTATTAACGTGAGAACATGATACGTTTTTGATTCGGTACACTACTGCAGTTACTGCATTCTAATTTAATAAAAGTATCTTCGACAATAGCGCGTTTATCTAGCAAGATATTCACGTGACTTGTCGTGGAGCCGTGGTGTTGACGGAGGCTGGCAGAAAAATGTCACCGTCGGTGATGAAATAGACGACTGGGTTCATGTAAGAGTTAAGATCACAATCCAAGTGACAACCTTTTGCTTACTTCAGCTATCACGAACGCTTTCAGAAGTGAAGCGATGCAGCCTTGCAGCCGGAAGGCGAGAAACAAGATGGTGACTACAGCGCATATGACCGCTACACGAATGGCGCGTCTCTGGCGCCGGGCCGCCTGCTCCTTTTTCATTGTCGACTGGACGGAGCCGACGCCGCCGACTTGGTCAGGAGTGATGCTCGCGTTCACCTTTCGCTGGCGATGACCGACGACGCCGACGATGCGGCCGTATAGTGTGCACAACATGACGGATGGTAGACCTACCGCCGTCTAGAACATGTAGTCGTCGATAGTCTGGCTATAATACACCGAGCAGTAGGGAAGCCAACCATTCCAAAAGTCCTTCGAGAAAATATAAAGAAACTGTTTGAAGAAAGTACGTATTTCGCTAACGTATGACGTTTCGAACCCATTGAAAACCACAGTAAAAAGACTTCATACTTATAGTTAATATAAATACGCAACGCATAGCATTGACCAACCATAAATGCTAGTCGACGTATCCCTGGGACAAACTCGTGTGTCCATATGAATATTTTGTATTATATATCAAATGTCCACTGCTCACCCGCAATGAGTAGAATCTCACCTTGACACCGTATGCTGGGAATATGAGTTCTACGAAGGTGAGCAGCCAGACGCACGTCAGTTGAAGCATTAGACCATTAATATAGACCATTAATATAAACATAAATTGAGAAAAGTGTGTTACGTTTTCATTGAAACACCTTTTCGATAAGAGGAATTAAAGAAAGCAATGCACTACTATTAAAAAAAAACAGTATATGCTTAGCTGACATAATGCATTATCAAGGTAGGGGAAGAAGACCAAATCGTTACAATCGATGTAATCAACTATGTAATATTCCAGACAAAAGCGAGATGTCCATTCCATTTAATTAGGGGTGGACCGATAGATGTGCATACCAATATGTCTCATGTACTCAAGATTTTAACTAGTGTCATACTAGCAAGAATAGTTCGTTTGGATGAAAACAAACCCAGAGTACACGGAAGGCTTCCTACTCGTGTTCAGAACAGCTGCCCACCATCATTCCTTCGGGTAACTTATAGAGCAGCAGAAGGAATACCAGTTCAAACTGTGCGAATGATTTGTGGATTACGGGAGAGTATACACGAAGTAGATCACGGTGATCAAAGCAATCTACAAAGACCCCAGCGCAAAACCGGGTTCGAAATAGCAGTAGCCGGTGGCTA
The DNA here is from genome assembly GCA_033239005.1 of Lamellibrachia satsuma. NCBI lineage: Eukaryota > Metazoa > Annelida > Polychaeta > Sabellida > Siboglinidae > Lamellibrachia > Lamellibrachia satsuma. The sequence continues at coordinate 5,590,925 of BSQZ01000013.1, read as the reverse complement.
CCACAATACGAAATAAGAAGATTAAAGGAGATGACAGGAGTTCGTTAGGCTACTGCTAAGTCTGCTGTGGTCTAATTATTGTTAGTTCTGTTCTCGCCAGTGCCTGGGAAGAAATCAGTGGCTTCCTCCCTGGTAACGCCCGGTAATAAAACCTTTGAAGATCAGAGAGTTATCTATCTTATTTATTCCGAACGAACACGAATGTTTCTTGAGAGGTAATTACCATGGCATGCTATATTGTGTGTTGTTGATGACTGTCAGCACTCCAATCTTCTTGCATACCACAAGGAACGCTGCACAACAGAATAGTTGTTCATTAGTTCGATTGATCTTGATGCGGTGGAATAGGCTGGATGAATGGGCTGCGAGAAACCACTGTCTTGAGGTGGACGTTCCGCAGTTGTCTTTTCAGTCGCTTCGGGGATGGTGGTTGCTTTTCTGGGATGGTTTGTGAGAGTTTTGTGAGCGGCCATCTTGGAATTTATTGCGGGAGATACGTCGTTGCTGAAGATATCTGGGCTACTAGCTCTTCGTTAATTCACCACGTGTAATGCTAGAGACTGTTGCTACTTTGCTGTCGACAGCATGAATATCTACCAACTTCCTGAGGAAAGAGAGTTCGTTACTTGATGCATAATTATGCTACGACAGGCGCTGTGATCAACTGTTATGCGAACAGCAACGCACAGAAGAAGTTGAACCACGACAAAACAAAGGAGTATAATTTGTCGTGACCACTCCAACATGTAAATCGGTAGTGTTGTTTTAATAGAATTTTAAATCATCGGGACGGTCTTCTTTAAAAAAACACGTTTTGACATATTTCACCGCAGCGCCACCATAATAGACATTTCGAGTTTGTAGCAACAAAACAGTACAAGTGCTTGAATTCTTTATTATTATTACACAAATGTGTGGTCTCTAGTTGCCGTCGCCACCCACGCCAAACACAAAAGTCATAAATAACTGGACAATAAAACGCACGATTCAGAAATGCTGCCTTCAATTGGAGTTAACTATGCATGTAATTTCACACTACAGTGCACACATTCGATTGTAAAATGCAATATAATATGATACAATACAATACAATACGATAAAATACAATATAAAACCTTATACTGCTCTAAAATCACCCGGAAGCTCAGCAGCGCACCAAAACAGAAGGGTTCGACAGCTCCTAGTCGGTTTAACAATTCCAGTCACAAATAGTTGACTCGGTACGCTGAGGAGCTATCGAGGATAAGCGAGTTTAAACGGGTGGGATTTTAGTTGAGGGCGAAATGTTACTGTTTCCTGCCGTAATGCTAATAGGAAGTGAGCTCCACAGAGTTTGTGTGGCTGAGAAAGCTCATGTTCCGACGTTTGTCTTAACCTTGGAATGAAAAGTGGAATAGAATGGTGTGATCGAAGCTGTCTGGGCTGTCTTGCATGAGTGAGCAGTGAATGTAAATATGCTTTATAGGTAACTGAGCAGTTTTAAAAATAATGCTGTATCGGAGAGGGAGTCAATGCAATGAATTGAGAAGGGCCACAGAGTAGGAGAAAAGATGTGGCCGGGTAACTACACATGCCAAACTATTTCACACACGTTGAAGTTTCATGATGTCGTTGAGAGCAATGCAATTAACCGATATTATGTGTCGGTACATTCAGGTATTATATACTATAGATGTATAAATGAATATATAGATGAATTCACTGATGTCGATCTATGAGGTACCGGTTGTATACTCACTGATGGTGATGTTGATGAGGTAGCTCATTGATGACAATGCTAATGAGGTAGCGATTGTATACTCAATGATAGCAGTGTTAATGAAGTAGCTTTTGTATACTCACTGATGGCGATGTTGATGAGGTAGCCAACGATTTTGGTATCTTCAGTCGCGTGTTGGAATTCAGTCGCGAGGACTTTGAAGTCCACATCAAACAATGGGGATGAGGTTGTCGTCTTCTCAATTGTTGTCGTCAGCTGGTAGTCGAACACAATCCATATACTAACTGTATCATGCATACGTCTATAACAGTTCAATGCAAATGTTTTATTTCATATATACCGTTCTTGTCAATATATGTGTTCGATTCACAGCACCACGTCCCAGCCACGTTCTCTTTCTCGACCAAAACATTGGTATCCACGTCTTGACTAACAATGCTGGCTGTGGCTGTAAGTGTTGAATGTTAGATCGAATAAATTATTTGTCAAACAAGCGACACTGACATCTATACCCATGTTATCTGTACAACATTCTACTTGCAAAAATGTTTATGTTACTTAAACATTCAATGCAGTGGGGCAAGAACAAGATTTAACAAGACAAGGCATGTTGATTAACTCGTTTGTGTTTCTCTCCGAGACATCATAATAAATACATTCATACCGCCAACATCACCAACACCACCAACAACAATAACACCACCAACATCACCAACACCACCAACAACAATAACACCACCAACACCACCAATACCACCAACAACAATAACACCACCAACACCACCAATACCACCAACAACAATAACACCACCAACACCACCAACACCACCAACAACAATAACACCACCAACACCACCAATACCACCAACAACAATAACACCGCCAACATCACCAACACCACCAACAACAATAACACCACCAACACCACCAATACCACCAAAACCACCACCAACACCAACCCCACGACAAGAACAACAATTAGTTCCAGCACCGCCACTACCAACATGCTAGTGTTGTAATCCGTCCCTTGTTCTATGTCGATTCCTTCCTTAGCGTTGCATATCTCGCTCTCTATTCAGAGGTTGGGCACTGTCAGCAGGCACCAAGGAAGACGTTGACTTTCTTCATAAAATATGCAATGTAACTTATGGCAGGCCCTTAAGCAAGGGTCCATTTTCCCGATATGGCAACGGGTTTTAGAAAATCGTAATGTTGTTTTTAATAACAAATATGTTGTTTTTTGATAAAGAGATTTTTGTTTTTTTAATAGCTTGATTTTTGTCGGAACACAGCTCTCGTTATTTGTCCAAAAACTGGATAAAGACGATGACTTCTTATAGCACCATGCGGTGGCAGCAGCAGTTACGAAAATCTTAATTCAGTCTGCGAATTTACAAGTAACGTGTAAGCATCATATGTTTACTTTTGGAAATGTTAAGACTGAATGAACACAACATGGGGAGGGACAAGACAAGCGACCGACACGACTCGGTGAACTCAAGACGAACGTTTACATTGTATGTTTGTTAATGGTTCCCATTAGTTGCAACGCTGTGTAACTATCACTGCCAATACCACACGTCAACAGCTGCAATACGTGAAGTTATGGTTAGTCAGGGGCGGATCTAGGCATGTTGGCGGGGGGGGGCTCTTCAGACCCCTAAGACCCCCTTGGATCCGCTGCTGGTTATTGGCGGCTGCAGGAATTTATTTTGTCACCTCCAATAAACCCCCGATACGTGCGTAAATGTTTTTTGTTTTTGTATTGTAAATAACAAAAGATAACTGGTAAATTGAACAAATTCACATTACTGGCTAAGCACCTGATTTATAGTAATTATTTCCTCTGGGAATTGGTTTCAGAGGCGGTCGGCGGTCGGTAGGGGTGTTTTCTTGTGGCCAGGTAAGTTTAGGTTGGAATTGCTTCTGCGGTAGCTTCGTGATATTTTGGTGGTGCAATGGCGCTTTTCAATACACCAGCAACAACCGTAACATAACACTGAGTACAGTTTGTTCATGTCCACGGTGTATCCGGTGTCAATCTTGTGATGGTCGATTAACGATCAGTGTCTGCGCTACGGTTGTTGTCGCCAAACCATTTTCGTGAGTCAATTCATCATTCAAATCGTTGTCATTAAAGATAAGGAAACTCATCAATTATACATCAAACCTTCAATACTCGCCGAACAAACCCTTATTGCCTCTTTGGTTCCCTCCTTACTTCAATTCTTCTGTTAATGTGTGGGTTAACCGGATATGAAAGACACAGCAATGTTGGTTAAAGTCAGACCGATCTCCGACAAGGCACAGAGAGTCGACATCCCCATCATGAAGCAGTTCACTTTGTTGGCGTTGACGTTGACGGTGGTGATTGCGGCGTTCAAAGACGTTGAAGGCCAGTGATTGTTTGTCGCTTCAGTAGCCAGTTTAAGCGTAGTTGTGTTGGAAAAGACTTGTCTGCACATTCGTTTCCAGAAAATATGTACTCCAACAAGTCTATAATTTGCTTAACACAAATAATTGTGCAAACAACAAATCGTGTGTAGATAACACACACACATATATATATATATATATATATATATATATATATATATATATATATATATATATATATATATATATATATATATATATATATATATATATATATATATATATATATATATATATATATATATATAAAAAAGACACTGTTTGGACGAGATGAATAAAACGTTATTTCGAAGAAAGTCAGAAGCGAGCAAATCTGAAGCGAGCGTGTGTATTAATAGTATAATATCTTAGTGTCAACAATAAGTGCAATTTGTATGTAACATTACACGCTAACTCTATGCGATTTCCCCGTTGCAATGCAGGAGCTTGCATCACGAACTGCGCCGGCAAGCCTGCAGGAGATTTTCAGTCGTGCATCAGCTGTAACGTCTACGCCATGTGTACGGCTGGCGGGCAGTTCATCGACAACCGGCCATGCGCTCCAGCCACCCCTTTGAACTCCATATTTGCATTAGCTTGATGAAAGATACCCTAGCTTTACGAATTATGTTAACAATGTCATCACCGCCTCAGCCTTGCTTACTGAAGTTTCAACCAGATAGTTATACTTGTCCTCATCCTTTAATTCTTGATCGTCAGTTAGTATTATGTTTTGCCCTTTCTGTTTATCCTCAATACTTGTTGATATGTTCACTAAAATTCAAATGGCAGTCAATGTGTACACCAAGAAATTTTTATACTGACCAAGTGATTGTTTTCATACTTTTTATTACCGAATACCATAAAATTGGTTTGGGCAATATTTAAAAACAGCTTATTAACTTGAAACCATCTGCATAATTTGTCCAATTCGTTTAATACTGTTTTACACACTTCTGTCAAATCTTTTCCTGAGTAAAAGAAATTAGTATCATCCGCAAATACAATCGATTTCATTAACGATGACACATTACACATATCGTTAATATATATGATAAACAAAGCTGGACCCAGTATAGATCCTTGTGGTACCCCACAAGTGACATTCATGCAATCAGTATTAGTGTCATTAATACAACCATATTGACTTCTATTCATAAGACAGCTGCAGATCCACATATTTGCTATCCCTCTTATTCCATAATGCTCAAGTTTTTTTACGAGAATGTTGTGGTCAACCGTATCAAAAGCCTTTTTCAGATCAACGAAGACACCCACAGTAGACTTACAATCATCAATTGAAGTAGTAATTTCTTCAACAAGCTCCAATATTGCCAGTGATGTGGACATATTTTTCCTAAACCCATATTGGATTTTACACAGTATTTGTTTGTCATCTATAAATGACATCATCCTGTTGTGAAAGATCTTTTCTATATTTTTTTAAAACTGTGATAGTAAAGATATATGTAATTAGTAAAATCATTCATATCACCATTTTTAAATAACGGTATAACCCGAGCCAATTTCATACCTTCCGGGAAACCCCCTTCTGTAACGAGGTGTTAAATACATGTTCTAAGGGTGTTACTAGGTGATGTATTATAGGTGATGTATTATTTTCTTAACTAGGTACATGTCTATATCATCATGATCTTTTGATTTTTTGTGTTTTGTATTATTCACCAGCTTTATAATTTCTTCTTTTGTTACAGGCTTTAGAAACAATGTATCCTCAACCTTATCGGATAAGTACCTTGTGAAGACATCATTGCTTCCAGGAATATTATTTGCCAGATATGGCCCTACATTTACAAAACAATTATTGAAACTATTTGCAATATTTTTGTTGCCAGTAATTGTGGCTCCATTTTTACTAAATTCAACAGGGTATGTTGTTCCCTTAGTTTTTTTAAATTACACTATTTAGTATTTTCCACGTTTCTTTTATGTTTCCCTTGTTTTTTTATAAAAGTTTTGTGCAGTGTTGTTTTTCACAGTACCTTAGTATGCCTGTCAGTTTGTTCTTATATTTTTTATATTTTTCTTCCCTAGTAATTGATCTCTTCTTTAAGTAGATTTTTTTCCCTGCAAGCTTGTTTTAATGAATTGGTTATCCATGGCTTGTCTGGCCGTTTGTTAACGATTTTCTGTTTAACGATAGGACATGTTGTGCTGTATATATTTGTCAACTTTTCAGTAAATGTATTGTATATCGCATGTAGCTCATGCAATAATATACGTTTAGCACCCAACAAAAATCATAAAATGTATTTCAATAAATTTGCGTAACTATGTGTTACCGTGGCCTTGTCCAATGTCCATTTTTTATTAACAACGAACAAGTTTTATTTAAGGATTTTGTAGTTAGCGGCAAGCGAACCAGAATTCCGCTCCCTTCTAGGAAAAGCTTCCATTTAACAATACGTCAGTTCTGCATATTGAGCAGTTTTAGCAAGTGTCGCAATAGCAGGAATGCCATTTAGAGGACCGGTTCGGGGGAGAAGACAACACTATTCTTACCATGTAACTTGCGTCTGATTTTCAAAGAAACTGAATGCAAATATGGCTAGGTTCGTGGTAAGAGTTGTAGGAATTGTCTGTGGAATTCCACCGAATCGTAATTTCCTTATACTAACGCAGTCTTGGCCAGTAGATAGCTATCTGTTGTTTCTTTCATCGGCACATGCTCGTTCCCACTTATGCAGACACACGCGTGTACACATAAAAACATATTCACACGCACGCACACACACACACTCACTCGCTCACACTAGCACGCACATACACACACGCACGCACGCACACATATCACACGCAAACACGCAGGCACGCACGCACGCACGCACGCACGCATATTTCATAAGAATTTTAAAATTAATATTTAGATACCCACGCATAGAAAGGCACTGGGTACATGGAATCCATCCAAGTAATTGCAGCTTACCAATAATTGACCCATTTGATCTTACTCGTTTAGTTACGCAGAACAAAATATGATTCTTTTTTGTTCCAGCCTCCCCAGTGATGAATGAAGTGGTCCGCGAACACCGCCTTTGCTACCACACCAGCCAAACATAAAACCACACCAGAGGTAAACGTACAAGACAGTGGACACTCTTCGAGACACAATGCACTGCTGCGACTCGTCGAAGTAACCAAGAGCCAGACGCTCAACATCTGACACAAAGTTAATATTTGCTAAATATAAACCACAATAAAACGGCTGGATATCTTGTAGCTGGTAAAGTAGGATTGTCGATGCGTTTTGTTTCATTCCTCATTGAAAACAATTTAGTTGAATAGGAATATATCGGCATTGTGTCACGTAGCAACTGGAACGACACTCAATGTCATCCTTTATGTTATTCGATGGGATCCGTTAGCCCACGTGTGCTAATGTTTAATACGTGTTTCCACTTGTTGAAAAGGCTCTCATTTACACCAGTACGATTAATATTCAAGTAAAAAGGTAAATCGGTGAAGGTACATTATTATATAGCGCGGTATCCACTCCGTAGGAACGTTCCAAGTGATTGACACTCACCCCTGGCAGATATGTCCATTGCAACGCCACCTCGGCATATGTGGGAAGCACACAGCCACGCTGCAATTAATGCGCGAAGACTACTCGTTCACGTGTACACCACTATCTATAGCCAGGTACTCATCTATACAGCTGAGTGATCTGTGGCGTGATTCAAAAACGGGTTCTCTCGATTGAGAGTCCTATATTTTAACCACACTCGCCACCGCGCCCGCATGTAGTCTGTATAAAGCAAAGTGTAGAGCCGAGTTTCTCCGAATAATCTTTATTTCAACAACAACCACAACAACAGACACACCTAACTGAAGTTGTGATGGCATCAGTAGATTACGAAACAACAACATTGTCGATAAGTAACAAGAAGTACTGGACTATTTATAGTACATACCATATTACAAATACAAATAAATAACACATCCATACATTTAATTTGCAGTATGCAATTGTACGCATTTTACATAATGTTTTCTAGACATAGCACACAAACTTACTTTTCAAGCCTATTCATGACAGGCCGTACGTCAATTATTAAATTGATTTACATTCAAAACCAATTAGAAATAGTACATTCAACGAAAAAAAAAATTTAGATTAAAAGTAGTATTACCCTAATCCAAGTAAATATAGAATAGTCAAGTTTAAATACATAGCTATTCAATATTTTAACATTATTTTTTTCTTCAATATATGAACAGTCTGACAATAAATGTGTGAGCTAGCAATGGTATTCCAGATTTATTCTCCTTTAGCTGATAAAAACACACTTCTCATATTAGTACATTTGTAATTGTTTATTTTGTCAGGTTGTAAACATATTCTCATCAGCTGAAACATTTGTGTACATTCACTGAAAAAAATAGTACATGCAATGAGCATAATTATAGCAGCTCATAACTATATTTGATACTTGATCTATGATAATATAACAAAATAGCATATGAATATGGTCCATCCTCTTATCACCACAACGTGAAATTACACATCTGTTTCTGTAACAAGAATAATCTCCCCACACGTGTAAGGTAAGCTTTACCCCGTACTTGAACACAGTAATCATCAATGATTTCCAAACTTTATAAATTATTATTTATTTTTGATACACTTGGTGATAATCTATTTACAGCAAACCTTACATTAAGATTATCCAACGCATTTGTCACCCGGATAAACTCATTTTACTCTCACACAACATAATAAGTTTGAAATAAACATAAAAACCTTCGGAATATTACACGTCTTTAATGTACATTATATAGGCTTTGTTCCTAAAACTGAACATTGTGGAACACCATAACGTATCTTAACTACCCCTGGATCACAAATGTTATGCTGAACAATGTTTTATATTTTTCAATTAACTTAAAGTCCATGCATGTGCAACATCTCGTACACCATGGAAATGTTTGGCCAATATATCATGATCAATAGTCTCTCTTTAGTTCGATACGTACACAACTAACATATTTGTTACTCGCAATCGCAAGCTATTCAATAAGACGAAGAGAAATTGACAAATCAAAGTACTGTACTGAACATTCAATACTCACAATCTAGTCATATATATTCGTTGATACGACTTTCTATTCTCTCATCCCTGCTGGTTCTGCATAAAATGGTTGGGTTTGAACTACTAACCTTGAACCACTACAACATGTTACAATTCTGAAAAAGTTATCCCATCGGCAGAACTGCTGTGCTGCAGGAGTCATTTGCATGAATGAATGAAATTAAATGAATGAATGAATGACATGAAATTAAATATATTACACCAATAATTACAAGTACATATTATAATTTAGTATATACAATAGGTCAGGAGACTCCCGCTAAGACATTTAAACGCCACTACCACGAGAGCCACCTTATTATGTAGTATAATAATAGTAATAATACATTTAAAGAGTAATGTAGCTAATAATACATGAATATACCATAGTAAAGATTATACAATCAAAAGTTCATTCAGCAGCTAACACATACATATGCACATATAAACATATAATAAGCAATCAAACTAAATGCAACAATATACATTACAATAAATTTATTTTAAAGACAACATTTAATATGCCAAGATATAATTAGTTAGTAACTAAAGGCGACGCATACATAGGAATTTAAGTTAATTATCTTCCACATATATAAGAGTTAATAATAGTACAAGTATGTCGATACCTTTCAATAATGCATATTTTAATATAGGTGGAGAATCCATAGATACTGTGGGTGAATATTTTATTAATAATGATATCTGGAGAATTATTTGCTATGCTGAACCTGATGTTTCTTTTGGAGAATTCGTGATTGACTCTAGGGATAAATACATATGTGCCTGCCCTAGTGGCATGTTGATAGTGCTGGGTATTGCATAAGAGTAGGTTTTGATTGAAATAATTAGGCAGCTGCTTCTTGATCAATTTGTAAATAAATTTGAGTATATTAAAAGTTATAATTCTAACTGGCCTTATGTAATTTGATAATTGTATTATTTATGTTACTCTGAGTCCCCCAGACCCTATAATTGAGGTGGCATACGATTAGGGAGTTATAGATTGTTTTCATGATGTTGAGTGATAGGATGTGTTTGAGACTATTTAACACACCTATGGTTTTTGATATTTTGGAATCCAGTGCATCTATATGACTAGCCCAATTTAGGTGTTTAAAATTATCTACATATTCAATATTTGATTCAGCTATTGGAAGGAGAGGAACCTGAACCTTTTTTGTGGCATATGAAATATCATGGCTTTTTTTTTCTTTACATTTAGTGAAAGTTTGTTCACTTTGAGCCAAATACTTATTTTTTCTAATTCGTTGTTTAGTCTTTCATTGTGAATATCATAGTGCTCATTAGAATTTAGCATAGTGAATAATGTGGTGTCATTTGCAAACATTATGAACTTAAATGAATTACTAGAGTGGACGATATCATTCATATATATATATATAATGAACAATAAAGGACTCAATATTGAGCCTTGGGCTACATCCATTGTTATATCGGCTTCAGCATTATTAATCTGAACAAACTGTTTCCTGTCTGATAAGTAGTTTTTTGCAAAATTTTAGTGCCGAATTTGTAAACCCATAAAACTGTAATTTAGATAAAATAATATTATGGTCAAGGGTGTCAAATGCGTTTGACAAATCAAGGTATACATTTATTGGAGTGATAATTTGATCAAGTTCCTGAGATATTCTGTCGATCAGTTCAAGTGCAGCTAATTGAGTGGCGTGTTTTTCTCTAAAACCATATTGTTCATTGTAGTATAAATTATGAGATGAGAAGTACATGTGAATTTGATTGAACATTACTCTTTCAAAGATTTTGGAGATTGATGGTAATATGGAGATTGGACGATAGTTATCAAGTAATGTCATGTCGCCTTTTTTATAAAGTGGTATTACTTTTTGCAATGTTTTGGGGGTCAGGAAAAATGCCAGTTGCTAGTGACTGATCAATTATGATGGTGAGAGATTTGCAAATTTCTTGTTTTATTGCTTTTAATAATTTTGTGGAAATGCCATGTGGAATACAAACTATCATAGCCAAGGTCCAGACGCTCAACATCGCGACACGAAGTTGAAGTTGTGGCTTACATTTGCTAAATGTTCACCACAACAAAACGGCAAGATCTCTTGTGGCTGTTAAAACAGAATTTTGCGTTTTGTTTCACACCTCGTTGAAAACAATTTAGTTGAATAGGAATATATCGGTGTATTACTGAATACACTATCCACTAGTACCAAATATTTAACATTTTTCCAATTTTTATTTGAAGGAAGATAACAGGGTTATTAATATAAACATTAGTTGTGTTCACATTTTTCGTAATGACGACAATGGTGTAGGGCAATGGAAAAGCAAAGTTAAAACGATTCTGGTATTCTTGCATTTTTTAACAAATGTGAGATCTTGCTGTTTAAAAAAAAATTTCGGAGAGTTTACTCCATAGAGATTCAATGCACGATAAAATGTGCCGAATTTAAATTGTCGTGTCTGCTGTTGAATGTACAATTTACACTTATTAAATATGAACTATGTCAGCGTATTTTCCAGGTTTCTCAGGATATAATTTTCAGAGGTAATATACCAGTGTCTTAGATGTCGCCATTTTCCTTGCAGCTAGAATGCACTAGCTACGACACAGCTCAGCAAGGGCGGATTCAGGGGTGTCACTACTGTGGCGGGCACCCTTTTTATTTCGGCCGGATTTTGTTTTCATAAATCAAAATTAGTTGTCGAATCACCGCGAGGTAGCGCCTCCTACACTTGTTCCACAGATGAGGATGTTTCAAACATACAAATTGCCACCAGTACTGCCATTTGTCTCCCCCCCCCACGAAGTCGTTCTTATGTGCCCCCCCCCATCCTGCCATATCCTCATAGTACCCAATACTAAATGCAAACGGTTCTCGTTGTCAATGCATTTTTGTGTGAACTTTCACAGGTCACTAGCTGTTGTCATACTTGTGATCCAGCGTGTGAGACAATCGCCGCTGCAGCCCTTGGTAAAGACACAAGCAAAATCAAAGCGTTGAATTTATACCAAACGTTGCTCAGAGCTCGCTACACTTAATTTGCTCCGCTGCACTGTGTGCGCGAAAGATGTGCGTTCTTGTAATGCGATTACTTGAAACTTATAATTTTGTAATGTCATTGTACAGCAGAGGAAGCGTACGATGGTGCTGTGATTATAGCCGGGAAGACGAATGTTGTAGCTGCTTTCATCTTGACCGACATCATGAAAGCAACGTGTGTGGATTAAGGTGTACGACCACACAAGTGCAAAAGTTCAAATTTCAACACACCTATTATGTTGAAAAATTAATTTGGATAAATAGAATTTAATTTGAAAAATTTATTTGGATAAATAGAAGTTATGCCACCTGGTGTATTTTGTTTGAACGCTGTGTACGGAAACACGGTTTGTTATCTTGCACGTTAGGCAATAGTTATCCCACAAAACTAGTATTTTAGTTATCCACGAGCAACGATGATTATCGGGTGGCACCAGCCATTTAACTATGTCTTACTAGTCAATATAAATGGCATAACCCGTGATGTGTTGCTTTTTGATAAACTAAATTAAGCAGAACCTGGAATATAAACTGTGATGCACAGTGTCAATAATTAACATGAGAACATAATACGTTGTTCATTCGTGACACTAACTACTGCAGTTATTGCATTCTAATTTAATAAAAGCATCTACGATGACAGCGCGTTTATCTAGCAAGACGATCACGTGACTTGTCGTGGAGCCGTGGTGTTGACGGTGGCTGACGTCGCCGTAGAAGTGTTAACGTCGATACCCTTCCTCCGGCAAATGACACGCAGAAAGTCGGAGCGAAAGCGTTCGTCGGTGAAGAAATAGACGACTGGATTCATGCAAGAGTGAAGATAAATGATCACGATCGTCCAAGTGACAACGTGTTTGCTGACGTCAGCTATCCCGAACGCTTGCAGAAATGAGGTGAACCAGACGGGCAGCCTGCAGGCTATAAACAAGATGGTGACTACAGCGCATGTGACCGCTACACGAATGGCGCGTTTCTGGCGCCGGGCGGCCTGCTCCTTTTTCATTGTCGACAGGACGGAGGCAACGCCGCCGGCTGGATCAGGAGCGACGCTCGCGTTCACCTTTCGCTGGCGGTGGACGACGACGCCGACGATGCTGCCGTATAGTGTGAGCAGCAGGACGGATGGTAGACCCACCGCCGTCAAGAACATGTAGTAGTAGAGATCCTGGCTGTAGTACACCGAGCAGTAGTGACGTCTACCTTTCATAACGTCCTTCGAGAAAATATAAAGAAACAGTTTGAAGAAAATATGTATTTCGCTAAAGTGTGACGTTTCGAACCCTTTCACAACCACAGGTAAACATGTATTCATACGTATAGTTTTGTATATTAATAGGCAACGCATAACATTGCTCAAACGTAAACGCTAGTCGACGTATCCCTGGGTCAAACTCGTGTGTACATATGAATACATTGCTTTATAGCTCAAACGTCCAGTGCTTACCCACAAGAATCAAAGCTCACCTTGACACCGACTGCAGGGAATATGAGTTCAACGAAGGTGAGGAGCCAGACAAACGTCAGTTGAAGCTTCATCATGCGCGGGGCGACGAAGGCACGGAAGCGCATCGGAAGAACGATAGCGACAAATCGCTCAACGGCTACAAGCATGATGGAGTTGATGCCGAGGTATTGCGGCAGGAAGCGGACGATCACGAAGAGACCGCAGTTGGCAGCTGACCAGACGTTGATGTGAAAGTTTCCAAGGATCCGCAGTGATACGGAGCTGCTCATGAGGATGTCGCCTGTAAGCACAATGCGACGGAAATATTCTTACACATAATAATTAAATTGACATGGTTATTTGTAAACACAGTGATACCAATGGTACTGTTAAAATGCATTAGATCCAATTGAGCAACAATTAATCCAACACCAACTTCAATATTCACAGTTAAACAAAACCATTCGGATGAACTGACGACAAATCAAATCAAGAAAAGACGACAAATCAAATCAAGAGACAACACACAAGAAAGGTACGAAAGGGGCTTCACAGGAAAAACCCAAACCATTAAAATAAGCATAAAACGTGAAAAGTATATTATGTTTTCATTGAAACACATTTTCGATATGAGGAATTAAAGACCGCAGTGGGCTACTATAAAAAATGGAAAACCATAGGAGATGCTTTTTTGACATCAGGCATTATCAAGGTAGGGGAAGAAGAAGAAATCAACACAATGGCTGTATTCCTCAAAGTAATATGCCGGACACATGCGAGATGTCCATTCTATTGAATGAAGGGTGGCACGAAAGATGTACATACCAATAACTATCATGTACACAAGATTTTTACCAGAGTAACACTAGCTATAATAGTTCGTTTGTATGAAAACCAACCCAGAGAACAAGGAAGGCTTCCTACTCCTGTTCAGAACAGGTGCTCACCTACATTCCTTCAGGTAACTGATAGAGCAGTAGAAGAAATACCAGTTCAAACTGTGCTGATGATGTGTGGATAACGATATGTTTACTGTATTAGCTTTTGGTACATTAATGCATTCATTGTATGTGTTTTTTCAGTATTAAACAGGGGATTGCTATGTAAAATAGGAATGACATATATTTACGTGTGTATGTGTATATATGCAATAATGTAGCATATATATGTATACATAATATTATAACAAATCAATGTAACATAAATTTACATTTCAAATCTCTCCGTTTCCAGCGTAAGATTGTAACACACTATTATTGTAAATATTCATCTTTTAAATATATATGACTTAAACGAGCATTGTAAAGGAATGGTCTGCATTGGCAACGTGTGTATATACACTACATATACGTGATGTATATACACTACATATATGTGATGTATATACACTACATATATGTGATGTATATACACTACATTTATGCAACCAACAACACAACACAGATATAGAGATATGAAAAGGCCAAATGAATGACGTTTATTGTGGGGATTAAGGGTAAGCCCACTTTCAAAGAAATGTAAAACAAAGAAATGTGGGCTCCACAACCCAACGCCAGGCTGACTACGCCCCATGCGAGCCTCCTGGACGTCGGGTTCAATAGAGCCCACATTTCACCACAAAGCAGTAGCAGTATTCCTAGAACAAATAAAAGAAACAATGGCATTACTATTGTCATGGAACACCCTTAAACCAAATAGTATAATGCCCTACATGCTATCCCGCAGTCTATGAATACAAGTACCATGTATATACACTACATATATGTGATGTATATATATACTAAATATATGTGATGTATATACACTACATATATGTGATGTATATACACTACATACATATGATGTATATATACTAAATATATGTGATGTATATACACTACATAAATGTGATGTATATACACTACATATATGTGATGTATATACACTACATATATGTGATGTATATACAATACATACATATGATGTATATATACTAAATATATGTGATGTATATACAATACATAAATGTGATGTATATACACTACATATATGTGATGTATATACACTACATATATGTGATGTACATATACTAAATATATGTGATGTATATACACTACATAAATGTGACATATATACACTACATATATGTGACATATATACACTACATATATGTGATGTATATATACTAAATATATGTGATGTATATACACTACATAAATGTGATGTATATACACTACATATATGTGATGTATATATACTAAATATATGTGATGTATATACACTACATATATGTGATGTATATACACTACATACATATGATGTATATATATACTAAATATATGTGATGTATATACACTACATATATGTGACATATATACACTACATATATGTGATGTATATACACTACATATATGTGATGGTAGAAATAAACGCATTATTATTATTATTATATTTCTGCCACGTAGATCAGGGTCCTCTCCCACAGCTTGATATAAGCTGTGGTGTCCGTGAGGTGTCCGTGTGGTGTCCGTGTGATGTCCGTGTCGTGTCGTGTCCGTGTCGTGTCCATGTCGTGTCCATGTCGTGTGCGTGTCGTGGTCCTCATAGGCAATCACTATTTTAGGAAATCTTGAATAGTGCTACAGCTGGCCCAATATATCGGAAAACAGGATTCACGATCTAGACAGAGAAAGCTGAAAGATCGGGTTAACCCTCACTGTGACGGACAGAAATTTTAATAAATTATTTTGACCCGGTATAGCACCTGACATGACATTGTTGGGAATTTCAAACATTTGCAATTTCACTTGGTAACTTAGTTTAACACGATGGCCAACACATATCATGTTTTTTCTTCTATGTTATTACTTGTTTCACACACCAACAAAAGTTAATAATGTTTTGAAAAAAGTAAAACACATTGGTTACACTAAAGTAAGTAATAAGTAAACAATAAAGTAATTATGGTCAGTATAACTGCTGTAATTTTTCTTCGTATTACGTCATCCAAAATACGTTTATCTATAAAATACATACAACAACAATAATATTAAAAAAAACATTTTTGTGCTGGGTCAAAAATAACATGCTGTTCCGATTAAAAATTAACGGTTGTGTGTGTCCTATTTACACCAACAACAAGACGAAATGTACATCAGCTATCTTTCTAACATTTAGTTTTGATGTACACATTACAAACTGTACAACTAAAATTGGCACAACAAACTAGTTACAAGTTCAGTACTCATGGAGTGTTCTGTTCTAATATAATAATTGCATCCATTGTAGCTATTATATAATGTCTCCATTACTATGGTCATGAACGTTTTAATAGGCAGTTCATTAACACATTGCACATGCTCTTTATCAGTTCATTAACGCATTGCACATGCTCTTTATCAGTTCATTAACATATTGCACATGCTCTATATCAGTTCATTAACATATTGCACATGCTCTATATCAGTTCATTAACATATTGCACATGCTCTATATCAGTTCATTAACATATTGCACATGCTCTATATCAGTTCATTAACATATTGCACATGCTCTATATCAGTTCATTAACATATTGCACATGCTCTATATCAGTTCATTAACATATTGCACATGCTCTTTATCAGTTCATTAACACATAGCACATGCTTTTTATCAGTTCATGCATGAATATACACACTCAATATATGCACATTATATCATATGCATATAGAGTAGTGTGACAACCTGTGTATGCAGCGGTTCTTCTTAAACATGATGTACGCCCCGAAACATTCAAAGCAGATAATGGACAAATAATAGTGTATACCAAAAACAATGTGTGGTTCATTGAAACACATTTGGGCGTCCAACAAACATAAATGGTGAGACTATTCTTAGGCCCTTATCTCCTCCTGGAGCATAGTCCATCCACAACATTTCTCAAGCGCCTCCTGGCTTGGGCAATCCTCTCCAGTTGTTGCCAGCCATTCCCTGTTTGCTTGATGTCTGCCTCGAGGTCACGCCACCAGGTGTTTGTTTTTACTCCCCCTCTTTGTCTTGCCTTGGGAGTTCCACGTCTCAGGACCTGTCTGGTTATGTTTGTGCTTGGCTTTCTCAAGGTGTGACCAAGCCATCCCCATCTCCTCTTAAGGATCTCTATCTCTATTTGGGTTTGGTATGTTCTCTCCCAGATCTCTTTGTTGCTCACCCTGTCCATCCAGTGTATTCGCAGAATTCTTCGCCGGCAATGGTTGACAAATGTCTGATTCTTATCAGCATTGTCTTGTTTATTCGCCACGTTTCCTCTCCGTACAGCAACACGGACACGGACAATAAAAAGTACGCTGCTTTAATACTGCCTTCAATTCGAGTTAACTATGCATGTAAATTCACATTATGGCGCTTGCACCCGACTGTACATTGTAATACAATGTCATACAACGAGTTTAAACGGGTGGGATTTTAGTTTACGGCGAAATGTTACTGTTTCCTGCCGACTTAACACTAATAGGCAGTGAGTTCCACAGAGTTTGTGCGGCTGAGAAAGCTCATGTTCCGACGTTTGTCTTAACCTTGGAACGAAATGTGGAATAGAATGATGTGATCGAAGCTGTCTGGGTTGTCTTGCATGAGTGAGCAGTGAATGTAAATATGCTTTATAGGTAACTGAGCAGTTTTAAAAAATAATGCGATATCGGAGAGGGAGTCAATGCATTGAATTGAGAAGGGCCACAGAGTAGGAGAAAAGATGTGGCCGGGTAACTACACATGCCAAACTATTTCACACACGTTGAAGTTTCATGATGTCTTTGAGAGCAATGTTATTAACCTCATTTTACCTATTATGTGAACACATGCAAAACGCTGCTGGAAACGATATTAATCGTTGGCACAACGTACATGAGTTAGAAGCTAAATATATATAGACGAACTCACTGATGACGATATTGATGAGGTAGCGGTTGTATACTCGCTGATAGCAGTGTCAATGAGATAACGTTTGTATTATCACCGATGGCGATGTTGATGAGTTAGCGGCTGTATACTCACCGATAGCGATGTTGGTGAGGTAGCAGTTGGTTGCTAACTTTCGGTTCCCCTTCTGGAGCAGTACCACCAGCACGGAGACGTTAGACAAGACGCCAAACACTCCGATGATTACCAGCCCAGTGATTAAGTCGTACTTGAGTGACAAGCCACGGTCAAGTGATATAGCATTGCCAACGATTTTTGTATCTTCAGTCGAGTTGCTTGCATGTTGGAATTCAATCGCGAGGGTGGTGAAGTCCACATCAAAAGATGGGGATGAGGTTGTCATATTCTCAATTGTCGTCGTCAGCTGACAATCGAAGACAATCGATATACTAACTGTATCATGCATAGACATATGTAACATTTCAGTGAAACTATTTTATCTGATACGTAACGTTCTTGTCAATGTATGTATTCGCGTTACAGCACCTCGTTCCAGCCACGTTCTCTTTCTCGACAAAAGCATTACTACTCATGTCCTGATTAACAATGCTAGCTGTTGTCTGTAGTGTATGTTGAATGTTCCATTCGAATAAATTATGTGTCAAACATGCGACACTGATCTTAACCTGGTCAACTGTATACCCATGTTGTCATTACAACATTCTACTTCCCTAAATGGTTACGTTACTTAAACATTCAATGCAGTGGGGCATACAGTTGAACAGCATGTTGACGCCCGACTTACGAACAAGTCACTAGAACTTACGTATCGTTCTGCTAGCGAGCGATGATCACTCGTCGTCATACGTCTATGTCACTGATTCGTAGCTCTGGACTGAGAAGCAGAGACACCGATCACCGCAACTCGTTAATGCTCAAGATTACAATCGAAGCAGGCAGCTATATAACCACAGCTGCGTGCGGCGTTCTGCAATATCTGATCATGTCACAAATTAGCGCTACTCATATATCACGAAAGTGAATGTCAAATCACCAATCTGCACATAATTAACTACTCACGCCTTCGCGGGCTCAAACATCAGCAACACCCGTAACATTACATTAACCTCCGCATGTTTACATGATGTACGCCCCGAAATATTCAAAGCAGATAATGGACAAATAATAGTTTATACCAAAACAATATGTGGTTCATTGAAACACATCTGGGCGTCCAATAAACATATAGAATATGTATAGTTTATACTTTATGTCATGATGGTGTCTATAAAAATGTTGAATCATTAAGGCTTTTATGGTGAATGCGGACGTTCAGATCACAACATGTATGAACATTGTTCAACATATTGAATAAATAAATGCATAAGTATATAAATAAATAATAAATCAATCATTCAATCAATCAATCAATCATTCATTCGTTTATTTCAGACAAAATATAGATGCAAGATGCATTATGTCAACTAGCGAAAATGCCCGTCCCCAGTACGGGATAACTTAGTAGTTCACACATGACAGTCATGACACCAAATGCCTCAGGTCAATGTGCCATCAATACGCTCGAGATTGTTTAAGGGAATGTCAAACGTATTACCAGAAACAACCGCGTCACGCACGTGATGCAATACTCGTTGCATATACAAAATATTGAAGGTCACGTGCATTTAGAAAATATATATTTGTGTTGGTTGTAGAATAGTAGAATATCTTTTTATTGTGTATTGGCCCTCGGTCTGTAACCTCAGGTCAATACGTTGGTGCGTGCATTCTGCTATAATCTAACTATAATCGAGCTAGCGTATGTATGTTTGTATGTCGCTATGTTCACGTTTTCCTCCTAGATGGCTTGCACCTCGGGCGCCAAACTTACAGCGATTAATCTACGACCCCACAAATGAAACGTAACGCCTTTATTTTGTTCGAAATACCCCGTATGGCTGACATTAATACAGTCAATACTACTGGCAGATGTCGATCTGCAAACTTCATGTGCTCGCTAGTAATGCCGTCCTAACCAGGGGACTTATTGTTAGATAAGGCTTCGATAATTTCACACATTTCACCCTCATACCTTGGTCAAAACTGAATGTTCGTTATATAGATCAGTATGGAATTCCTTGCTGCAACTCCCTTTAGCCACATTAAAGCTCCTGCTATGGTGTTCTTGCCACATACAACTTATGTTTTGACTACCGTGGACTTAACCTACAACGCTAGGCAATATAGCATTACTGTTTGGTTCCCTCCAGAAATCCCTATAATTTGTTCACTCATTTTAGCAGCAATTCATCTGCAATAATGGATTGTTGTCTTCTTACGTACTATAAGCACATGTTTGGAGTTAGACTTGTCGAGTAACATCATAAACCACACCTAGTGTGGGTTTGACAATGTCCTTCCATAAGAGACATGCATTTCTACATTTCATGTGCAAATTGTTTACATGATCATTCCAACCAAGTGTGAAAACATTCGTTTTATCACATGTGGGCCATGTGTGTGTGTTTGTGTGTGTGCGTGCGTGCGTGCGTGCGTGCCTGCGTGTGTGTGTGTGTGTGTGTGTGTGTGTCTACTAATGGAAACAGTAGAACAAATTAGTATACCACTTGCAAGATTGTTCAACTTGTTATTAAAAGAAGGATTTGTTCCTTTTGAATGGAAAGAAGCAAATATCTTACCATTATTTAAAAAGGGTCCGAGAAATAAGTCGGAGAAAAACAGAACACCAGTGATGTGTACATTATTAGATAGGCTAACTAAATACCATATGGTGGACTTCCTTGTTAAGCATAAATTACTAAATCCATCTCAACATAGATTCTTAAAAGCGAGGACATGCTAACGTATATGGAAGAAATTATTAGAAGAGAGATCACCAGTAGATATTATATACGAAGATTTTCAGAAAGTTATATATATATATATATATATATATATATATATATATATATATATATATATATATATATATATATATATATATATATATATCAACGACTTGGACGAAAATATAACAAACAACGTACTGAAATTTGCGGATGACATAAAAGTGGTTACACGGATTAACACTGATGATGATAAACAACATTTACAAAACGATCTAGACAAATTAGTTCAATGGTCTGAGAAATGGCAGATGTTGTTAATTTTTTGGAAATGTAAATGCCTATATACATGACAAGGGAACTTGGGTGTAAACCATAAAATGGAATATACTGCTCAATGTACTACTGCAAAGGAACATTAATTAGGAGTACAAATAAATGTTGATATGAAAGTTTCAGGGTATTGCAGCTTTAAAGGGTAATAAAATTGTTGGGTTGATTAGGAGAAATATAACATACAAGGAAAATAGCTTATAATACATCTGTATAACGCAATAGCTAAACCTCATTTATAATACTGCATACAAACTTGGATACCATATCGGAAGAATGGTGTAGATGCGCTTGAAAGAATACGGAAGAAAGCAACTAAAATAATGACAGAACTAAGAGGCCTTAGTTATGAAGAACGACTGAAAGAATGTGGTTCAACAACCTTAGAGACAACGCCGTTAAGAGGAGATCAAATTAAGTTGCAACGATATTGAACGGGTATGAAAATATTGATAGAATTACAGTTTTCTCACTCAAGAAAGATAATATAATATAGAAAGATAATATAATTAGAGCATATCAGATAGAATTAGTAAAGGATCAGTGTAGATTGGATAGCAGGAAGTACTCGTTCTCACAGAGGACAATCAATGAATGGAACAAACATCTACATATTGTGTAACTGCTAGTAGCGTGAAAATATATATAGACAAGGTTGACACATATCTCAGGAGGGTGGATTACACAAAGATTAAAAATGTTGGACTGTTGATAAGCCAATGGCTTCCTTGTCCACTATCCACCTGGACCTTTGCCTTGACGTCAATCTAGTTAAATCGTGTTAAATAATTCAATAATATGGTCAATTCAGTGTAACATAAAGACGAAACGCATGTCCGATTTACGGACAAGTCTATCGAGCTCTGCTACAAGGCAATGATTCGTGAAGGTTACTTGTCGTTCCACGTCGATGCCGCTGGTTCCTGTATTCTCTCTTCTGTATTGCGGCTCGGCAAAGTCGACGGTTATATAGCTGAATGCGGCGGTCAGCAAAAACGTAATGTAATCATTTAGCTCTACTCGTATGACAAGATACCTTGGTGGTTATAACTTCTCCCAATCTTCACCATATTGGCAAGACTATGTATGATCGATATATCGTGATGATTATCCTTCTACTTGGCATATCAGAGTTGTAAAGATTACGACAGTAAGCACTCTCTTGATTATGTCAGCAGTAGCCATTGTCAGCAGTGTGTGTGTGTGTGTGTGTGTGTGTGCGTGTGTGTGTGTGTGTGTGTGTGTGTGTGTGTGTGTGTGTGTGTGTGTGTGTGTGTGTGTGTGTGTGTGTGTGTGTGTGTGTGTGCGCGCGCGTGAATGTGGGTGTACGTGTGTGAACAATGAGTATCAAATAATACAACAACAATTGATTACATCAATAATTTATATTGGTCACCAATTCCAAGGTCCATCAGCATGATCTGTCAGCAAGGTCCGTCAACAAATGTCCTTCTGCAAGGCAGGTCAGCAAGGTCCGCTGTCAAGACCCGTTGTCAAAGTACGCCGGCATGAACCGTCAGGAAAGTCCGGTGGCGTGATCCAGTAGACCTTAGGCAAATGTGTCCGCATTGATTAACTAAGCACGCACACACCTGTGCAACCCGTTTACGGTCATCAGTCGGCGGATTAGTGCGTCCAGAACACATCAAACGTAATTACCAAGCTAATACATTCAGCAAAAGCGTTTCCTGGCGTCATTGCGGTGTTTTCCTGGCTCCTGGCACAATATGCTGACTTAATTAAGTCAAAACGGTGACTTTCTATAGAGTACGGAACTGATGTCTGATGATTTAATCACTATAGTAGTCAATAATGTGAATATGTCATAACGTCCATGACTGAATATGAACCTTGGTTTTGTCAAGATTTAGCCAGGTTGCCATGAAGGAAAGTGGTCAAAGAAGCCATTGGCTTATCAAGAATCCAACGATTGTTCATTTTTATGTAACCCGCCCTTCTGAGATATTTGTCCATTTTAAAAACATAGTCATACTGCTAACATTTACACAGTTAGTAATTAATTGGTCCCATTCGTGTATAGCCGTAAGAATGAATATTTGTGATATACAATCTAAGTTACTTTAACTAAAGCCACTTTATATGCTCTGGTGTTCTACTTCATTCAAGTCCGGATAACACTTCTATGAACATTTGAACACCTATATTGAATTTCTCCTAAATTTCTTCGTTTCTAATATTGTTAATGAAATCACATTCTTTCGGTCGTTTATCGTAATTAAGGCTTCTGGGTTCTCTGTGAACAGCTTAGTTGTTCTCCTCCTCCTTCATCTTATAGTGTGCTCTCCAGGCGTGTGTACAATATTAAAAATTAATCCTAAATATAGTGTTTTATAAAACGGTATAATTAGTTATTTTCTGTATAACTTAAATATCTCCTATATGCCTCCTAATAAACCCAACATTTAATTTTCCTTTGAAGTTGCTATCCCTCACTGCTCTCAGAAGTTCATGTCAACGTTGAACTGTCCTTCTAAATCCTATTCTGTTTCAGTTGTCCACTCCTTTCTGGATCGGTGTAATTAATCAGCAAATAATTCATATTTATTTGTGATCCGTCATATCAATGATTTCTTCTTAAAACAAAATAGATTTGTTGAATATGCAATCTCTTAAGATGGCTATATTTATTTTATCATTGGTTATTAAAAAATATAATAAGCATATGCACAACTCACACAACAAAATAAAATATAATTAATATATAATACTGTGTTCTTTTTTTATTACTCTATATATATACTGTATATATTTTAGACATTAATGTAAAAATCCCTCCTTAATTCGATATTTTTGTTCGTCTCATTTCAAATTAATTTTGTGAATATTCTAACCTACGTTGTATCCACTGCGATATGCTAGCTCGTTTGTACAACTTTTTTATGTAGTTTTTGTGAAATCGTCAGCCATACTATTAAAACATGTAATACTTGACATAGCATGTATTGAAGTGAAAATGGAAAGGTTGAAAACTCACGCATTTCGCCCTTGTTGAAATTTCATAACTTTGTCAAGAGGATGGAAGTCAATGATCAGTTTTGACCCATCAAGTGTTTACATTTTTTTATATCCACTATTTTGAGCTAAAGTCAATTAGTTTGATGATTTGAAACAAAATACGCCCTTACAGATTGCGGATATCACTTAATCTATTCACACACTGCATATCAGTACATCAACGAATCGGATTCGCTATATGCTAACTCATGTGAGGATGGAGGTTTAATATGTATGTGTATGTATTTATATACAAATTAATGCTGAAATAATTTATTGTATTTAATATGTTGTACTTTTTTAATATATTATTATATATTTACTAAGTGCGCCTGTACTATTCAGCCACATAGGCTGCAAAGCGAAAAAAAATTATTCTTATTATTACAGACGAACACAATGCAAATTATATGGCCGGGTAGAACAGTGGGCAGTGAACAAGTAGAACAGGAGGCAGTGCGTGAACAGAACAGAAGGCAGTGAACGAGTAGAACAGGAGGCAGTGAATGAACAGAACGGAAGGCAGTGAACGAGTAGAACCGGAGGCAGTGAACAAGGAGAACAGGAGAGAGTGAACGAATAGCACCGAAGGAAGTGAATGAGTAGAACAGGAGACAGTGGACACGAAGAACAGAAGGCAGTGAAAGAGTAGAACAAGAGGAAGTGAATGAGTAGAACAGAAGGCAGTGAATGAGTAGAACAAAAGGCAGTGAATGAGTACAACAGGTGGCAGTGAATTAGTAGAACAGAAGGCAGTGAATGAGTAGAACAGGAGGCAGTAGATGAACAGAACAGAAGGCAGTGAACGAGTAGAACCGGAGGCATTGAACAAGGAGAACAGGAGAGACAGTGAACGAATAGCACCGAAGGCAGTGAATGAGTAGAACAGGAGGCAGTGAATGAGTAGAACAAAAGGCAATGAATGAGTAGAACAGGAGGCAGTGAATGAGTAGAACAAAAGGCAGTGAATGAGTAGAACAGGAGGCAGTGAATGAGTAGAACAAAAGGCAATGAATGAGTAGAACAGGAGGCAGTGAATGAGTAGAACAGGAGGCAGTGAATGAGTAGAACAGAAGGCAGTGAATGAGTAGAACAGGAGGCAGTGAATGAGTAGAACAGGAGGTAGTGAATAAGTAGAACAAAAGGCAGTGAATGAGTAGAACAGGAGGCAGTGAATGAGTAGAACAGGAGGCAGTGAATGAGTAGAACAGAAGGCAGTGAATGAGCAGAACAGGAGGCAGTGAATGAGTAGAACATAAGGCAGTGAATGAGTAGAACAGGAGGCAGTGAATGAGTAGAACAGGAGGCAGTGAATGAGTAGAACAGGAGGCAGTGAATGAGTAGAACAGAAGGCAGTGAATGAGTAGAACTGGAGGCAGTGAATGAGTAGAACATAAGGCAGTGAATGAGTAGAACAGGAGGCAGTGAATGAGTAGAACAAGAGGCAGTGAATGAGTAGAACAGAAGGCAGTGAATGACTAGAACAAGAAGCAGTGAAGGAATATGGTACTTGGCTAACCAAACGTAATTTATTTGTCGCCAGGAGGAATCCTATCCTGGGTTGTCGGAAGGTCAATATTGTTTTATCTACGTAACCCGCCCTTTTGATATATTTGCCAATTTTGTTTTTAAAAGCATTTATATAATCTGTCGATAATGTGTTCCATTTATTTATTGTTCTATGTAAGAATGAGTACATTATGAGATATAATATACACTGATCCTTCACAAATTTTACTTGTTCGTCAGTTCTACTATCTTCTATCTACTATCAGCCATTGTTCAAATGACACTGTGCTGCCCTAGCCCTAGGAGCGACACAGAACATGGGAGTCTCGTCGTCATTGCCTATATATATATATATATATATATATATATATATATATATATATATATATATATATATATACTCATTCATATATATATATATATATATATATATATATATATATAGGCAATGACGACGAGACCCCATGTTCTGTGTGTGTGTATATATATATATATATATATATATATATATATATATATATATATATATATATATATATATATATATATATATATATATATATATATATATATATATAGCGTTCTCGCGTTTTATGAAATACTAAGTAATACTTACAACGATGCCTCTTCTGTCAAAATAACAACGCATACAGGAAAAACAAAATGGAATGAAAAACCTTGGTTAACAAGAGCGCTAAAAAAAATTCCTGCATACAAAAAAGTAACCTGTACTTAGCGTCTCTAAAAATAGATCAGAATTAATAGAAAGTCGCAAAGAAAAGTACAAAAACAAGTTAACAAAACTCTTACGTCTACAAAAGAAGAAGATTGTAAAACTAATACAAGAGAGATTTGGAAAATCCTTAAAACATAATAGGTAAAAGAAAATCTGAAACAAAATATTCCAACGAATTTCGTGTTGGTGAAAACCGAGTAGTATTAGAAAGTAAAGAAATAGCTATCCATCTCAACAAATTCTTTGTTAACATGGGTACCAATTTATCAAACTTTTGTAACCATCCAAGGGACCAAAACCCATTGACTTCGTGAAAAGTAACGTATCACAGTCAATGAGCAAGAAGTGCTTTATAATGTTTCTGGGTGCAAAAGGAAGACTACATATGGACACGATGAGACCAGCATGAAAACAGTTAAGCATGTAATAAAACAAATTGTAAAACCACTAACCCACATTTTTAACAGAACATTGATCTGCGGATCATTTCAAATGATATGATAATGGTAAAAAGCATTCCTGTATTTCAGTCAGATGATCGTTGTCAAAATCCCAATTTTCAAATATACTTGAAAAATATTCAACACAAGGCTAAGGGAGTGTGCGATGACAGACGGATTCTGACAATGCTTACTGTTACTGTTACTTAAAGATAATACTTACTGTTGTTTTAAAGACAATTCTTGTCTTACCGTTGTCATCAAGATAGTGTTTAACGTTGTCTTAAAGAAGACAATAATTGTCTAACTATGGTCATCGAGACATACATAAATTACTGTTGTCTTAAAGACAATACTAGTCTTACTGTTGTCATCAAGCCAGTGCTTACGGTTACCATCACAATCGGTGTTTCGATCTTCTCTGTACACATACTGTACATAAATTAAAGGTAATCGGATTATTTACGGCAGTTAATTGTCACTACAGAAATGGTAGCTAAGAAAATAAAAGCAATGAAAGATAATAAATCAACAGAAGTGGATGAGATTCCTCCAAAACTACTACTGGAAACAGTAGAACAAATCAGTATACCACTTGCAAGACTGTTCAACTTATTAGTAAAAGAGGGAGTTGTTCCTTTTGAATGGAAAGAAGCAAACATCATATCATTATTTAAAAAGGGTTCGAGAAATAAGTCCGCGAATTACAGACCAGTGAGTTTAACGTCAGTGATTTGTAAATTATTAGAAAGGTTAATTAAGGACCATGTGGTGGACTTCCTTATTAGGCATACAATATTAAATTAATATCAACATGGATTCCTAAAAACGAGGTCTTGCTTAACAAATATGTTATGTTTTTTGGAAGAAACTGCTAAGTGGATAGACGAGGGATCGCCAGTAGATATTATCTACTTAGATTTTCAGAAAGCTTTTGACAAAGTGTCACTTCAAAGATTACTACTTAAATTAAATGCTCATGGTATTGGGGATGGCTTAATTGAATGGATAGAACAATGGCTGACTGACAGAAGACAGCGTGGTGTAGTAGATGGAGAAGTTTCAAACTGGAAATCAGTTTAGAGGGGGTACCACAATGATCAGTATTAGGATCTTTATTATTCTTATTATATATCAATGACTTGGACGACAATATAACAAGTAACGTAATGAAATTTGCAGACGACACCAAAGTGTTTTAACACTGATGGTGATAAACAACATTTACAAAACGATCTAGACAGATTAGTGAAATGGTTTGAGAAATGGCAGATGTTGTTCAATTTTGGGAAATGTAAATGCCTATCTGAAATACCTTTCTGGGTACTACTGTAAAAGAAAAGGACTTAGGAGTTACAATAAATGCTGATATGAAAGTTTCAGAGCAGTGTGGTATTGCAGCTACAAAGAGTGATGAAATTCTTGGGTTGATTAGGGGAAACATAACATACAAGGATTAAAGGCTAATTATACCTCTGTATAAAGCAATAGTTAGACCTCATTTAGAATACTGTATACAACGTGGAGACCATATCGTAAGAAGGATATAGATACACTTGAACGCATACAGAGGAGAGCCAAAAAAAATATTCCAGAACTGAGATACCTTAGTTATGAAGAACGCCTGACGGAATGTGGTTTAACAAATCTAGAGACAAGGAGGTTAAGAGGAGATCAGATTGAAGTTTTAAGATATTGAATGGGTATGAAAATATTCATAGAAATATGTTTTTCTCTCTCAAGAAAGATAGCAGAACTAGAGGACATGAGGTAAAGTTAGTTAAGGATCAGTGTAGATTGGATATCAGGAAGTACTCATTTTCACAGAGGACAATAAATAAATGGAAAAATTATCTGCGGATTGTATAACTACTAGCAGCGTGAATATGTTTAAAAACAAGTTGGGCACATATCTCAGAAGGGCGGGTTACACGTAGACGAACACTGATGGACTCTCGATAAGCAAATAGCTCCCTTGTCCACTTGCCATCTGGGCCTTTGGCTTGGATGGCAAATCTTGTTAAATCTTGTTAATCTTCACAACATATGGATCAGAACCCAGCTAATGATTGCAATACCGGCGACTCTGAACGTCATCATCATGTCATGTGAGGCGAGCAGCACTACATGATTACATGATTATATTACCACTTTTCGTTCAACCGTGGATGTCAGTGAAATTAATAGGATCAGTAGTATGGTAATCATCGTACAAGAACTAATTTCCGACGGCGAGTGAGATGTAGCGTGGAGGCATACATGAGTACAAATACGTATGTACGTGCTACGATGTGGATATGTACGAACGAAAAGTGCGTGACTATGCGTATATTCGGACCGTGTAATATACATCCTTCTTGCGTGCGGTTTTTTCGACATTTTATAATATGACATTACTAACTCAATTGTAATATTCTGCTTTGTTTGTCGTTGTGGTGAAATAAACTTCATTCAAATAAAAGCGTTATTCAAACCAATTTAATTATGTTAATATGTTTGCGTGCGTGCGTGCGTGCGTGCGTGCGTGCGTGCATGTGTTCGTGCATTTTATTATAATTACATTGGTTTTACAATATAAAAACTACCAGATGCTGTACCATATAATAGTGATGTCGAGTTGTACAGTGTCTTCACAAATAAGCCAAGTAGTAAATCGATCATAACAACAGATCCTACACTAATTATTGATGTGAAGATTGTGGGCTGTCACTGCCACTCTCGTGACATGTGAATAGCGCTATGTGATTATATTATCAGGTTTTGCAGAACGCCGCACGCAGCTATATAACCGCTGCAACTCGGAAGACAGGATACAGCGGCATCGACGGATTGTATAACGAGTGATCACCTTCAAGAAGCATTGCTCGCTAGCAGAACCCGGTACGTCAGTGCTAGATACTTGTTCGTCAATCGGGCATCAACACGCTGTTCAAGTATATGCCCCACTGCAATCAATATTTAAATATCATAAGCATTTAGGCAATAGATTGTATTGACAACATGGGTACGCGTTTGAAAATAATGTAATCAATCCAAACATTCTTCCAAAACGATTGGTTTTCCTTCCTC
Source organism: Lamellibrachia satsuma (assembly GCA_033239005.1). NCBI lineage: Eukaryota > Metazoa > Annelida > Polychaeta > Sabellida > Siboglinidae > Lamellibrachia > Lamellibrachia satsuma. The sequence continues at coordinate 5,560,389 of BSQZ01000013.1, read as the reverse complement.
CCTTCCAGTTATATCGTGAGGAGATGTCGGTGGTTTGAACACAAGTAGGAAGTTTGTTTTGCTTCATTAAAAAATCTCATTTGTTTCCAGAATTGTGTAGAGGAATAAATACAGCGACTGTGGCAATTGTTTCTTCTCACCCAGCTCTTTACTTCCTCTTGTTGAATAGGTGTTTCAATGAAGACCTAATTTACCTACTTCGTGTTATGTTTCTGCTGACGGTTTCTGGACTTTGTTCTTATGAAGCACCTCTCGTGCTATCTTTGTTCTGTCCGTATCTTTGTTTGAGCTGCCGTATTTTCTTCCGAGTGGTTTTATTTTACTCTGTTTTTTTCAAACTGGGTTTGGGTTGATTGTTATATATGTGGTTTTAATGTCTTTTAGCAGTACCATTTGTATAATTGAGGTGTTCCCATGTATGCCAACAACCCGTTTAGCTTAATTATTAATTATGCTGTATAAGAATACTCAATACAACAACACGTTCTGTTTGAAAACATAAACAGCGTGATTTTAGATTACCTGTCCTATCTTGAGCATAAATTTAAAACCATTAAACATAGAAGCGTGTAAGTTGAAGATCTTAAAATCGAAATGAACGCGTTTATCTTGACGTAGTTTTCTTTTCAGTTGTCTTTCCTGAGAATAGAGCAACTTCGAAAAACAAAATGGCAATATATATATATATATATATATATATATATATATATATATATATATATAGAGAGAGAGAGAGAGAGAGAGAGAGAGAGAGAGAGAGAGAGAGAGAGAGAGAGAGAGAGAGAGAGAGAGAGAGAGAGAGAGACAGAGAGACAGAGAGACAGAGAGAGAGAGACAGAGAGACAGAGAGATCAGGTCGTTAAGATGATCTAAATTGTCGTATGTGATTTGGACTTTATGCCTATGGCATTGCCAAAGAGGTGGGATTGTAGGTGATTTTATTTGCACATGCGAATACATTATGAAACAGATGAGGAACAGATTAGGGACAGATTCGTGCACAAAGCTGCGTGTGTTGACCTTTTGCCATGTATCTAGACGATACATTTTCTAGTTTCACCTGTTTGAAAAAAGGTATAGGCTCTGATGTTATCTCTCAACTTCATCTAAGCTGCATTTGATTGACAGTTTGAGTTTATAAGTTGCTCTTACTGTAAACCATTGTTGTAAGAGCATTTTACATCTGCTGTTCTCTTGCGCTAAATAATGTTTTACAGTATAGTTATTGCGTTGTGCGAATGTGTTCCTCTCATTCGCCAATTTCCTCTCTTGTAGATGACAGAAAACAATAATAACTTACTTGATCATAATATATGACGGAAGCTGAGTGAGCAGTGATTCCGCCTCTCTACTGTGCATCCTTTGTAGGCATACGATCAAAATATGCTATCTCGGAAGCTATGATAAACCTTTGCCGCTTTGGACCCATATACTCTTATTGGTTCAGATATTTCCATCCATTATCTTATAAATATTCTTCCTTTAACTGCTCTCATTCTCGACACCATCGCATATCATTAACTTGCAATCCTGCGTCAGCCGTGTCAAGCCCTAATTAACAACACCTCAAAAGATAATGGTTTCACCACCTCAAAAATATGTATTTGTGATTTAACATGTCACTTAATCATTTCAGAAGTTCGTTTCCCACGGGATGAAAAGTTTATTTGATTTGGCGGCATTTGGTAGATCTATAAGGAATTGTAGCTTCCATTCGTTCGCTGAACTACAATGTCCCACTAATCTGTCAATTTCCACGGGTCATTTTAGTTAAATATGCATACGTCTGCCTTGAATAGAAAATGGTTTGCAACATGGTGGCATGTATTAGGCTTGAATGGTGTGGCTGAAGAGCTCAAGTTCATTTTTCTACCGCATTTGTTGCCGGTGAAGATAGTGGGCTGAGATTTGCTAGAAAATTATATGTATGTCTTTTATATTAGAAAATATTTAAAAGAAAAACCAATGATAAAATAATAATACGAATAATAACAGACACAATCATTAAACAGCATCACTTTCAGGGAAGAACAAAGGTTTTCATCAGAACGAGGACCAACCGAAGATTTAAGATGAAAATGCAATTTTATATCATAAAAGGATTAATAGGAAAAAGGTACACATAAAACAGTTATTAAAAAGTATAATTATTATTATCAAGAGTATTATCTAAGTTACACAATGCTCATAGTAAAACCATGGATGGATAAATGCCATTGGTTAAAAAATATGCAAAAAATTATAAAACAGTTCTTATCCTTGCTTTATTTTGGGAAAGGTGGTGATTTGCAATATGATGGTCCATGTTATGTGTTGTATTCTTTTACATTATCATGCGTATGTTGCTATTTTATATTTACATAGTAGTATTCTTCGGACAAATACAACCGCTTCTAACAGAGAGAGAGAGAGAGAGAGAGAGAGGAGAGAAAGAGAGAGAGAGAGGAGAGAAAGAGAGAGAGAGACACAGAGAGAGAGAGAGGGAGAGAGAGAGGAGAGAAAGAGAGAGAGAGAGAGAGAGAGAGAGAGAGAGACAGAGAGAGAGAGAGAGAGAGAGAGAGACAGAGAGAGAGAGAGAGAGAGAGAGAGAGAGAGAGAGAGAGAGAGAGAGAGACATCTTACTAAACAGCCTAATTTGCAAGACGCACTAATTATTAAAGCTTTGTAAGAAAATCGATATAATTATTGGTCGCACGGCATCATTTAAATGGACACGTTAAATACAATTTACGTATGCACTTTACAAAGTTTGTCATTTTGAATTTGATTTCGTGTATATATTGTTTCAACTTTTATTCAACCGAAAATGCAACATTAAATACAAATCTACTTTTTGCTGTAACTACTGCTTCGCATTGCACAAAACAAATAGCATTTAGTCCGCCACATCCACATCTACAAACTTCGCCACCACCACCACCACCGTCACCACCACCAGTACCAGCACCAATACCAACACCAACCCCACAGCACCAACATCAACACCACCACTATATCGTGTCGACGCCAAACCATAAATCACTATATATATATATATATATATATATATATATATATATATATATATATATATATATATATATATATATATATATATATATATATATATATATATTCTTCAGTTAATTTGTGGGTTAACCAGCTACAAAAGACACAGCTAAGTCGATATAAGTCTGACCGATCTCCATCCAATAGATAAGGCAAAGACAATTGACTTCTAGGTCATCAAGCAGTTCACTTTGTTGGCGTTTACGTTGAAAGTGGTGGTAATGGCGTTCTAAGAGGTTGAAGGTCAGTGAATGCTTGTCGCCTCAGTGTGGTTGTGTATCGTCAGTGGCTTCGTTTCTAGAAACTTTTTATGTGCTCCAATAATTATTCTCAAACAAGTATTGCAAGTCATGCTAAAATAGTTATATAGATAATAAGTCCAAGTAAACGTATTTGTTTACGAGTCTCCCACAAAGCTGCTCCATGAAAGTTGCTCCTCTTCAAACAAAGGCCTACCCAATCGGTTCACATTGTTCGAATTGCTACCTTCCATTGGTCTCACTTTGTTATTCTTTCAATTATTTAATATCATTCCACACAACTGTATTGCACTCTCTATTAATTACTATATAAATTATATGAAAAAAATATATTTGAAATATCTTGGATTAATTCAAGAATTATATATATCTTAAATAGCATTTAAAATAGAGGTTAAATCAAGAATACCGAATGTTTAGAGGAGTATAGTTGTCGAATTAAGACTCTTTAAAATTGATAACTATTTGTTACTTTTGCGTGAGAGATTGTTTTCATTTGCGTGACAGTAACAACATTGGTGATGCATTTTATTATATCCGTAGATTTCACTTTTTAAGAAGTTAAAACAAGGTTTTCTCTATATATTATTTTGCTAGGCCAAATACTTATAAAAAGGAATAGTTGTTTAATTGTTCGATTTCTCACTTTCTCACCCCCCCCCCCCGGCGTGTCCACCGGGATGGGTCGTCGGAAGTTCTTTCTGCTTCTCCAGCTTAGGTCTGCCTCTGCGCCGTGCCCCAGGAACAGTCTGGTTTAAGGCTATATGGGTTGCATCATTGCTACCTCGCCGTCTTACGTGGCCGTAGCAGTGCAGTCTTCGCTTCATCAGGTGTGATGGCAGGTCGAGTACTTCAGCTTTCTTCCGTATAGACACGTTAGGCTGGTGTTCTGTGAGACTAACACCCTGAATCCAACGCAGCCTACACATCTCTGTCTTGCTGAGTAGCTGTTCATCCTTCCTCTTAAGTGTCCAACACTCTCCGGCATAACAAAGAGTGGGTTTGGTGGCAGTCTTATATAGCTGATATTTCAGCTTCAGTGGTACATTATTGTCGCATACTACTTCTTTGAGTTGTGTTCACTTGTTCCAAGCTAGGAGTATTCGATTTCTACAGTATGACTCAACACCGCGGTGGTGTTGTGGCTGAGTTCTCTGCTATCACATCCTTAATAATAATGAACAGCAGTGGGCTAAGAGCTGTGGGCCAACGCCCACCTCTAGGCTGGCTGTTGTGCCTGCATGGGTCCTCACAGCAGTCTTACGATCTGTATACATATCCTTGATGGCTTTTACGTAGACTTCATCTACTCCATTGTTCTCAATGCTCAACAGATCAACCCTCTGGGTACTCTGTCATATGCCTTCTCCAGATCTAAAAAACACCAGATGAAGTTCTTTCTGCTTCTCCAGGTACTTTTCTTGCATCATCGAAAGAGTAAATATTGGTTCCTTTGTAGATTTTCCTTGTTGAAATCCGTATTGTCTTCTGTTGATGTCTACTGTCTCCCTCAATCTGTTTCCACCACTCGTTCGTACAATTTCATGTCATGTCACATGAGCTTAATGCCCCTGTAGTTATAGCATTCCATGATGCTTCACTTCCCTTTGAAAATAGGTATTATGTAGATTGTTTTCCATACCGATGGTATTACCTCCTGAAAGGCTTTGTTCATTGTTCGGCATAAGGTGTCTGGAGATGACTTGTCTACAATCATCAAGATCGCCTTTGAAATATCGTCTGGTCCGCATGACTTTTTGTTCTTCATCTTCCGCAACTCTTTCTGCATTTCTTCGATGGTAGTTCGTTTTACTTCATCACTACTAATGTAGTTGGATGATGTCATCGCACACGTGAGGACGTTCGTAATTGCCCTCGTCTCTGTTAATCGTTACACTGGTGTTGAATATCCGTATGACTTCTTTCACGAACTTTCTCCTTCTATGTGACTCCCTATATAACACATTTACTCCCTCCCAGTCTATGGTATGGTTTACGGTGGTTGTGTGGTCTGTGAGGGCGGACTTGTTGGTGATGGACTATGAGGGCGGACTTGTTGGTGGTGGACTATGAGGGCGGACTTGTTGGTGATGGACTGCGAGCGCTTCTTTTCACTCCTCGTGTATTTTTCTTTTTGTGCCTTCTCTGCATCTTTCTTGTCTTCATTTATTCTGGTATTAAACAATCTCTCTGTCTCTTCTACATAGGCAATATGTCATCTTGCGCAATAACAAATTCATGATTATTTAAAATAAAAATTGCTTTAGCATGTTCACTGTGTTAAATCTGTGCAGCTGCAGTGTACAATGTGTTAAGAACGACTTAAATCTTATTCCGAAGACCTAGTACATATTGTATATTTCAAACGATACACGTTTACCTTTGTTTACATAGCACCATATCGGCACTGCCTGTTGAGTTAATGGCGTGAGTCGGTCCGTTGAACTTGCCTAACATTTATGTTATCCAGAATAGCAATTGCTAATGGAATATTTTATCGGTAGAATGTTTTTAGTAGATTATGATACATGCTGTAATATAGCAAACATGAATAAATGCGTTTATGCTATTCATTTGCTCTCAAGATTATACTGAAATGGGCACGTTGATTATTTATAATATAACTGATGCGCACGCACATAAAGGTGTATTGCCAAATTGCCTTCAACTTTTTCTTTTGACATATCTACAATTTGAGCAACGGTAGATTATTCTGTATCGAAGCTGTAACATAATGATAATGGTGAGTTTATACCGAGCCTGAATCTGGGCTCACAGGCATGATCAAATATAATCATTAAGCATAATCATCAACAGGAACGCGCAAAGTCATTATCAGAAAAAGAGACCACCGAAGAAGGAATAAATGTGTTTTTTTTTTGGAAAGTACCTATATTTTTAGAAAATGTCAAAGTGACAGTGCTTTAATTCCAGGCGAAGACGAAGAATTGGCACTTAATAAACAATCAAATGTTCCCTTCACTTCATATCGCTAGCATAAGCGACACGTTGCGGGGTTTTAGCACCAGTGAAAGAGAAAGAGCACTGTTTAATTGTCAAGTTCCCACCATGTGGCGCTACCTTCGTACTCAAATATGGCTCCACTTCGCGGGATTACCTAATAAAGCCAAGTAACACACACACACACACACACACACACACACACACACACACACACACACACACACACACACACACACACACACACACACACACACACACACACACACACATACATATACATATATAATATATATATATATATATATATATATATATATATATATATATATATATATATATATATATATATATATATATGACAACTTGTACCCCAAATAACTCTAACCATTAGGTTTACAAGAACAAACGTAACACTGATAGACAACTTTTTCTGTAAACTTGGTCAAGCTGTATTAGAAAATTCGGTATTAACTAAAAGATTCTCTGATCATCAGCCATACTACGATTTTACACATTACACAAAAGACAGAACATCGTCCTAAATATGTAAATATAAATATATTAAGCACAGAGGCAATGCATAATGTTAGATATGAAATTACATCAGACGAAAATACAATATATTAATTCTATTAAAAATTATGCCAAAACAAAATGTTGTTATTATTTAAATAAACACACAGATACAGTATATAAATTTCAGAACATTGATGAGGAAACTGTACAGAAAACTGTAAAATGTCTTCCTACAAAAATAGTTGTGGATTTGATGATATTTCTTCTAAATTAATAACCATAATTGAATCTGCTACAGTAAAGGAATACATTCCCCTACACCTAAAATAGATAATACAAATATATAAAAAACTGGATTCAAACTTAAATAAAAAACATAGAGAAACAATGTAATAAATGTACAATTTAATAAATGTGGCATAGGATAAAATATGTCTTACCTAGAAATATTGTTATATAACTCATTAGTATTATCAGATATAAACTATTATATTATGTCATGGGGATACAAAGGAAAGATATGAATGAAAATTCAGGAATAAAAACTGTTCGTTTAATAATTTTAAGTGGGTATAATTCACATACTGTGCCACTTTTTAAGCAACTTAATTTGTTAGAAACAGATAAATTAAAGGTACAAGAAATAACATGTTACTTTAAATACATTCATAGAAATGTACCTGTTTATTATTGAAACTGGCAGATTACTCCAAATGTTAAAAAATACCTTATTGTTACTTGGAATTAAAAAAATATACATACTGCAAGAACTAAACATGAATTTGCGAAAAACAATCCTTAAACATAATTTGTCATACATATAAACGACACTTCTGATGTAATGAAAGAAAACATATACGTCATCTAGCTGTAGTCGTCTGAAGAAGACTGCTGATAGCAGTCGAAACGTCACGAGAAGAAAAAGGTAAACTGACTGTGAAATAAGTAAAGATATTACTAATTTGAACCATCCAGTCTGATGAACACCTTCACCCATGTACACTCATAGCCTTAATTATGGTTTTCTATACTGTTTTCAATTAAAATATATGCACACTTGTATTAATATATATATATATATATATATATATATATATATATATATATATATATATATATATATATATATATATATATATATATATATTTATTAATTTATTTATTTGTGTAAATGCATATTCCTAATATATCTAGTGGTTCATTATTTGTTATTTTTTTGATTAAAAAATAAACTTATTGTTCTTGTTCTTGTTTTTTAATGCGGGACTTGCTCACGTATTTGCCGGCGGACCTAGTTGACGGGTTATGCAAGCGGACCTTGTTGACGGGTCTTGCCCGTGGACCTTGTTGATACATCTTGCCGGGAGACCATGTTGAAGAGTCTTGCCGATAGACTTTGTTGACGGGTCTTGCAGGCGGATCATGCTAACGGATTTGCCGGCGGACCTTGTTGACGGGTCATGCAGGCGGACCTTGTTGAAGGGTCTTGCTGGCGTACCTTGCTGACTGATCTTGCCGGTGGACCTTGTTGATGCATCTTGCCGGCAGACCATGTTGTAGAGTCTTCCCGGTAGACTTTGTTGACGGATCTTGCAGGCGGATCATGCTCACGGATTTGTTGACGCGTTTTGCGGCAGACATGCAGACCTTGTTGACTGAATTTACTGGCGGACCTTGTTGGCGGATCTTGCCTGCGGAACTTACTAACGGAACTTGCCGGCGGAACTTGTGACGGATCTTACCGACGGACCTTCTGACCCGTCTTGCCGGCAGACCTCGTTGAATGGTCTTGCTGGCGTGCCTTTCTGACATATCTTGCCGGCCGATCGTGTCGTGCTGACGGGTCTTGCCGGCTAACCTTCCTGCAAATTTTTCTGACGGGTCTTTGTTGTCATGTTTTGGCACGGACCTTTCTAATGTGTCTTAGACGGCGTACTTTGCTGACGAGCATTGCTTACGGGTATTGCCGGCGCAACTTGCTGACGGGTATTGCCGGCCGAACTTATTGGCGGGTGTTGCCTGCGGATTATGCTGACGTGTTTTGTTGTTGAAGGATCTTGACGTAGCTGATGCGGATTTAGAATATTGCAAGGGTGTTTGACTGCGAGTTTTCCAAAATAATGAGCCACTGCACAGTGAATGGTCCTAGCTGCGCAGTGGGGTAGCGGTTGCAACCGGGGTGTGGGGGTCTCTGAGACACCTAGAAAATAATTTTCGGATGGTCATTGGTGCACTCTGATTCAGTTATGTCTCGTATGACTACACTTAATATGGTTTATATCTAGCAAATCACACCAAAAGCTAATACCACTCAATTTCGACTCAGTGTTGATAAATATGCTATAAGCGCATTTTCGCAGCATCATTTGAAAATTATAACACAGTGGTAGAGAACACATTAGCCTTACTCACTTGTCCGATGCACAAGTGTTCCAAAAATACCTACACACTACACGCAATCGTTACTTTCCTAGGGAGTATGTGATGGCTGACGGATGCTGACATTGCTTACTGTTGTCATCAAGATAATACTGTTGTTTTATAGACAATTCGTTTCTTACCGTTGTCATCAAGATAGTGTTTATCGTTGTCTTAAAGAAGACATTGTCTAACTGTTGTCATCAATATATACAGAAATTATTGTTGTCTTAGAAACAATACTATTCTTACTGTTGTCATCAAGCCAGTGCTTATATTATCCATTACAATCGATGTTTCGATCTTCTCTATGAACATACTGTACAAAAATTAAAGTAATCTTCACGACATATGGATCAGAACTTAGCTAATGATTGCAATATCGGTGACTCTGAACGTCATCATCATGTCAAGTTAGGCGAGAAGCACTATATGATTATTCGGCCACGTTTCGCACAACCGTTCATGTCAGTGAAATTATTAGAATAATTAGAATGGTAATCATTTTACATCAAGTAATTTCCGACGGCGAGTGAGATGTAGTGTGGAGGTATACATCAGTACAAATACTAGTACGTGTGTACGTGCTGCGATGTGGATATGTACGAATGAAAAGTGCATGAATTTGCGTACATTCGGACCGTGTAATATACATACTTCTTGCACTTTTTTCGACATTTTATAATATGACATTACTAAGTCAATTGTAATGTTCTGCTCTGTTTGTCGTTGTGGTGATATAAATTTCATTCAAATGAATGTGTAATCCAAACTAATATAATTATGTTAATGTGCGTGCGTGCGAGCGAGCGAGCGAGCGTGCGTGCGTGCGTGCGTGCGTGCGTGCGTGCGTGCGAGCGTGCGTGCGTGCGTGCAGTCTATTCTAAACACAATAATTTTACAATATAAAAACGACCAGACTCTCTGCCATAAAATAATGATGTCGTGTTGAACAGTGTCTTCAAAAATAAGCCAAGTAGAAAGGCGATCATGACAATAGATCCTAATCTAATGAATGATGTGAAGATTGTGGGCTGTCACTGCCACTCTCGTGACATGTGAATAGCGCTATATGATTACATTATCAGGTTTTGCAGAACACCGCACGCAGCTATATAAGCGTGGACGTCGGCGACCCGCATTGATCGCTGTCTCGGCAACTCGGAAGACAGGATACAGCGACATCAACGTATGAAGACGAGTGATCACCTTCAAGAATCATTGCTCGCTACCATAACCCGGTACGTCAGCACTAGATACTTGTTCGTCAATCGGGCACCAACATGCTGTTCAAGTATATGCCCAACTGCAATCAATATGTAAATATCATAAACATTTAGGCAAGTAGAATGTATTGAAAATATGGGTACGCGTTTGAAAGTAGTGAAATCAGTAACTTATTAGAATGGAACTTTCAATACACAGTTATGAAACAGCTAATGTTGTGGATGAAGATATGGTTAATAATGCTTTGGTCGAGAATGAGAAAATTACTTAATGCAATGTCATATCTGGTGGAGCCATTACTCGAACACATATACTGATTAGAATATTACGTATAAGGTAAGCCACTTGTCATTTAACTGTTATATGGTTTTAAACACATAGCCGCTCAGCACGGTAAGCCGCTCAGTTAGCAAGGGAAGCTATTCAGCTCAGGTTCCTGAGGATATAGGCGCCATAGAAGGAAGCCGCTATCATCTGCCATTTATTTGTTAAATGCAACAGATAAACGTACTTATTCTGCTCGTCGTGAATAAATGCATAGACTCCAACAGTTAAACAGAAAAAAAATGAAGAAAGATCAGCTACTTGCCACGAAAACGCGTTATGTAGAAATAACAGTAATTATTATTAATTTGTTGGTGCTCAAGAATAAAGCGTGATGCGCAAAGTAAACGTGTTATATACATAGCGCGAACATTGCGGTCAAACTACGAATATCTGAGAATGCCAAATGCGTTTCTTCTCACTTTCATCTTTGGATGATCAAAGTGATAAAATCTACAAGGGTAACTCTCAACATGGTGTTTGCAGGGGCAGACCACAGTAGAAAAGTGCATTGGTGGCCATGTTAACGTTTTGTCTGATTATAAGAAAACGTGACCATCAAAAATTAAAAAAGTTTTCACAGCAACCGCCATCATCTCATTGACATGTTGACCAAGTTTTGCCAAAATCACATACCTCCAGTTTATATAAGTCGCATCGACGTGTGATGCCCGTCAATTTTTAAAACAAATAGCCATATATTCATGAGCCCACGTGCCCCAAAACATACAAATTCCCATAAATCCCTCTCCCTGTTAAATTCTAAAAAATGCACCATTTCACAACCAATAGCTTTTTTCAAACAAACCTGTGAATATGCCTGCTCAGTTGTACTTATGTCACATCATATGAATTGTTTAAATTCACATATCACAATTTAATACGCCATACATCCGTGTGAAACAATAAACAGGAAGGTCAACAGTGATCTTACCCCTGCAGTCGAGGACAAAAAAAACACCATTGAAAAGCCTATCTAAAATGTTGCCATGCCAACGTGACGTCACACATCGGTTCTCTGCGCGAATAACTATACATGATACAGTTATTCTACAGACTGTGTTCGTTTACCAGGTTACGACGACCATTGAGAAGATGACAACCTCAACCCCATCCATTGAAGTGGATGTTACCACCCTCGTGACTGAATTCCAAAATACAAGCAACCCGATCGAAGAGTCCAGCGTCGGTGGCAATGAAAGATCATTAAACCACGACGAGCCGTCCGAATATAACATCATCGTTGCTCTGGCGATCATCGGCGCGTTTGGCGTCTTGTCGAACGTCGCCGTGCTGGCAGTCCTGCTACAGAAGGGGAACCGAAAGTTAGCGACCAACCGCTACCTCATCAACATCGCCATCAGTGAGTATACAACAGCTACCTCATCAATATATCCAATAGTGAGTATTCAGCCGCTACCTCATCAGCATTGCTATCAGTGGGTATTCAACGGCTACCTCATCAACATTGCTATCAGTGGGTATTCAACGGCTACCTCATCAACATTGCTATCAGTGGGTATTCAACGGCTACCTCATCAGCATTGCTATCAGTGGGTATTCAACGGCTACCTCATCAGCATTGCTATCAGTGGGTATTCAGCCGCTACCTCATCAACATTTTCTCCCCAACATTATGTGAATTTACATGTACGGCGAACTCGAAATCAAGGCCGCGTTACTGAAGCGTGTTCGTCATCTTTCAGTTATGTATCACTTTAAAGTTTGGTAAGGGTTTTGACGGCGGCTAGTTAGCACACATATATGTGCAAATAATACACACCGAATAGTGTATAAACGCAATGCATCGCGGGATCGATCGTCGGCAGAAGTACAACTTATACTTCAAATTAGAGAGTCGGAAAGAATTAGTTTCGGCAAAGAATACAGCGTACCAGCAATAACGCTTACTGAAATTTAATAAAAATCACAACGCTTGCATCAAAACGTAAACATCGATTGATGTGATGTTTGAATAACTTCGAACGCGATTGGGCATTCGTTGGCATAGATACGCGTTCCTTTCATCGACCAACAAAACATTCGCGCAAATTACGTGTTGTACTTCCGTCGACAATCCCCCGCGATTTAACCTTCACGTTATTTTTATATTATGCACAAGAGAAGCCACGGGTTACTCCGGGTACCAATGTCACAAAGTGCTTTTTAACACAGACTGCCTCACCTTTACTACTTTTACATGTCATTTAATAATTGCTTTTCTCGATGAGCTAGTTTGTATTGGTGATTAAGCTATATCTCATCGATTTACATGTTTTATATTTTTCTCGATGAACATGTTTGTACCAGCTATTTCTCATCGATACATGTATTTTATTATCACAATGCATTTATTAAATGACCTTTAACAATAGTTACTTTTTGTTTGTTCCTGTAGCAAACAAGCATATGACTAAGAATCTGCACCAAACCTTTTAAAAATGGGAGGAAGCTTCTTTGGATATATATGTAATAGTGGTCACACCATGATATTATTTACATAGAGTAAATCTAAATGTAAGAAAGAATGTTTTCCCTCTCAGAATCGATGAACCATGGAATAATCTCCCAGAATATGTATTACAAGCCAAATATATTAAATCATTTAAAAACCACCTGAATAAATTGTGGTCAAACCAGGCCATTGTACGTGATTACGAAGCACGACTATTACTAACAACTAACAAAGATATGATCCTTGAAGAATCAAACGGATCCTGCGATCTTAACCACCCAAAGGTATCCTAAGGCTAAGGAATGTTTTTTATTTGGATTTTCGAAAGGAAGTCCTTTTTCAAAAAGCATTTGACACAGTCCTAAGTAAATGACATATAAATTAATTAATACATTGGAGAGAATAATTTCCCAAAAAACGTATGTTTATAAATAGTGCGGTATCCAGTCCTTGAACATTGTAAATGCTTCGAATGGTAAACGTCTTAAAAGAAGTATAAGGTATAGTTTCAGCAAGTATATACATATATATATATATATATATATATATATATATATATATATATATATATATATATATATATATATATATATATATATATATATATATATGATATACCCAGTTACGATGTGTACATTGCAACCATAACATAAATACTTGAAAAATTGACCTGGCGGTACCAATCATTGACTAGAGCAGCGCCAACACTAATTAGACCACCCATTGTCCAGACTTAGCAGAAGCCCACCGGGTTCCTGCAGCCTCCTACTGAGGTAACCCGACGGAAATTGTGATATCCACGGGCTACTGCTACTTCGAACCGTGTTTTGCGCTGGTGTCTGTAGATTTCTTTGATCAGAGTGATGTATTTAGTGTCTACATTCTGATTGATTTTCCAATGCTCCGAGCAATGACTGATGGTGATCTATGATGTCAAATTATGTCTCGCAATCCACAAATTCTTCCAAAAGATTGAACTGGTTTTGCTTCCACCCGTCCTCCCAGTTATATCCGCTATATGAGGAGATGTGGGTGGTAAGGTGGTCTGAACACAAGTAGGAAGTTCGTTTGGTTCTCCAGGTTGTGTATTGTCCCACAAATATATTATTGTATGGTAAATGTATTGTGTAGACAGAAGGCATATTGGCATGTTGTGTTAACATATTTTGTATTACATTTTTGAAGCTTAACGTGAGTTTTGCTTCATTAAAAATATCTTTGTTTCCAGAATTATGTAGAGGAAAAAATGCAGCGACTGTAGCAATTGTTTCTTCTCCCCCAGCTCTTTACACCCTCTTTCTGAATAGGTGTTTCAATGAAGACCTAATTTACCTTCTTCGTGTTATGTTTGTGTTGATGGTTTCTGGACTTTGTTCTTATGAAGCATCTATCGTGCTATCGTTGTTCTGTGCCGTATCTTTGTTTGAGCTGTCGTATTTTCTTCAGAGTGGTCTTATTTTACTCTGTTTTTTCAAACTGGGTTTGGGTTGATTGTTATATATGTGGTTTTAATGTCTTTTAGCAGTACCATTTGAATAATTGAGGTGTTTCCATATACGCCAACAATCCGTTTAGCTTAATTATTAATTATGCTATATAAGAATACTCAATAAAAACAACACGTCCTGTGGGAAAACATAAACATGGTGTACTTAAATTACCTGTCCTATTTTAAGCATAAATTTTAAACCAATAAACATAGGAGCGTGTAAGTTGACGATCTTAAAATCGAAATGAACGCGTTTATCTTGACCTAGTTTTCTTTTCAGTTGTCTTTCCAGAGAATAGAGCAACTTAGAAAAACAAAATGGCGACCACGAAAAGAAGGTTCATTGCCTTGTGTGGCTTGCCAACCGAATGTCTCGCACTGTAGTCTGGCATTTCGGTGCAGTACCTCTATTAACTACAGTTTGTAGACACCTGCGTGAAGCCGTTTGTGTATAGTGCGGTGCACTGATTAGATCTCTACAAGCCACACGATACAGTGAGCCTCCTGTTTCACTGTTGCTGTTTGTTTTCGAGGTTATTTTACTCGCTGGATAGACACCTGAGAAGAAAAACTCAGTCAATATAAACTTTCTGAGTTGCTCTAGCAGATGGTACAAACTACACGTTTGTATGTATATTAGTTATTTTGTAATTTACATTCAAATATGAAATATAATTTAGTAATTACCTTTAAATCACTTTCATACAAACCACCAGCATATTTTCATTCGCTGCTCAAGACAGCCTAGGCATCTTCGATCATTTAATTATAATCTACGTTTTGTTCCAAGTGTTAAGAAAAATATCGGAACTACAGCTTTATTGGAATTCACTCACCTTGTTAGCGGGTTACATCTTTGGGAAATAAAAACCCACCTGTTTATAAATTTGCTTGTAGCTCCTCTTCGTACCTATCCAACTGGTTACAACTGGATCTGCTTATCGATTAGAAACTGCTACACCTGTTGCCTTGGTGCGCTGCCGAACTTGAGTCTCCCGAGACATATGGCGCAATAGAAGTGTTTTATCTTGTATTGTATATTTACTTTGTCTTCTGTAGTAATGCAAATAAGTGATTCAGTTATCTACTCTTTCCGTGGCGCTGTGTTTACAGGCGACGTCCTCATGAGCTGCTTCGCGGCGCTGCGGATCTTGGATAAGTTACAAATCTACATTTGGTCAACTGCCAACTGCGGTCTCTTCGTGATCGTCCGCTTCCTGCCTCACTACCTCGGCATCAACTCCATCATGCTTGTAGCCGTCGAACGGTTTGTCGCTATCGTTCTTCCGATGCGCTTCCGAGCCTTCGTCGCCCCGGGCATGGTGAAGCTTCAACTGACGTTTGTCTGGCTGCTCACCTTCGTTGAACTCATACTCCCAGCAGTCGGTGTCAGGGTGAGCTTGGACTAATTGTGGGTAAACACAGGAAGACATATTACAATATAATTAAATGTACACACATGTCTGTCCAAGGGAAATGTCACCTAGTAATTATGTTCGGTCAAGGTTACTACAGGCGTTTTAAAAAATAACACCACTGCATACGTCGGAAACGGAACTAAAGGTGCACAACGTTACATATTTATATTAAAAACTACAAGTATGAAGGTTTATATAGGGTTTGTATAAAATCTTTTTTACTTTAGTAAAGTACTTTCTTAAAACGTATTCTTTTTATTTTACCGAAGGGCTTTTTAAGAGGTAGACGTCCGATCTGCTCGGTATACTACAGCCAGCTTCTGTACTTCTACATGTTCCTGACGGCGATAGTTCTCCCCACCGTCCTGCTGCTCACACTATATGGCGGCATCGTCGGCGTCATCGTTCACCGCCAGCGAAAGGAGAACGCGAACGTCGCTCCTGATCCAGCCGGCGGCAGCGCCTCCGGCCAGTCGACAATGCAGAAATTACAGGCGGACCGGCGCCAGAGACGCGCCATTCGTGTAGCGGCCACATGTGCCGTAGTCACCATCTTGTTTCTCGCCTGCTGGCTGCCATTCTGGATCACCACATTCTTGCGCGTGTTCAAGGTAGCTGAATCCAGCAAGATCTTTCTCCACTGGACTACCGTTATCATCTATCTTCACTCTTGCATGAACCCAGTCGTCTATTTCATTGCCGACGACCGCTTTCGTACTTCTTTTTTGCGTGTAATTTGCCGGAGGAAGGACATCGACGTTGGCAACACTATGTCGGCGACAGCCACGGTCAACACCACGGCTCCATGACCAATCACGTGATCGTTGGGCTTGACACTGCCTGTTTCGCTATTTATTATCGTAGATTATTTTAAATTTGGATGCAACAACTGCAGTAGCGTTATAAATAGGTTAGGTTATATAAAAAAAAACGTTACTATTCGAGGTTCCGCTTAATTTCGTTTAATTTGCCAAACACATCACAGGTTATGCTATTTACATTGACCGGTCTAATACAGGCTCGGATGCATTGGTTAAATGTCCGGTGCCAGCCGATAATCATTGTCGCTCGTGGTTTAACTAAAATACTTGTGTTGTGGGATAACGTATTCTTAAGGTTTAATCTTGCCAACTGATAACAGTATATTAGGGTAATGCCAGAAAGAACGAGCCAATTTCGACAAACTTTGAGGACTACATTATTAACATGTTCTGTTTTCAACTTTAAAATCCGATTTACTTTACGTCCATTCTGTTCTATATTATCTGTTCCAAATATTATCAAGTAAACGACAATTACTGGTTAATCTAACACCTGGTGGCTTGTCCTCTGCCAATGTGTCATTCACCTTTGCTTTCTTTCAAACAATGTAGTGGTCGCGTTTGTGCATTTCTCTGATCTACATTATGCTGATTTACCTTAAGGCATTTGTGTTTACCCTGATAAAATACGTAATCTATGTGTATTGTTTTTAAATAAAGTATTCATTCTTCAGAATATTATAATAAATTATGCGAATTGTCGTAGATGTTGTTAAACTACTTACTATGTCGCTTATCTCGTACGTATGTTTGTTTACATTCAATTACATATATGTATTGTGTAGCTTACTAAGACATATGTAATAGTGCACGACATGCTTAGAATCATTATGTGCAATTAACATGTTATCCTGAACAACCAGGAAATACATTGACATAATTCATATTTAGTAAATTTAAAAGGGCTGTTATACGAATTTCAATCTATTATTCAATTCTACTGACTTTGTCGAGCCTATGCTATGGAGTAACTCCAAAAACCGTCATTCTTTGTTGTAAAAAAAATTAACTGACAAACAAAATGTACCAAGTCAGTCCAGATGTATTTTGTTGGTTCTTCTAAATGGCAAGATCTCAAATGTGTAGATATATTGACTTAGCAAATGGAAATTGGGAAAGAGTAATAAATGTTTTGGTAGTAGTGGATAGTGTATGGTTTGTGTTGATGACAGTCGTTGTAGTAGACTGTAGAAGTTTCAACTGCTGAGCGATTGTCTGCAGTATCAGCAGGGATGTCAGCATGGATGTCAGCAGTGTCAGCAGGGATGTCAGCATGGATGTCAGCAGGGATTATATAATAGAAAAGTGTATTAAAGGTTCCTCCTCAATCCAATTTTGTCGCTAGTCTCATTTCAAATTAATTTTGCGAAAAATCAAACCTACCTAGTATTAAATGAAGTGAAAACGGAAACCCTTGGTGACATTTCTTAACTTCGTCACGTGATCGGAGAGATGATGGAAGTCACCGCAATAATCGCAAACCATATCCCAACTAATGACTTAATTCAATTATTTCGACGATTTGAACAAAACAATAGAATTTTTTATTAAATCGGCTTCGGATGTTACATAACTTATTGACACATTACATATTTGCACACCAATGATCCGGATTTGCGATAGGCTAAATAAACTGAGGATGGAGTTTTAAGGAAAGTAGCTGCCAAGAGGTGTGTGTGTGTGTGTGTGTGTGTGTGCGTGCGTGCGTGTGTGTGGGTGGGTGTGTGTGCGTGCGTGCGTGTGTGTGTGTGTGTGTGTGTGTGTGTGTGTGTGTGTGCGTGCGTGTGCGTGTGTGTGTGTGTGCGTGCGTGCGTGCGTGCGTGCGTGCGTGTGTGTGTGTGTGTGTGTGTGTGTGTGTGTGTGTGCCAATGTCTCTTGCCTTTGTAGAATATGTTGAAGGAATTACAAGTGCATTAATGATAAACAAATTATGCTATTTTACGATCTAAGGAAATTTGTCGACGCTATTGTGTATTATATTGGTCTATATATATATATATATATATATATATATATATATATATATATATATATATATATATATATATATATATATATATATATATATATATATATATATATATATATATATATATAATGGATATGGTGTGCGCGGTGTTGTATATACATTTATTGTGAGTTATTTGGAAAATGGGAAACAATTTGTTTAGTGGTACAGTTGTGATCCAGTGGTGCTTAAGGTATATTGTGGTTTTCGCAAGGTTCGATTTTAGGACCAACGCTGGTTGTCATGTACATTAATTACATATGTACATTAGTAATGTTTCGAAGGTATTTAATGTATGTCATTTGCTGATGTTCACACTTGTTCTGTTGTGGTAGTGATGTTAATGCCCCTAAAGATGACAAATGCAGAGGTGGATAATCTTCATGTATGGTTTGTAGCAAATAGGTTATTAATAAATGTAATGCAAAATAATATGATGTTTTGAATGACAAATTTAATACATGAATCTATATAAATATACGCAAAGAAGCAGTTAGTAGATTTGAAGTCACCATTTGCTTAGGTATTTTCGTTGATGACAGGTTAACATCGAAACATCACATTTGCATATTAAGTGAAACAAAACAATTCAAAACGGTGTCTACTCTGTGCAGATCTAGCTTTTTGTTTGAAGGCGTTGCATGCATAAGTTTTACCATTCCCACTTTTTGCCTTATATTGTGTAATGTGGTGTAGTAACGGTCTTGATCCTTTTCTTTAGAAGTCATATGACTTCCGTTTTGCCGGGCTGTTTTCATTGCAAGTAGATGCATATTGTCTAATTGAGTACCATTGCATTTAATATCACTATGTCCACATATTACTTTTTCATTCAACCTGCTGCAAGAAATATTGACGGGTCTATTTGAGTATCGTTAGTATCGGTGCAATTTAGTCGATTGACTTATATAATACAATATAATACAGTAAATGCCCAGCACACAAAAAAGGTTCGGCAGTTTCTAATGATATTATTGCATAGAATTATTACACCATGGAAATTTGGTATTTGGTAGACTTGTTCACTCTGTTGTTCTGGTTATACTTCGTCCATTGGGTTTGCCAAAGTGGTCACCCTGCATTTCTTCAGAACCCGATCAACCCTCTCTGAGACACCTTCGTATGAGATGACAATCTAGTTATTGTCCTTTTTCTCTTACGTGCTGTTTCTCTTCTTTTCTTTCGTCTAATTTGTCAAGGCCCAGGACTTGTAGCCACACTTTCTAAGGGCTCCTTTCAGGCATTCTTCCTCTTTATTCTTCTCCCCTTCCTCGGAAGTTATCGTTATGTTAAGTAAAATATCCCACACATGGGATTAATGTATAGTCTGTCATGGACTCACATAGCTGGTAACCGCTATGTGTAAAACTCACTTGACACTCCGGCAATGGTCCTATAGTATATATTACGTGACATACGATTTGCTTCACAAATGCGTTTTAACTGTTTCATCATACTAATGTGGCACTACATTTAAAATGACCTTTATACAAACAATTTATTAGCTGTTAACATTGTTTTTATTTACTTTACTCATTACATAGTGTGTGTTTAGCTACTATTGTGACAATGCGTGTAAGGAATTGATATGTTCTGGATATATCGTCTCTGTAAATAATACATAGTGTCACTAACAAGTTACGGTCATTATGCACACAATAATATAGTTAACAACATGGACAATAGCAGAGTCACTGCACTCACTTCACTAGCTCTATCAGTTGCTTTCGATGCGATTGATAAAAAAAAAGGTTCGAGAAATAAGTCAGAAAATTACAGACCAGTGAGTTTAACGTCAGTGATTTGTAAATTATTAGAAAGGTTAATTAAAGACCATATGGTGGACTTCCTCGTTAAACATAAATTATTAAATTCATCTCAACGTGGATTCCTTAAAGCGAGGTCATGCTTAACAAATATATTATGTTTTCTGGAAGAAATCACTAAGTGGATAGACGTGGGATCGCCAGTAGATATTATCTACTTAGATTTTCAGAAAGCTTTTGACAAAGTGCCACATCAAAGGGTTCTACTTAAATTAAAAGCCCATGGTATCGGGGATGGCATAACTGACTGGATAGAACAATGGCTGACTGACAGAAGACAACGAGTTGTAGTAGATGGAGAAGTTTCAAATTGGAAATCGGTTTTGAGTGGGGTACCTCAAGGATCAGTATTAGAACCTATATTATTCTTAATATATACGAATGACTTGGACGACAGTATACAAGTAACGTACTGAAATTTGCGGATGACATAAAACTGTTTAGAAAGGTTAATACTTATGGTGATAAACAACATTTACAAAACGATCTAGACAGACTAGTGAAATGGTCTGAGAAATGGCAGATGCTGTTCAATTTTGGGAAATGTAAATGCCTACATACAGGACATGGGAACTTGAATGTAAACTATAAAATGGGAGATACTGTTCTGGGTACTACTGTAAAAGAAAAGGACTTAGGAGTTACAATAAGCGCTGATATGAAAGTTTCAGAGCAGTGTGGTATTGCAGCTTCAAAGGGTAATCAAATTCTTGGATTGATTAGAAGAAACATTACATACAAGGGAAAAGGTTAATTATACCTCTTTATAAAGCAATAGTTATACCTCATTTAAAATACTGTATACAAGCATGGATACCATATCGTAAGAAGGATATAGATACGCTTGAACGCATACAAAGGAGAGCAACTAAAATGATTCCAGAACTTAGAGACCTTAGTTATGAAGAACGCCTGAAAGAATGTGGTTTAACAACTCTAGAGACAAGGAGGTTAAGAGGAGATCAGATTGAAGTTTTTAAGATATTTAATGGGTATGAAAATATTGATAGAAATATGTTTTTCTCACTCAAGAAGGAGAGCAGAACTAGAGGACATGAGGTAAAATTAGTAAAGGATCAATGTAGATTGGACATCAGGAAGCACTCTTTCTCATAGAGGACAATAAATGAATGGAACAAATTGTCTACAGATTGTGTAACTGCTAGCAGCGTGAATATGTTTAAAAACAAAGTTGACACATATCTCAGGAGGGCGGGTTATAAGTAGATGAACATTGTTGGACTCTCGATAAGCCAATGGCTTCGTTGTCCACTTGCCATCTGGGCCTTTGGCTTGGATGGCAAATCTTGTTAAATCTTGTTAAAATTCGATCCTTTTACAACACCTTTATAGACATTTTGGAATTTCTGGCACAGCTCTTCGGTGGTGCAAATCATATTTCTCAGATAGACACTACAGCACTAACATATCTAGAACTACCTTGCCCACAACACTTTCCATTCGGAGTCCCGCAAGGATCCGTCCTCATTCCTGTTCTGCTTAGCCTATACACTGCGTCTCTTTGCCAAGTCATTATTAATCTTACTCTCAGTCACCACATGTATGCTGATGACACACAGGTTTACATATCACGTTCACAATCAAATGCACACAAACACTTTCTACTTTAAGTGATTGTCTCACTGACACCTGGTTTTGGATGGAATCAAGTAAGTAGCTGCCGAATTAGGCGTCAAATATCATTATCTACTGCAAAAACAATATCATCAGCACAAATTAATAGTCACCTTGACTATTGCAGTTCACTACTAAACAACGTTGCTAAGAGAAACTAAACTCCAACGCGTACAAAATTGTTTTGCACCTGTTGTACTCAGTCAGGGCGCCTCGTTTTTCACCATCACTACCACTACTTAAACAGTTACACTGGCTTCCGATTACTTATCGAAGCAAATTTAAACTGTCCAGTCTTACATATCGTGATCTATCTATAACCACCCTACTTGGCTAGTCTCGTGCATCTTTCAAATTCCCCAAGGAAGCTCAGATTATCCATTTCACTACAACCTATTTGCTCATAGAACTATGTATAACTTGGACAAACGAGTTTTCTTTGTCGCTGCGCCTAGCGTCTGGCATAAACTCCCCATCACTTGGAAAACATCTGAAACGATAGCTACCTTCCACAAAAACTCAAGATATATTTATTCTAAATTGCACTTCGATGGTCCCTCGTTCTGATAATGGATTTTGGAAGTCCCTAAGATTCTGTTTTGTTCCTGGGGATGTTTTATTATTTTTTATTATTATTATTATCCCCGGGTGGGAGTGCTATTTTGTTTCTACAAACATAATTGTACCAACAGCGAATCA
>BSQZ01000013.1:5212281-5532281 GCA_033239005.1 Lamellibrachia satsuma | reverse complement strand
GAACTCTGCAGTAAACATGGTCACTCGGTATGCTGCCAGTCACAGCAAACAAACTACGCACAAAGTATGAGGAGTTATGATGTGCACTGGGCAGATGCTTAAATTGTGAATCCACTTTCACAACAAGTGTACATAGCTGTTTTACGATGGTTAAGTTAGTATATGTAACTTTGCCTCTGTAACAAATTATATTATAATAACATAATAATAATAACAATATAGAAACAAATCATTTTAAACATGTAATATAGAAACTAAACATTTTAAATTAAATCAAATTCATTTAAAATGTACCACCAAAAGAGTTACATTTGAATGTGAATTTAAAACACTTGATCCAGAAGAATGGCTTGTTCAATTACATTTGCTGCAATTAATTGCCGAACAATGAGATGTTGATTGAGATTGACAAGCTGAAGCCATATTCAGGCCTACGTACACTGCAGGCGCTCCTGCGAGATATGCTGCTTGCTAAAATGACGGCTGAGCGAACCCATTGGATGCTTCAAGTTTTGACGTCAGAAAGCCACCTGGTATTATAAGATCTTTGGTACCACTTGCTCTCTTGCTCGGTAATCAACTTCACGGCTGCAGACCAACTGTGGCAATCAAATAAAAAAATAGCTTACCGTGCAACACCCACAAGCGGCTCGTTTGTGCTGAAAACGAATCCCGGAATCAATGATCACTGTTCTGATCTGATACAGCTGATGTGACGTCGTGCAAGAAAGTGTGACTTCAAATACTTACTCAAACATTGATTCCGTATAGTAGTTGCCCTGTGTATGTCAGATATATCACAAATTAGCACGGGACCCCCCCCCCCATTTGCTTTGCCTATTTGTGGTCAAATGCATTTCAAAAAACTATGAAATGCAACGTTTCACTACATTGATTTCAATGTAGACGCCTACCGTAAGACTATTTCTATCATAATTTGATGGCGGGGAACGCCTTGCACTCTAAGGGGGCGTCTTGCACTGAAAGGGAACGTCTTGAACTCAGTAGGTATATATATATATATATATATATATATATATATATATATATATATATATATATATATATATATATATATATATATATATATATATATATATATATATATATATATATATATCAACACGAGTCCAAACCAGTCAAGGGTCAGTCACGAATCTCCATATATGAAGTCTTCAGATGTTACCTACATAGTGTCAGGACCACATACCTGGACAGTGGATATGGTCTTATCAATTAATTAAATAAGGGTCATCTTAAATTAATCACTGTCACATATTGTGTTGTATTGTTTCTTTTAGGAAAATATTTCCAATATTTGTAACAGGCTTTATGTGGGTTTTGTACAGTAGGGAACTTCTCCATAGACCCATACAATATAACTATGTTTTACTGCAATATATATAACATATTATTTATACATGAAGACAAACGAATGCCTTCCACTACAAACAAATGGGAACCCCACACATATTGTTACCTTTTACAAACCCCTCCATTTTATAAACATACAGACATGGTTTGACTCACAAAATCAGTTTTTGCTTAAAGTGCCTACTTACCTGCAGTTAACACGTCATAGTCCAAATGATTTGACAAAATAATACCTATTAAGGCAATGTATATGTAGTTAGTCTAACAGTGACAAAACTTTACCCCCCACCCCAAACATGTACATAATTTGAAGGGGTAGAGGTGAGAATATTTGTCCAAATTACAAAAAAGGGGATGTGTGTAAATTTTAATAGGTATATATATATATATATATATATATTTATATGTGTACGTACACACACACTATATATATATATATATGTTTGTGTGTCATGTTGTATGATGCTGACCTGTGGTGGAAATACTCGATACTCGTGTACTCAAGTATATTTTTGAAGTACTCCTTACTCATATAACTTATGGGTAACGTATATATATATATATATATATATATATATATATATATATATATATATATATATATATATATATATATATATATATATATATATATATGTATATATTTATATGCATATATATATATATATATATATATATATATTTATATATATATATATGTATATATTTATATGCATATATATATATATATATATATATATATATATATATATATATATATATATATATATATATATATATATATATATATATATATATATATACATATATATATATATATATATATATATATATATATATATATATATATATATATATATATGTATGTATATATATATATGTATATATATATATATATACATATATATATATATATATATATATATATGTATATATATATATATATATATATATATATATATATATATATATATATATATATATATATATACACATATATCTTTATGCGACACGTCATGTTAGAGCAACACCTCATCACACATTGTTCAAAAATACATGCTGTACATACATTTGTATGTGTTTTCCTGATATTTTTCATATGAAAAACAGCACGATGTACCAAGTAAACATTGTTTTAACTGAATTGTACACTTTGTAGTAAGAATAAATATTTTATAAAAAGGTCTTCTGATGTAACAAATCTACAATTTACATGTCCGTAACGAGGGAGTATTCAGATGGTCAGAAATAAATGCTATGTCGAGGAAGGGGCTTGTTCCTACCAATAAATTTCCTTTTATTTTATACCTAATTAAACAAACTTCTCCTATTCATACGATACATGTGTCCGATTAATACTCACTGTAACTAGCTTCAATCCTGAATCATCCTGCTGATAACGTTTTTATGGATCTAAACGTTATAAATTCGTTGCTGTGAACCTGACTCGATCTAATTACCGTCGAGAATGCCGTTGTTGACACTAGGTGTTGTAACTACGAGTTCAGCAGCGACCGACACATACAGATTCGAGCATGATACAGTTCTCGAGACAGATCGTCCGTTGTCCCTCACACACTATCAATTTGCTGGTGTAGCATTCCTTGGCACACTTGTTCCGCTGTCGACGGCAGCGAAAGCGGCACAGCCCCTTTGACAGAAAGTTCGTCCCTGCTGATACTTCAGTCACGAGAAGCGAAACAAGCAGGACGAGTCTAATCAGCTGGAAGAGAGTAATGCATAATTTGTAGCAAAACATGAGACTAAGAAAGAAATGAAACTTCAGATTTAACAATAAAACATGTTAAACGATCTCAATTCAGAAACAAAACAGTGACGTTTGCTTTTATGTTCCTTTATGAAGGTTACAGTAATATACTATAAATGAAATCAAATCAAATAAAGTCAAAAGTATTTATTCAAACAAATCAAACGAACAAATGAATTGTACAACGTTTATAGTGAAACAGTTTGAAAGTAATAATGTATGTAATGTTATGGAACACCCTTGTCTGCAATACTTGAAAGCAGCTGACTACATCATGTCAATCTTAATAAACGGTATAACCAACATATATTAGAACATAACTCATATATGCCTTAGTGCATTTTTATAAAACTGTTCACAATTACTTTCAAACAAATGTTTCGAATTCTAGTAATACTAACATTCAATTAATTCCACAGTTTTCTCCCATTTACAATTAATGACACAAGTTTATTTACTCAGCAGTCGACGTTCAACAGAATCGAACGTCTTTTGGAAAATGAACGTATCGCACATTTTTTTTATATTCTAATGAATTCGTAATGTCATCTAGCTATTCTACCAGAGCGTACCAAGTTGACATGCTTTCTCTATAAACGTTATTTATACGAGTTTATGATTTCAGAATTGAGAAAGTGTTCAAGTCGAAAATTATAATTTTTGTTATATTATTGCAGAGTGACTGTCGTTATTAAATACATGTTTCTCACCAAATTTAAATAAAAGTATTAATTTAGCTGTTTTCATTATATGTGAGAAAACACATTTTAATGAAAGATTACACGTATCAGCTAGTTTCGAAAATACATTCAATTACATCTTAACGAGACTCGTTGTAATCCAAGCAATGTTGAGTCCATTCGTGAGCCAAGGGTTTCTATGTTCACAATTATTGCTATGATTAACTCAGGGAAGAGGACAAAATGTGTATATAAGGCCACACGAGCGATTATTTGTCGAATTGGTCGGGCGATAAAGTTTCACACTCTTTCTCGCGAGACGAATTATCGAGGCCAATTTGTGGCTGCGATTGTCATACAACACAGTGTCGTTCGACCAATTGGTCAACTAATCACTCTCGTAAGCGGTCCTTTAGTATAATTACTATATAATATCACACCAGTAGCATCTTCCCATTTTCCACAGTTTGTGTTTCCAATAAGGACATTTCAAAAACATTCATTTATACACGGTCTCAATGATAGACTGTCAGGTGTATATTGTGTCCACGACAATCGTATCAATCGTGCAAACGTAAAACGGTTTGGTGGAATTTTTGCAACTGAGTTGGTTGGAAATAAAATGTGATTTCAACATAAGACTGCCCTGTGCATTGGTCGGCAACACGTGTAACAAGAGAAAATTACAAACTCACCTTGTCCACTTCCATTACTAATGATGTGATAAGCTGGATATTTCGTCTCGAGTAATCTTGAAGCGTCAAGGGAAGTGTTGTGGTGGAAGAGGGTATATTCGATAGCATTCAACTGATCGCTGAATAAAATATCGTATGGTGTTGATACATCTATGTGAAACCAAAGCCAAAAGCAAGACACCTAATATAAAATGCTACTTTGCAAAACGCACAACACTGTACGCTAATAAGGTCATTTAAAACCGCATTAACATCCCTTAAAAGGTGATGTATATTAATAATGAATACAGTTGTTTATGATTGTTAAAAACTACGATTACAATAGGAGTCGGTTACCGTTGACTTGTATAACAGTTCAAGCAGATATATTCTTATCAAGTAAAGTTCAAAGTTTCTTCAGAAGCTTTGTTTTGGCTGTGTCCCTTTTAATGCATAACTATTCTATAACACTGACTTTGTACTTATTTACAATGCACGTTATGTGAACGATCAATAATTACAACATGTCACAAGAATTAAAACTAAAAGAAGATTCCATTTCAAACACGAACATATCACATTCAACCAAACAGGTTTATGTATCGATGTATAGTGAACCAACGTTTAATTCCAGCCAGATAGTCATTATTTTACGTGGATAAAGCAACTATTCAACTATCACTTACATTAGCAATCGTAAATATACACTGACGATACTCTCCTGTACGTCTGAAAGTAAAATTGGACAAAGCACTACCAGCATCTGCAACAATATACTGCGATCGCTAAAAGTCCTAGGCCTGTTCAAGCGTGCACACGTGCGTACCTGCCTGTTTACGAATTGTATCAGCTGTATTCGTGAGCTACATCTACAGTTGCACCAAGGACCCACCTTCAACGTGTAGCTAACTATCTTTCTGTGTTAAGCCAACATGACACCGCATCGACCACATTATTTTTTTTATATCACGTGTCAGTTGGGTTTTTGAGATGTGATCGGGCGAAATTCGAATGTCGCGAAACCCGCTCGAGTACTTCCTGGCACGTTTGAGTGACTAGCTCTCGAGATGGCGTAATTGAGACACACTAAGGGGAGGAAGCAAATGCGTCAAGGATTATGACTTGTTTGACTTGCATGGACCGTATTGACCCCTCGGTGTCCCTGGGAATGATACTTACGGCATGCCGCTCTGCAGTCAACAGCGGGGCATCACAGTCACATCTTGTATGATCACTCCACCACTTCTCTGTCCATCCTCTCGTCCGCCGTCCATTGAAGTATTGTTTGCACGTTTGCCTGACGATGTTATATCTTGGCATACGGCCCGAACCCCCAGTTTTCTGTGTCTGGGTTATTAATACCATGAATAAAACACTACACATGTGGGTGTCAAAATGATCAATCATGTTTTAACAATGAAGCAAATTAGTATAGTTTATCGCGTGTTGTATGATATAGTTGTGCTGCTGTGTGACATGGGAAACTTGTGAGAACTGTTCATGTTACTTCACAAACGTGTGTGTGTGTGTGTGTGTGTGTGTGTGTGTGTGTGTGTGTGTGTGTGTGTGTGTGTGTGTGTGTGTGTGTGTGTGTGTGTGTGTGTGTGTGTGTGTGTGTGTGTGTGTGTGTGTGTGTGTGTGTGTGTGTGTGTGTGTGTGTGTGTGTGTGTGTGTGTGTGTGTGTGTGTGTGTGTGTGTGTGTGTGTGTTTGTTTGTGTAAGGTGTCAACCGAGGACATTGGCCAGAATACACACCTTCTAACCGAGGTCCTACCGCCAACCGAGGACGTCGTCGGTTGGAAATAGTATTAAATCCTAGTCCAGGCACGTTTTTAAACGCCTACTAGTGGTTTCCTGTGTTAATTTGATGTAGACCTCGGTTAGCCGTTCAGAGCCTGTTTTTGTGTGAACTGTGTGTATAACTCTCGAGTCGGCGAAATCTGTCTTCACACACTCGCTTTGACGCGCATCCTCGGTTCTACGGTGAATATTCTGGTCCGACGCGTTGCTCGGCAACGTCGGCATTTCACTGTGTGCGCGACACCCATGTCCCGTAATTTGTTTCTGATACTGCCATGACAAATTTACGAATTTCAGATAACGCTATATCAGATAGTTATTCGACGCTTTTTGGTATTACTTACTTAAGATCTTCCACAAAATACTATATTCACGTCACCGACGTAATATTCGGCTGGCGTCGGTATGTAAATATGAATTCGGAGAGAGAGTACTTAACATGAAATCCCCAAAGATACTTCATTGACATGCCCAATATTAAGATGGCATCCGCTACGCATTGTTTGGACTCGAAGCTTTTGGCATGTTATTAATATCAATATTTTAAAACAATATTTATCAATGTATAAATTGTGTACTTAAAGTTCAATATGTACGCATCATTTGTTTGACGAAATTTTTATAAATTATTTATTAATGCATTACAAATTAACATCTTCAACGATGCAGCACATGGCAAAATATATGCCTCACATCAGACAAATTCAATATTTTTTGTTACACTGTGCTTTCATATATACGCAAAACGTAAAACGTGTCAACCGAGGACATTGGCCAGAATACACACCTGCTAACCGAGGTCCTACCGCCTATTTGATGTAGACCACGGTTAGCCGTTCCTAGCCTGGTTTTGTGTGAACTGTTTAGGTATATATGACTCTCGAGTCGGCAAAATCTCTCTTCAAACACTCGCTTTGACGCAAGTCTCGATGCAGTTGCACCTGACCGATTCCTTTTAGATCTGACCGATATAGTTGCATCTGCACTGTAGTTGTATCTGAATAACTAATTCGACAAGAAAAGTAACATCTAAGGAAATTCGGTGTACTAAGTATTAATACAAAATATTTGAATTTTATAACCGAAGTCCTATCAATTTTATCAGGAGCGACTCTGATACTGCCATGTCATATTTACGCATCTTGGATAGCGACGCTTTTTGGTATTAGGTATTCGTCTTGTGAATGAAGTGTCAGCAAAGATATTCCACAAAATACTATATTCACCTCACGGACGTAATTTTCGGCTGGCATAGGTATGCAAATATGAATTCGGAGAGAGGCATTACTTAACATGAAATCCCACAAGGTGCTTCATTGACATGCCAAATACAAAGATGGCGCTCGCTACTCATTGTTTAGACTCGAAGCTTATGACATGTTCTTAGTAGCAATGTATTTTTGTCATTAACATAACCATTTTAATGTATGTATAAATTGTGTACTGAAATTCCAATATGTACGTATCATTTGTTTAATGAACGTTTAATACGTTATTTATTAATTCATTACATATTAACATCTTCAACAGTGCACCACAGGGCAAATTATATGCCTCACATCTGACAGATTCAATATTTCTTATAACATTTCTTTGCTTTCATACATACGCAAAACGTAAAATGTGTCAACCGATGACATTGGCCAGAATACACACCGGTTAACCGAGGTCCTACGACCTATTTGATGTAGACCACGGTTAGCCGTTCTGAGCCTGGTTTTGTGCGAACTGTGTAGGTATATGTGACTCTCGAGTCGGCAAAATCTGTCTTCAAACATTCACTTTGACGCACGTCCCGAAGCAGTTGTATCTGACCGATTCCTTTTAGATCTGGCCGATGCATTTGCATCTGAACTGCAGTTTTATCTTATTAGTTTATTCGATAAGACAATAACATATAAGGACATTCAATGTACTACGAATTAATACAAAATGTATGAATTTATAAATAAATTCAGGTCCGTTGTTCAGCAGCATCACCATTTCAGTGTTACACGACAAGGAAGAATGCGCGACACTCACGTCTCATAATCTTCAATCTAAGAATTATACACAAACCGACACGTCACGATGCAGTTGCATATGACCGATGCCTTTTGGATCTGACCGATGCAGTTGGATCTGCACTGCATCTTTCTGGATCGGGAGTCAGGGATTGTTTATTCGAAAAATCAAGTAACAAGGAAATTCAGTGCACGACGAATTAATACAAAATGTGTGAATTTATAACCCACGACCCGTAAATTTTATCAGGATCGACTCTGGTACTGCCATGACACATTTACGACTGAGCAAGAACTGTGAACTACGTGAAATGCAGTCAATTAAGGCGAGAATCAAGTGTTGTCAGATCTTATCTGGCTGCTAATGGCATCCCTGGTGTGCGATGTAGGTAGAATACCGTCGGCTGGTCACTGGAAGGTGCAATAAAATTAACCAGGCTAGTTGATAGATTCTAGGGATTTGATGCTGATGGGAGTATTTAAATGTACAAGAATACTAAGCTTATTTGAGGGGAAGCAGGCAAGGATCTCAACCTTCCACTTTCCTCTGAGCGGAGGGAGGCAAGGATATCAACCTCCCACTCTCCTCTGAGAGGAGGGAGGCAAGGGTCTCAACCTCCCACTCTCCTCTGAGGGGAGGGAGGCAAGGGTCTCAACTTCCGACTCTCCTCTGAGCGGAGGGAGGCAAGGGTCTCAACCGTCCACTTTCCTCTGAGGGGAGGGAGGCAAGGGTCTCAATCTTCCACGTTTCCCCTGGGCGGAGGGAGGCAAGAGTCTTTACCTCCCACTCTCCTCTGAGGGGAGGGAGGCAAGGGTCTCAACCTACCACTCTCCTCTGAGGGGAGGGAGGCAAGGGTCTTAACCTCCCACTTTCTGAGGGGAAAGAGGCAAGGGTCTCAACCTTCCACTTTCCTCTGAGGGGAAGGAGGCAAGGGTCTCAACCTTTCGCTTTTTTCTGAAGGGAAGGAGGCAAGGGTCTCAGTCTATATAGATATATATATATATATATATATATATATATATATATATATATATATATATATATATATATATATATATATATATATATATATATATATATATATTGAATGTTAAAGAATTTCGGGCGATATAATACAGTGGAAACTTCAAGTTGTGTCGAAAGAACGGTAAGTCCGATTGCGTGACTAAGACTAGGATATGCCATGCATTATATTACCCGATATTCTTTAACATTAAATTTCCGTTCTTGTTTTGTAAAATCGTGATGTTTTTCTTACGAAACTTGATGCCCGTTGGTGTTCCTGGCGTCATTGTTGTCGGTTTGCACCATCGGGTGTTCGGGGTTGTTTGTCCATGTATCTGTAAGGTCCTGGATGTTGTGCTGTGCCGGTGGGGTTGTGCGAGCATCCAGACTAGTGTTCGTCGAGCCTGTCTGATCGAATACCCCTATTGCTCCCTGGCCTGCCGGCGGCGCGGAGGGTGAAATAAACGTCGCCGGATTCCCGTAATTTAAGTGTAGCCTGCCATTATAAAATGTTTGTGAATTTTATATTCAAACATACTCGTACTGATGGCATTAACACAATTAGTAGATAATCTGTTCGGGACTGTTCCATTCATTTATCGGCCTCTTGGAGAACTAGTGTTTTTAATGCAATCTACACCATTCTTTTACTAACGCTATTTGATTACCCTTTGAAGCCGCAATGCCACATCAAGCATCGCAACTCTACTGACCGGGAGTCAACCGAAAATCACCCTCTACCTCCCGCCTCCCGTCCAACACTGTAAATCTTCCTGAAATATCAGCAGGGCTCCCGCTCAGCACTACATTAATAACAGTAATAATTATTATAATAATTACAACGGCAGAGCGCATACCTTCGCTATGCGGAACAGTTCGCCAGTTGGAACAGACTCGTGAATGTGAGATAAGCCGCCCTTTCATCTGTTTATATTGTTTCAGGTTTGTATTATGAATGGCATTTACTAAACTAAAAAGCGTGAAATTTCAGAGGAAACTTGTTTGATAAATTTCCTGAATCAGAATGCATCAGAAGCCAAATTGTGCAGCTTGAAAAAATATTTCCGGGACCCCCCCCTCTGGCGCTCTCCCCTAATCCTGGAAATCTCCCGGATGCAATGTTCAAAAGGTTGGGATGCATGCCACATTGCTATGATACTCCAGGCTGCGGTTACGTGGAAAATAAATAAAGACCGAAGACAGAAGCTGCGTATTTGTTTTTTTTAAAGACGTCTAGAGTCTTAGGGCAACAGAACACAACAAATCCGCATGTTAGAGGGGAAACCCACCTCCCGAACCCTCCCCCGCGCGGCGTTGCCACATATTATCTGCTACTTTTGCTTTTACAAATGTTTGCATGCATGCAATTACACAAAATAACACACCTTGATAGATATGTAGATATATTAATACACCAAACACACTACTAGATGTTCGCGAAAGCATAGCAACCAGTTTATCCAAATTAGACACCAACACAATTGGAAATAGTTTCTTTTTCCATACGAGTGAAATACAGACTTCCTCTTCTCCGTGCTGAATCTTTATATACCTAAGCAAATTGCAATGCTTTTCGAATTCTTGTTTGTTTGTTCTTTTGCTTGTTTAGCAATTTGGGAAGAATGTAAGGGGTAGGGTTTTGGTGATTGACGCCAGGTCGTGCAATAAGGCTGTTGAGTAATATGTGGGTAGGGATATATTATTTGAATTTGGGCGATGTTTAACTTGAGGTTTTTCGATTTAGTCTATATGATTACCTATGTGATAATCAATTAATTTAATTTCGAATCTCTTGAAGTTTTACTCTCATTCGATGATATATTTTGCTATCAACATATTCTCCTACAGTGACAATGTATGTTACAATGCTGCCAGTGACATTGACACTGAACGTGTGCATTAATACGGTTAACAAAGGCAAATATATAACTCAACTGCGCCATATTCAGTGAACCAATTTTAACATACATCTGACTATTTTTTTTTAAATTGCGGCTAATAATGTTTCCTTATACTTCCTATGATCCTTACGATAAGAAGATTGTCTTAGCAAATTACGCATTTAATGGCATGCTTAACGCCCTCCTAAGTGTTACACCAACCCCCCATGGAGTAACTCAGTTGCATCTGACCGATGCATTTGTAATCTGATATGCATGCGCGTTCCGGCAAAGCGCTTATTATACTCACGTGCCTGACCGACGACAGTTCGATATCACATTCCACTCTCTCGTCCGGCGATTAAAACAGACCTGTCACATTTGTTTGGTTGAAGTCGGCATTTTATCTTAAATTTGTGTATAAATCCGTACAGCATTTTCATTGCTTTACCGCCCTTATGAAAATATACCATCGTATTCCATGTTAAAATACCATATTGTTTTGTAAAAGGTAAACCATGGTATACCATGCAATTACAATACACAACATATAAAAAAGCGTGGTCTACCACAGTTTACCACGTAATATCATGGTATTCCACGGTATTACATGCAATACCATGTAATATCATGGTATACCATGCATTCCTACTCCGACTGAGTGTCAACATTTATCAGGCTACAAAATATACCTACATAAGAAAACTCTAGGTTTTGTCCGATATCTGCCTGGGATCAAACGAATTTGCTCTTTCACAGCCACTGTAAGTTTGTCATTGCATGTTAAAATAAATGTAAGTTCGCTATATACTAAAGAGTAGCATGTCTTCCTCTTAGGTTATAATAACTTCTTAAATATAAGGCAAAAACAGAAATTATTCATCGTGAGCAATCAAGCAAATGTTGATAGCCTGTACATGCAATTGTATTGACACAATGTGATCCTGTACAATATATTTCTCTCAACTGGCAATATGTATGACAGGTTCATATAAATCGGGAATACCCATACCTCTTGATTGCTGCTGGTTTGCACACATGCTAAACTACACAGCCTTTACGTCTTTACGCCTACATTTCGTAGCCTTAGCAACTAACTGGTTGGCACATCTTGTTTTTAATACATACCGTTAATCATGGTCCACAAAAGGTGGCCAAATTATTCTAGGTCCTACTTGACCTTAGTTTCAGCCAACTCTCTGCGTACCCCCGGAAAACCTCTCGCTTATCCGGGGCAACGCGTACTCCAGGTTGGGAATCGCTGGTTCACAACATAAAGCCAAAACGTTACCAGTTTGTTATTTCGACTCAAGAATACTGTAATAGACTTCCGAGTCTAAACTGCGTCTGACTGACGCCATTTTAGTATAGGGAGTGTCACTGAAATTGTGCATTGTGGGATTGAAATTAAGTATCCCCTCTCCCCGAGTTCATATTTATATGCCGACAACAACTGAATGTAACGTCAGTCGCGTGTCAGACTTTATTATTCATAAGATGATGACGCAATGTCAAGTAGGCGTCGCATTATAAATACTCGCATACGAAAGAAAAACGGCGCTATACACGATTTCTAAACTTGTCTCGGCAGTATCAGAACCACTCCACTGTTTACGGCATTGACGAAAATCACGGGACACAGGTGTTGCTCAGTCTTCAGTGTTACGCGACAAAAGTAAACGCAAGTGTATCGCGAAATCGCGTCCTGCATGGCTCAAACCCTGTTATCGATCTAATTTAAGCAACGTCTTCACCATTTCCCCGATAAAGCTACTGGACTGAATATTCAAACAATTGACGCAATTATAAATACACTGTCTCATACAACTAATTCCTGCATAACATATATTTAGTGCACGGTGTGCCGTGCATCAACCTATATATTCACAAGTCCGCATATGGATAGTAACCAACACAGACTGTGTGTATAGTGTGCGTCCTCGTTCTGAATGTACAGAGTCCGGTGATTAAAAATTATGATTTATTAAAAAAATACACTGTTTTTCATATCACTAACATGAATGCTTACATATGATAACCCAATAACTATGTCGGTCTGTTATTAACAAAGTCCCCGGTTGGCGGGATCTACTCCGGTGTCCTCGGTTGGCACCATAAACGTGTATGTGTGTGTGTGTGTGTGGGTGTGTGTGTGTGTGTGTGTGTGTGTGTGTGTGCGTGCGTGCGTGCGTGCGTGCGTGCGTGCGTGCGTGCGTGCGTGCGTGCGTGCGTGCGTGCGTGCGTGCGTGCGTGCGTGCGTGTGTGTGTTGACACAATGTCAGCGCTACACTTGAAGTGACCCTTCACCAGTACAAAGTTCAAGGCAAACATCCACCGACCTTCGCATTGTTGTGGAAGTTCGAAGGTAATATTGCTTGTGCAATGCAATGGAAATGGACGACCGTCTTATGTCGTTCTTTGGACTGCTTATTCCAAATTTCTAACTGTACTCTAGACTAAATCGTGCTGCAGTACTGAATGCACAAAACATTTACACTACGTATTAAACTATTTGAAAGTACTTACAAAATACCTCAACTAATGTTATCTTGGACGCTTGGCAATATTCGATCCTGAAAATGTAATCAAAATAAATAGTTTATTCGCGTTGTAGCTTTGGTAGGTGTTATTATCACGACCGGTCTAATTCCAAGGTAATACGTATCTTGCTAAAGCGAAACAAAAGCCATGGTCTTGGGACTATTCACCAAAACGAGATAATAAAAACTAACCATGTGCAACTAAAATCAAGAATATCACGCCAGTGGTTTACTCTGAGGACTGACATGTTAACCAGCGCAACCGATAAGCGCATGCGCAGTTCTATGAAATCGGGGTGACCTAGACTAAAGTGACGTATCCACTCTTTATCAATGTATGTTTTCAGCAGCCCGCGGTAATAGCGCACTGGGCAGCCATGTGTGGGTCTCTTGACGTCATGGAAACAGGAACATCATTAAAGTCGCGTGAATTGTTGAATTTATTAGCACTGTTGCGTTACAACCTTTCAGTTCTGTTCCAGAGTTGCGACGTTGAAGTATCCTTTAGCTGTCTGTGAGGCCGTACAACTCTCCAATGGGCGACTTGTGTTGACAACTGATGTTGCTGGTCTGCTTATAAAAGCCGGCTGTGACGTGAACGCCATTGACGTCGATGGTGCTACAACTATCTGCCTCGCCTACAACCACGGTTTGGTCGACATATGCCGGCGTATGCTAGACGCTGACGCTAAGCCCGATGCCGGCAATAGCGGATTTCCACCTGATGTGTGCCGCTATACTCAGGCATACTGACTTGGTACATGAGTTACTGGCCCACGGTGCAGTGGTCCACTGAGTGTCGGGTATGCCAGCGGAACGGCACTACATATATCGGCATGATTCGGTGTAGTCGACATCATCAAAGTCCTGATTGCATATGGCGCCGATATTCGGCGAAGAGACGATGACGGCAACATTGCACCATGGTGGACCGCATCACCGCATACAAACAGTATTGCGATCGCAGTGACGAAGCTGACATTGGTCACACGTCCAGTGTCCGAATTCGTGTGCCGCAGAACAGTCGCGCAGCTGCGTCGTGCGATCATCGTGCGGACATCTTTGTGAATCCGAGCGAACAGCAGCGACACTTCCGGTCTACACACGTCGACATACGAGCGGTACAACCTTCCCAGTGCGAGGAATCACTTGAAGCACGCACACACGCAGTCTAATTTAGCGAACATCTTACAACTGCAGCGTCCTCTGGTGGTTTTCCGCGAACGAGCACACTACGACATCGTATTATCTGTGATGCAACGGAGTATGATGCCGATTCTGAATGGTGATGTCGACAATGCCGTACGAGCTACGAGGGTAATGGACATTTGACCATATGGGTGACCTCTAGCTGCGACGTCATATCAATGTGACATTGCGCAGTGCTACATGAACAGTGCTCGTCATTGTGTCAGTAATTGTGTTACTCATTGTGTCAGTCAGTAGTGATCTTAATCGTTGTGTTGGTCAGTAGTGATCTTAGTCATTCTGTTAGGAACAGTAGCGCCTTTTCACAGTACTCGAGCTGTGAGTATTAGGGCCTGGAATCCCTATCTGCCAAGCGTGAGGCGTGTGACCGTAGGGTACGAGCCTTCCTTCCATCACAACAAACCAAACACGTCGCCACAACAGCCGCCATGTCGTACTGACCTTCTACGTACTACGTATTAAGTGCAATTTTCGACATTTCAATATATATTTATTAGGGCATATATTTGCTTTGCTCTTTTCAAGTAAATCAAACGAACTAGAACCAACATAGCAGTCAATGGTTTCTCCTGGTTGAAAAAGTGGTTTGGTAGTTGATATTACAGCAGCACCATCAGCAGAAAGAAAAAAACATCATCATCATCAATATCAGTAACAATTAGTCTTAGGGAATGTACACCATTTGTTGTGCCTGCTTTAATTGTCTGAATTTTCGAGTTCAAAATAAACCTATATTATTAATGTTATATTGCAAGTTTTAATCGTTGTTGTTTCAGTAATTTTACTACCAGACATTTATAAATCAGTCAATTGCGCGATGAGAAATGTTATATATTTATATATTTCACCTATGAAAGTGAAGGTTTAATTCGCCTAAAGCGATCTCTAAATATGTCGTAAGACTGGCATGTTTTATTTCTTCGCCGAATCGTGTGTTTTCGAAAATATTAAGAGAAGAAAGATCACGATTTAATACGTAATGTTTGGATACTATTGTTGTGTCAATATTATTTTTAAGCAATCGGATGTTATTAATTATATTAAATTACGTGCCGCAACGTCACGTAAAACGTTCAGTTAACCAATGGAATCGTTGAGCATTCCCTGTAAATACGTCGTCCTCCGAGTGGTTTAACGATAATTATCCATACATTTGAAACAGTAGTAGGGCAATGCCCCCGCACAATACCCCCGTAGGACTTTAGTCCCCTGGACAATACCCCCGCGCTACGACAATACCTCACACTATGCAATTGGAACAGTGCCGGTGTCGTGCTAAAATTCATCCGCCGTCAATTATTATCCGCTTGGTGTATCTGCGCATGCGCGAGCCGGTAGTTGATCATCAATTTATTAAACACGGGAAAT
This sequence comes from Lamellibrachia satsuma, assembly GCA_033239005.1. Taxonomy (NCBI): domain Eukaryota; kingdom Metazoa; phylum Annelida; class Polychaeta; order Sabellida; family Siboglinidae; genus Lamellibrachia; species Lamellibrachia satsuma. The sequence continues at coordinate 5,515,980 of BSQZ01000013.1, read as the reverse complement.
AATGGAAGGATTTCCGCTTTCTGTCGTAACATATTAAAAAATACACTATTTTTCCTATTCACAAACGTTGGTGCAGCTAATTATTATATACGCTCTATAACGAGCAACGGTCATGTTTTTATACAATCGCATGCGCAGATACATCAAGCCGATAATATTTGACGGCAAACAATTTTAGCACAACACCGGAACAATAATCGTAATCTGTATTCGCTACTTTGTGTGTGCTTTTAGTTGCTTTAGTGGTTGGTGTTTTAGTGTTAAAGCATAGTATTAGTGGTTATGTTTTAGTGTTACAGCTTAGTACTAGGGATTAATTTGTAACGTTAGGGTTTGTGTTTAGTGTTAGTGATGTTATGGTTCAGAGTTTATAGTTTTTGTTAACTCCTACATTAGCTCTAAGGGATATGTTCATTAGACTTATGAACTGTTTTAGGGTTTAGTGTGTATTATTAGGGTTTAGATCAGGGGTTTAATTGGTAGGGTTTCTTCTGGTAGAATTTCTTCCGTTTGAATTATACGTACACACACTATTTTAATGTTTGAATGTTCATTTATGGCTTTTGTAGTGCACGAGTGTCAGTGGGAGTGTGTGTATATTACTCCTTAGGACACTACCACCGGGGAGAAGTTGTCCGGGCGTGATGTCCAAGGGGGGTAATATGTCAAAACCTCTTGAAATGCCCCCCGTACTTAAATAGTTCAACGCCACCGTGTGACAGTAAGAAAGCATTTACTTGAAAATTGCCCCATCCACATTTAACTTATCGTTGGGAAAACCCAAAACATTATTGAAATATTATATCCCGTGAAAGTTGTTTCTTCAAAATGGAGAACGAATTGCTATTTCTTGGGAATTGCGTTATACAAAAGTCAGGGGTCGGTGCTTCAAAGCTGTTTGACCAGAATGATCCACATATAACAAGGACAAACTATTTCATGCACTGCGTGAATCCTGTGTATCGACATAACTCGACCCTTGTAGAGGACATAACTATTATATGTCATGGTTCTCAAAAATTATGAGTCATAAATCAAGTAGGCCTCACATTCTCACATTCCTCTCCTAACCCGATTCACCTTGAAGTCGATAGCTATTCTTGACCTCAAAATTCTACTTAGTCTCATGAGAAGCATGTATATTTTCATACCATTTTGTTTGGACAGTCGTATGTACATGTCTATCAAGATGAGTGTTTTCATCTACTGCACGTTAGAGCAATGAAAACGCAATATATACCCGTGTGAATTGAATTGGTTAATTAATCAGTCGTGGTGAAATTAATCAGTCGTGGTGAAACAAAAAGTATGTAGGTTTCGCAGAATTGGTCCAGTTTCGTGGGAATAGCAGGATTTTTTTTCAATTTCAATTCAACGAATTAGGTGTGCAATAAATGAATGTAGATGTTTGAATGGTTTGGTTGTTATTATTATATATTCAAACCCAGGGTTCCCTAGGGGGATCGTATTTTGCAAAAAAAGTAGGCACATGCACCCTGCCTCTTTCCCCTCTATCTTTCCCTCCAAATTGAATTTCTCATGTTTTATCCTTCGCTGTGGGCATGTAAACTGTAGCTTTCCTTCTCCAATAGAACTTTTTTCATATGAGCCTTATCAGAAAAACACTTACAATTTTCTGTATATACGAATAATATTTGTTGGTTTAAAATGATAAAGATAAAGGGTATTTGGGCTAACCGCCAAATGAGAGTATGCTCTCGTATTTTGGTATAATCTGTGAACAGTAAACATTGTCTATTCGTGAATGGGAAATAAAATATGAGTATTTCTTTCATTAAGTAAATGTTTTCTTCCTCGCTACATGGCTCGCTGTTCGTCGGCCATTTTGTCTTGTCAAGTAGTGTCTTTCTCGCTCCCCGCTCCCTCTCACACAACCCAGACGAAAACAGTTACTCCGTCCACCGGTTCGCGGAACAGTAGATAGTTCATAGCAAGCTTGAAAACATTCTGCGTGTCTCCAGTAGGCGTTTCAATACTATCTTAGCCAAGGTTATGGCATAGACATCGAATGTCATAGATGTCGTGTTACATGGCACATACAATGTTTTTTTCGGTCACAATCATGTTATCTCGAGAGTTAGTCTAGGTTTCGCGACACTTGAACTTCGCCTGATCACTTATCCCAATAACTCTGCCGACACGTGATATATCAAAGCAGTTTGGACGATGCTGCATCATTGTGACTTAACACATAAAGAACATCAGCTATACGTTGAAGGTAGGCACTATCTGATAGCTGTAGAATATATATATATATATATATATATATATATATATATATATATATATATATATATATATATTTTTGTGTGTGTGTGTGTATATATATATATATATATATATATATATATATATATATATATATATATATATATATATATATATGTGTGTGTGTATATATATGTGTGTGTATATATATATATATATATATATATATATATATATATATATACATATATATATATATATATATATATATATATATATATATATATATATATATATATATATATATATATATATATATATATATATATATATATATATATATACATACATATATATATATATATATATATATATATATATATATATATATATATATATATATATATATATATATATATATATATATATATATATATATATTATCATAAGTATATAAGCGCCGTCACGAAGTAGTTTTTAATAATTGCAGTATGTTGTTACAGATTCTTGTAGTGTGTTGTTCAATTTTACTCTCAGACGTGCAGTCCCTGACAGCCCTCCGTTCACCCACACCAGCAGTCTTCTTCTTCTTCTCGTGGCGCTACACTTTACCCCGCCATTGCAGCACACAGACTCTGGGACACACAGACTCTGGGACACACAGACTCTGGGACATACAGACTCTGGGACACACAGACTCTGGGACACACAGACTCTGGGACACACAGGCTCTGGTACAGGAGATGTACACTGCCTATACTGGAGGGCTCTAGTAGGATCGGTCATTTTAACAGATGTATCATCGTTTGGGGGTCCTCTCCACAGTCACATTCAATATTGGCATCATGGTTATACTCCATCTCTGCATCAAGTGTCTGTCCAGAAGATATGGACGTAGCGTGGTAGAAGGATTCGCAGACAGAAACCTGACAGGGGTGGTGACTTGAACGCTCCTACTATGACCCCGTATCACCAGTGTGTAGTTATCATGATGCTGGGGCTGAACGTGCGGTATAAGTACAGCTGACCTTTGTCAATCTGTGCAATATGTCACTCAAATGTTTTCAATTTGAAATAGCAATAATTTACCCATGAATAAAATGACTATCTGGTTGGAATTAAACGATGGTTCGCTGTTTGTATGACAGCTGGGATTTGTTCTTTGGTTGAACGTGATATGGTCGTGTTTGAAATTATTGTTAGAGGAATCCTGTTTTAATTTGGTTTCTTGTGAAATGTAGAGTTGATTGATCGTTCACATTGTAAATAAATACAAAGTCAGCGTTGTAGAATATTCATACCCTAAATGGAATACAACTTTGACAAAGCTTCTTAAGATATTTAGGAAGTATTTCACTTGATAAGAATGCATCTGCTTGAAATGTTGTGCAAGTCAAAAGTAAGGCTTGTGATCGACTCATATAGTAATCCTAATTTTTAAGAGCTAAAAACAACTGTAATCATTATTTTTATACTTCACAATTTTACATATATTAATTTGCTTTTAAAATGCCTGGTTAGGGTACAGTTTTGTGCGTTTTGCAAAATACCATTTATATATATATATATATATATATATATATATATATATATATATATATATATATATATATATATATATATATATATATATATTATTTTCCTTATGCTATTTGTTTCACAATAATGTATCAACACCGCATTATATTTTTTTCAGTGAGCTATTGAATGCTAACGAATATATCCTCATCGACCACAACATTTCCCAGGAAATTCCACGATTACTCGCCGAACTATCATCACATAATAAGTAATGGAAGTGGCCAAGGTGGTTATGTTATTTTCTCTTTATACACGAATTGTCGTCCAATGCATTGTTATGTTGGAATCATTACATTTTATTTCCAATCAACTCAGTTTGAAGTGATTGCCGTGGGCACAAAATGCTCTCTACAGTATATCGTGAGACCAAATAATTGGGCGCTTTTTAACTATTCTCTATGACAACAGCGCCGACACTTTGACATACCACTGTATAAATATGTGTGTGTGTGTGTGTGTGTGTGTGTGTGCGTGCGTGCGTGCGTGCGTGCGTGCGCGCGTGCGTGCGTGCGCGCGTGCGTGCGTGCGTGCGTGTATTTCGATTGTCTGTCTGTCGTTGTCTGATTTGCCGATTTTAGGCAACAAAGCGTAAAAATTAAACCCATGTCACACGAAACTGCGTGTCGGAAAAGTTATACAAACAGTGTCTTTGGAATAAAAACTTCGATACTGACTTGAGATAACAATCGTAGAAAAATCGTTAAACTGAATTATTACAGTGAGTTTTTGCTAGAGCATCGGGGCAAAGTGTGTGGGATTACGCAATGAACGCTCTATGTTGTTCTCACATAGACTGATAAGAAAGAGGGTATACGCACCATCAATCGTTGTGGAAATAAATCATCGGCCGACTGTAGCCCTACTTTGATTTTATTTCTCGTTAAAAAGGTAACTGGAAGTATTTCCGAACCTGTGACTCGTATATGTAATCTGTCATTCAAATACGGCATTTTACCAAGGTAGCAATGTTATCTAGATCGGATGTGAAACATTTACTGACCAATTAATGGCTGATTTCACTTTTCATACAGTTCTCTAAAATACTGGACAAACTGTTTTATGCTCGACTTGAACGCTTTGTAAATTCTTGTCATATCGAAATCGCGTTAGTTTAGAAAAGGAATGTCAACTTTATACGCGCTTGTATACATACGTGAAGGTATTACTAATTCACTAGAAAATAAGAAATGTGCAATAATTTATTTGTACTAGGTATCAAGACGGTTTTCCAAATGTATGACCATTAACTGCTGGAACTTTTAATATGATGTTGACAGGTGCTTTCAAGTGCTGTGGACAAGGAAGTAACATGACATTATTACTATTTTTGCTTCAGTGTTACTTCGTTCAAAAAATTAATTGTTCTTTTATAAGCGTTGTATATTTAATGTGTGTGTTGGATTTGATAACAAAATTACTTATTCATCTTTTCCAGCTGGTCCGGTTCGTCGTGCTTGTTTCCCTTCTCGTGACAGAAGTATCAGCAGTAGCTGGGGAGAACTTTCTGCTGTGCCACTTCCGTTGTGGTCAACAGATGAACGAGTGTGCCAAGGTGTGTAACACTTACTGGTTGGATCATGATGAGGCGATGTCGACGGCCTGTAAGGAGAACTGCGTGCAGCTCAGAGCCGTTTGTGTCGAACGCTGCTGAACCTTTGCATCAAACGCTTAAAGAAGTGAATCGACCCAGTTCAGCTTCCAATATTGATTATCTACAACTTATTAAGTGGTGTCAGCAACAGTATCCCTAGCAGTAATGGGATTGAGTCAGTTTCACAATGTTCAGCTTCCCAATATCTGAGACCCACAAAATCATCTTCAGCAGTATTGCGTTCGCGACTGCGAACAATAACAGCGTCTATCGCACCTCTCCAACGGCATCTACCAAAAGCAATCATCGCGTTGTTTTATGTTCAATTGTTAAAACAATTGACAAACTGCATCTTCTTATCGCGGTTGTTGTCGTCACTGATTAATTAAAGCCAGTTACAAATATGTATTCGTCAGTACAAGTTTCGCAAAATTGTTTGACGTTCGATTGATGAACATGATTGTTTTTATTCAACGATTTAAAATAAATATGTAATAAATAAAAATGACGTATTGTGCAAATGTGAGGGAACTGTTGTGGTAAGATATAAAATAGGTTCGTACCATGGATTCCTGTAGGGCCGTCATTTGAAAACAAAAGTGTACTCAACATTACCAGGCTACTGGTTGTAACATTGTAGCTCTGTTGTTTCAGTAGAACATAGTTTATATTAACTTGATCGGAAAAATACAAGGTGTTGCCACTTTATGCACTTGTTTTCGCCCGGAATACTATTTGTTAACATCAATATTTGTTTCAAGTGGCCCGCGAATGGGGGTATTCGCTCGTGTTTTTATCTGTTAACAATAAAACAATAAAACACTTCATTAGTGAAACACCAAGAAGGCCTCTTTGACCCATTGCATACTTGTTAATGAAATGGCTTCAAACATGATCGAAAAATAAAATATGTTCCAGTCACACGATGCAGTATCCGTCTTCACCAATACCACCTTCACGAAGGCAATGGGAACCATTAAATGTGGATGACATCATGGAGCTGTTTGTTCATTGTCACTTCTTAATATTTCAGTTTCAGGGGCTCGGCTTAACCAACAAAGGTTTTGCACCTCTATGCGGAGTCGGTGTCACCAAATTTCTTCATGAAATGGAAGGAAGAACAAACCATTGTCACACAGTTTTAGTAGCATACAAACAGAACATATGGAAGTTATATGTTGACGATGGAAGTAGTGAGGAAGGGTTGCGAATAAGAACTGACAGACCTTCTGAAGAGCACAGACACAATAAGCAGCATATAGTTCACGCACGAAGTAGAGAACCGTAAGTCCCTGTTTTCCTGCATACGATAATGGTACGAAAGGAAGATGGAACATTGTTATGCTGAAAGAAACTCCTATTGTATCGGAGGATGACTCACACTGACCAGTATCTGAACTTTAGCTATCACCATCAGGTTATCAGAGATTGGGTGTCATCAAAACAGTATTGTACAGAGGCAACAACTTAGTATCGGAGCCGAAGGATAGCGTGAAATAAGTTAAGCACATCACCAATGTATTAGAACTGTGTGGGTATTTCGTTCGTTATGTACAATATTATGTTCTCTTCCTCGCTACGTCGATCGCTGCCGTTAGTCAACCTGGCCTTGTCTGTATATCTTACACACACACACACATTTACTCCATCTAGCGAAACTCGCAACGTGCGTTTCGAGCTGGAACATTAGAACTCACTCACTCACTCACTCACTCACTCACTCACTCACTCACTCACTCACTCACACCTTTGGAGGCACACAATGCTTCCGCAAGAGAGCGCCACTGCTGTCGGTGTGCAGCCTGCTTGGTGGTGGTTTCCGCTATCAGGTTGCGTGGCATTCAGCTTGATATGTGACACTCCATGCGGACATCACTTTTACCACGGTTCATCTCCGCGTTTTTTTTATGGCGGCCCCGTCTGCTTCTACCATCAAGCACTAAGTGAATTTCGTACTAAACTTAATAGCCGCGAGGTGGCGCCATCGTTTGTCTTTCTCAATTTCTAAGATGTTCTACCTCGACTATTCATGCTGCGTAATGTGGCGCCACCGTTTGTCTACATCACTAAAGAGACACCAGTAGAAATCTAGTATGTTCTTGAGTGTGGTACTTGGCTATGCAAACGTTACATTTTGGTCACTGGTTCGAATCCCATAAGAGAAAAGTGTATTTGTTGCACCCTTTCAATTTAGGGAAACAATTATTTTGCATAAAGCAATTTTATATTACAAACTTAATCTCGTTCTATGTTAAAAGAAATATTTCAACATGAAAACGAACATTTCTGACAAATGTCATACCACGTGACGTATTAATCTCAAAGCAGAGCCTCAATCAAATGGAAAGTTCTGTCAGAAAGAGGAATAGTTTAATAAACAAAGGGCAAAATATGCTATATAAGTTGAGTTTGGACGCAAACAGTATAGCCCTATCTTATATATTTTCATTTGGCGAGCGAATATTGAAGACTATTGTTTTAATAAGTGTTCTGCTATGTCTTAAACACTAATACAAAAACATCTTGTAAACGTTGATCAAATATATTCTTTAGAAAAAATGTCAGAATGACATGCCCAATTCCACCCCAAACCAGTAGGGGGCTACATACGTAATGCAATTAGTGGTAATCGCTAGATGTCAGCAGCAGAATGCTAAGTCCTCAAACAACTACTGCACGCGTGACAGGGGTTATCTAACAGTCTGCCGCGGCGAGGGTTAAGGTTCAGCACATACGGGCTGTGCGAGGCTTCATCCGGGCAACATGTGTTGACAACTGGTTTACCTTAAGTTGGTTTCGAATTGTGTTTCTGTTGTCGCGTGTTGCTTTCAGGAATTGAGAATATCCCGACAAATGTTGAATTTGTGAATGAAACATGCTATTAAAATTACAGTGTTGCAATTACAATTTTGAAATATTAAGCGAACTTTAGGAAATATTGATGAATCAATAATCGTCACCTTCACCATGCAATTAAAAAATTCCAATTTCACTACCATCAACCCAGAGACGCAAATATAGCTATGTTTGTTAGTTTCTTCCCAGTAAAATAATCATCCAATTCTGATGGTTACTTTTCACTATTCTGCACATTTTTGTCAACATATATATATATATATATATATATATATATATATATATATATATATATATATATATATATATATATATATATATATATATATATATATATATATATATATATATATATATATATATATATATATATATATATATATCACTCACTCACTCACTCACTTAGTGCTTGATGGTAGAATCAGACGGGGCAGCTATAAAAAAAACGCGGAGATGAACCGTGGTAAAAGTGATGTCCGCATGGAGTGTCACATATCAAGCTGAATGCCACGCAACCTGATAGCGGACACCACCACCAAGCAGGCTGCACACCGACAGCAGTGGCGCTCTCTTGCGGAAGCATTGTGTGCCTCCCAAGGAGTGAGTGAGTGAGTGAGTGAGTGAGTGAGTGAGTGAGTGAGTGAGTGAGTGAGTGAGTGAAATGGGAACAGTGACGGAAGGAAAACAATCAACGATATATATATATATATATATATATATATATATATATATATATATATATATATATATATATATATATATATATATATATATATATATATATATATATATATATATATATATATATATATATATATATATATATATATGTATATATATATATACCTAACTACAATATGGAATGTTAATGGTATTGTACATGTCATTAACAGGAATAATAAATTTAATGGATACTTTGACAGATATAATGTATCTAACATACTTTTCACAAAAAGTTACTTTAACCGAAAATTGTAAAAACTACCCCGGTCCCTCCTATTGTATAGTCACAACGGTGTTACTTTCCTCTTTCACCCTGATGCCCGGGATGAGGATAGCATCGATACTTGTCGTTGATTGTTTTCTTTCCGTCACTGTTCCCATTTCATTGATGTAACTGTAATTTCACTGATGCCACTGCCATTTCACTGATGCCACTGCCATTTCACTGATGTCACTGCCATTTCACTGATGTCACTGCCATTTCACTGATGTCACTGCCATTTCACTGACGCCACTGCCATTTCACTGATGTTACTGCCATTTCACTGATGTCACTGCCATTTCACTGATGCCACTGCCATTTCACTGATGTCACTGCCATTTCACTGATGTCACTGCCATTTCACTGATGTCACTGCCATTTCACTGATGTCACTGCCATTTCACTGATGTCACTGCCATTTCATTGATGTCACTGTAATTTCACTGATGTCACAGCCATTTCACTGACGTCACTGCCATTTCATTGATGTCACTGTAATTTCACTGATGTCACTGCCATTTCACTGATGTCACTGCCATTTCACTGATGTCACTGCCATTTCACTGATGTCACTGCCATTTCGCTGATGTCACTGCCATTTCGCTTTCGTGTTCCACCCGTCCAGCCAATGTTCTCTTCACGCAGTCCTGCCATCTCAGTCGGGGTCTTCTTCTTCTCCTTCTATCCTTCACTTTGAGCACATTCGCTGTCCTCGTCTCCGCTGCTGTTTTCACTCACATTCAATTCCACAGCCCACTTTGACCAATTCCTCGCCAGCTTCCTCTATCAGTTCATACGATGCAATTCGAATTTAAAGTTTTATTATATTGCACAACTGGCCGACTGAAAAGTTATATCAGGCAAAACAAATGTTTAGTGTAGAATCTCGATAATGACGTTGGTTGGCTGCTGGCGCTTCACGGGAACTTATACACAGAATGGAGTGGTGACAGTGGATAACAATAAGACCACACCTCTGAGGCCAGACTCTCTTCTCGGCGAATTCACGAAGGCGAGCGAGAATCGGATAAGCGAGCCTACTCCAACCTCCTCGTTATTGCCTACCCAAATTGTTATTACCATTTCGCCAGCCTTTCATTTTGAATTTATAATCAAGTTGTGGTAGTGGTAGGCCAAAATTACCAATATGGAAAACATATTTCTGGTGTTTTGACAGGTGGCAACTTTGTTACTTTTCATTCTCAAGTATTCATCTTCCTCTATTTGGGCAATGCAGTTAATTGAACCTGTATTTTTTTATATTGTAAAAACCCACGAGACACAATTCTTCTAAATAGTTCATACAGAGTTCATATACTATAAAAATGTGAAACGTATATGAGATGGTGGCTCTGCTAACATCAAACTGCTCAGACAAGTCCAAATCCCTGCAGCCGAGGCTAAACTTCAGCATAGTCAGCAAAAGCTGGTCTTGAAATTCCAACTTTCCAGTCTGCATAGTCCTTAGAACAAATTTCAATAGCCTACAAAGCACAGCCGGTCTTGCTCACTTCGAGAAAACTTGTTTCGACTTCGATCCGGACCAGCGAAGATGGCAGATCTGGGTTATCCTGGAGCTAAAATATTGTAGTGCCAACATTATTCCCAAAGCATATATTCTCTCATTTGTTAATTTATTTTGTTCCACATTAACCCGAAATTGTTACTTTTATAGCTTTCGGTTCCTTTCGCATAAAATACATCGCTATATTTTACCATTTTTACAGGCGGTCAGCGACACGATCATTAGAACTTATACAATTCGTTGTATCCTTAAAATTATATTCATATAATATATTACAAGCTATATTATATACAGTTGAATAACGCAAATAAATAAAACTATAATTATCATAATATCTTGTTTTTATATTACAGATTTTCATGCGTTACCCCTCATCAGGAGAAATTCTCTCCAGAAAGTTGCTCAACTAAATCAAATACCGATCAATGACAGTAATAAGCGATTATTGTATTGTGAATACAACGGAGCCACCTGCATGTGGTCTTTAGTTTATACAGTGTTGTTTGGTCAGATAATTTTTAATTTAAAGCATGATCTTTTATTCACACCTGCTCATTCTACGAAACAGACAAAGCATTGCACTTCAACAGTAGTTAAAGCTAAACTTGGCATCCCTTTGATGACAAGTACAGGAATAACCGTTAGCAGGTCCTGTAGCAATATAGTAGCAGTAAAACCTTCACTGACAAAAATGGCGCCCTCCTGGTCTCAGTGTAGGACATTTCTAACATGTAGTACGGGCATTGCCCCCAGTACTGTCACGTGTCCCCACTCATTCTCATTCACTCCCACATTCGAGATTCAACTCATTTGAAATAATTGTTCGTGCAAACAACATAACAAAGCCGTCGACCAACCGATTGTCGCCTCCGCGGGTAGTGGGGTCGTACGTGCACAATAAAAAGCTGTTATCGCCGAACTGCCTGGCACTTTCGTGATTTGATACCTGATTTCAAATTGTTGCTAATGACAGAAAACGGTAAATAAAATAATCAAAAGCCGCCGACCAACCGCTTGTCGCCCCCGTGGGTAATGAACTCGCTGAATGACGCAGCCGCATGTGGTGTATCGGTTACGTTGACAATATTTTAGTTTATAATCGATGGCCCTGTAAGGCCCCTATAACAAAAGGCCACATCCTCTCGGAAGCCATCTTGCCAGGCTTACTCATGACAATTCCCCCTCACGAGGGCCACCCCTCTCATTACGTCATTACACCTTTGCAGAAGGGATGGCCTTATGAGAAAGGGACGGGGTGCGTGTTTATATGTAGTAGTAGTAGTAGTAGTAGTAGTAGTAGTAGTAGTAGTAGTAGTAGTAGTAGTAGTAGTAGTAGTAGTAGTAGTAGTAGTAGTAGTAGTAGTAGTAGTAGTAGTAGTAGCAGCAGCAGCAGTAGTAGTGTAGTAGTGGTAGTGGTAGTGATAGTGGTAGTGGTAGTATTAACAGTAGTAGCACTGGTAGCAGCAGCAGCAGCAGCAGCAGCAGCAGCAGCAGCAGCAGCAGCAGCAGCAGCAGCAGCAGCAGCAGCCGCAACAGCGATGGTGGTAGTAAGTTGCACGTGGAGTTCCTCTGCCACGTCGTAAGTCTGGCTGGGACGTTGACTTCGACTTACTCGTTTCTGGATGCTTTCGAGCTGTTTTTCGTTTGTTGTGTCGATAGGCTCATGTGCTACACCACCACTTAGCAGCAAACTGTAAAATATGGACGTTGAGATTAATGAAGATGCATCGTATGCTGTTTGAAATGTAGAACATGTGACTCAATTCAAGCACTATTGTGACAGGGGCACTTTCGCATAAAAGGTACACAAAAAGTGCCATGCAGCCTAAAAATGCTGATTTCCAATTGTTTGGTTGAGGTTATTTCCCAACATAAAATTATTGCTACATGCCATGTAAATAATACTCATGAACAAATCATATACAATTATATGTGATTTGCATTTTGTGAATTAGCTTTGTACATGCAAGACAGGATTTTTTTTCTAATTCAGTTTAATTTATTTGGTTTTTATACTTCCTTAGACAACAGTTGGTCACAACCCTTTCTTTTGATATACTGGACATGTGAATAGCTGTACATAACAATCCAGTTCCTGTGGCCACTTTCCGGGGGCAGCTAGGTTCTTGTTGTGGTTCCATCCAAAGCTACGTCTGACGTATCCATATGTCATTGACAAGAATACTGCTTTGCCATTAAATGTCGTATTCGGTAGTCGTGTACTTGTGTAAAGAAGATGAATAACACATTAACAATTTCGCCGTAGTCAGTCTTGGTATGTTTGTATCAGCCAAACAGCATTTCCTTTCATTATACAGAGGGAGGAAACACTTCTGTAGTTAATGTCTCCTCTGGAAAAGGGTGTTTACTGTGTAATTTCCACGTCAATCCATAAATTAAAAGACATAAATAAAATCATCAAAAGCCGCCGACCAAACCCTTGTTACTTCTTGGTGTCCCTCGCGTCATTTCGTCGGTTGAAGCGTGGGTTAACCGGCTATAAAAGACACAGCTAAGTTGGTCTAAGTCAGACCGATTTCCGTCCAACACACAAGGCAGAGACGTCGACTTCCCGATCATGAAGCAGTTCAGTTTGTTAGCGTTGACGTTGGCTGTGGTTTTGGTGGCGTTCAAAGACGTTGAAGGTCAGTGACTGCGTGTTGCCTCGGCGACACGCGAACCCGTGGTTGTGTTAGAAATAACTTGGCGCCTTCGTTTCTAGAAACCGTTTATATGTTCCAACAAGTTTTTTCGAGCAAGTGTTGCGATATTACATGTCCTACTTCACTTAGCAATATAACATACGTCACGATGCTAAGGCTGCACCGTGCACCACAATAAACAAACTAAGTGAGTGGTTTGTCTATGGGTCGGATGTAGGAGTATTCATAGCTAAATTTGCCTAAACCCCTGTTGTTCACAAAGTTGCTATTTCGAACGAACGCCTACCGAACCAGTTCACAATGTTCGGATTGCATCTTACCCAAACCCAAAACTCGCCTGACCCCACCATGTTTGAGTGTGCCCTATAACTCAATTGTCTCATATTATCACTCACATGTAAGTAGTATGCGTGCAAAGAAAACGCATTAAAGGATTATACTACGACGTTGTTGGGGCTTTCAATACTATTATTCTACCAAGTGATGCATTTATCCCAACATTTCTTATAAGAAATTGTACAAAAAAAATAAAGGTACGAATATTCACATACATGTTGACCTAAGCACTCGCCACATGATGAAAACACGAAAACCACATGGCGGAGACATGATGAACGAAACTATCGCGAAAAGGCACCATGTCGTCAGGGGCGTCTTACCCTATTCTAACTTACATTTCAACTCTACCTCAGCGCGTAACCCAGCAAGCACACCAGGTAACTAGTACATGGCAAGAAGGCGGTAGTTTGTTCAAATCGGGAACGATGTGGGAGACATGTGGCCACTATATATTGTTTCCACCATGTTATAATAACGGTTTGTTAATGCTGTGCTCGAATGTTCTTGTTTTTGTGTCATTAGAATTTAAAATTAAAAGATAATCAGTATAGTTAAAAAACGTGCTGTGATTTTGTAATGGAACTACCACGTTTCCTTCCCGTGAATTTCGCGTACGCGAGGTGGTTCATACTTACTTACTTACTTACTTACTTACTTACTTACTTACTTACTTACTTACTTACTTACTTACTTATTTGGATGTATAGTCTCTTTCAGCTAGTGGCTGGATACCTCAATTTCTTCTTGAAGGTGTTCAGAGTAGAAGCTGATACGACTTCTTCAGGAAGCTTGTTCCAGTAATCGATGACACGATATGTGAAGAAGTGTTTACCGATCTCTGTACGGGAGTACGTCTTCGGCTCTGTTCCAAGGGAACTGATTCGACAGATGTTATGCTGAGTTTCAGCGCTTTCTTCTGAACTTTTTTTAATCCATATAAATCCTATCTATAGAAAGGGTTCCAAGCTGGCGAAGCATAGTCCAGCACTGATCGTATCTTTGATTCTTACAAGGTCTTTGTCATCTTTTCCGATCTACTTTCAAAGCATCGTTTAAATAGTACTACGCGTTGATTTGCCTTTGTTGTGATTGTGATTCCTAAATCCTTTTGTTCTTCTCCATCTTCTAAGATTTCTCCATTTAGTGTATATGCATGGCTAAGGCTCTTTCTTATTTTGAGTACTACACATTTAGTGGCATTGCAGTTTAATATCTAAATTTGTTTGCTAAACTGCAAGTTTGTTGAGATCATCTTGGAGAGCTTCACAGTCAGCTAATGCAGAAATATTTGTGTACAGCTTTGTATCGTCAGCAAACAGTTTGGCCGTTGCCTTGACTGTGTCGGTAGATCGTTTACATATAACAACAATACTAATGATCCCAGAATTGAGTCTTGCGGAACCCCACTTATGATATTTGTCCATGATGAATGACCATTTCGTAGGACCATCCTATGCCTTCTACCTGCTAGGAAAGATTGCTTTCAAAGTAGCACTTTGCCTTTAATGTTTAATACCATATCATCTTAATATATATATATATATATATATATATATATATATATATATATATATATATATATATATATATATATATATATATATATATATATATATATATATAAATCGTTTATGAGGTATAGTATCAGAGGTCTTTGAACAACCTAAGTATATTACATCCGTTTCAACACTGTTATCTGTTTTACTATCCAGTCTTGTAGACATCCTAATAGTTGAGTAAGTAATGCATGACGTTTTTGGAAACCATGTTGGTCACAGCTGATAGTATTGTTTGTGTCAGCTAGTTTAAACAAACTGGCCTGTATTATTCTCTATAGTAGCTTAACCACTTGGCTGGGGAGTTGCACTGGTCTCTAATTGTTGCACTTGTTTCAGGGACCTTTTTGTGGATTGGTGTTACGTTTGCATCTTTCTAATGATGCGGTATTTGGCTTGTTTGTATGGATTTATTAAATATATATGCTAGAAGAATATCAAAACCTAAGCAATTTAAAACATTTACATTTAATACGTCTGGACCACTAGCTTTGTCCGGTTTCAGATTTGATAAGTTGATCCTTACATTGTTGCGTAATATTTCTAAATTGTACAGTGTACATTTTAGATTGATATCTAAAGTTGGTAGAGAGTATAATAATCCTGGCTCATCTGTAAGAACAAATATGAAATAATTGCCTAATATGTTTTAGATTGATCATCTAAGAAGTTATTTCCTTTGGTGAAGTTGGTGAAGTGTCTATTGTAGCTCCAGAATCTATGTACATATATGTGATATTTGTGTACGTATTGTTTTTTCCAGTGTCGACAAAACACCATATTGTTTTATTCAGTTATCTCAGGGATACAACAAGTGTTTTCTTGGATTATTAACACGATGTATACAAAACACAACATGCTATTGCCCATTTTGTATTGTTTGACCTGTCAACTGATTAATAATAATATCATGTCACCAATTAAATCAATGATTCACGTTGTAGAGTGAGTTTCAGCCTTTTACTATTGGCAAAATATTAGATCAGTGCATATAATAGTCCATATAAAAATTTAAAAACACACTGATTTAATTACGCCTGTCTTGTGTTGCTGAGCTTTCGGGATGTGTATCAGATAGAAGTTAGCTTCATTTTGCACCAGATTTGGGGCCGCTCAAAGTTTTATACTTTGCGTACGTGGGGAGGTGGGGCGTCTTACCTCCAGGGGCCGTTTTGCCCAGGTTACATGTTGGGCAGTGGTAAATTGCACTGCTTTTAAAAACAATGTAAGCAAGCACACATGCATGCATGTATCCATACATACATACATACATACATACATACATACATACATACATATATACCTGTGTTTGTAACATTCGAATGCAATAAAATGCTTCACGAGCTTGCATTTGTTTTGTTGATTTTTTTCACATAACTAAAGCTACAAGCGTGACATTTTATTGAAATTTAACGTATTCTGAAGATGGTGGTGACGATCGAAATTGCAACACTACAAATACTGGTGTGGCCTCCACGTAAAAAATCCAACGTTGTCGCAACGACATCGCAACGTGGCTGTCACGACATCGCAACGTGGCTGCCACGCGGAAACTATAAGTACTAGCTGGGAATACAGTTTTCAATGAAGTAATGCAGTTTTCTGTGAAGGTTATCCTAATAACGCCGACACTAAGCGTATGCATAAGGGAAGATTAATATGAAACTATAGGTTTATGCTATAAAAACAAAGCATACAAACTGCAAATCAGAAATGCGTGCGTGCGTGCGTGCGTGCGTGCGTGCGTGCGTGCGTGCGTGCGTGCGTGCGTGCGTGCGTGCGTGCGTGCGTGCGTGCGTGCGTGCGTGCGTGCGTGCGTGCGTGCGTGCGTGCGTGCGTGCGTGCAGTAACAGTAAGTCTAAGTACCATAGCAACTGTAAAATTAAATTGTCTGTCTGTATCTCAATGCAGGCGCATGCATTTCGGGGTGCACCGGCCTGCCTGCAGGCGATTACCAGTCATGCAACGGCTGCCACGTCTACGCATCGTGTGTGGCTGGCGGGCAGTTCATCGACAACCGGCCATGTGCCACAGAATCTCTTGTGTGGGACGACAACTTGAAGCGATGCGAGTTCGAGTCAAACACCTGGTAGGTGGCGCCATCTGCCAGTTATAGCAATCGTCATCCACGTAGTCTCACCTCTCTTACCCTCGTTCGCCGAGAAGAGAGTCTGGCCCCGATGGAGTCTGGATAATCGAGGCTATCAACCGCATAGTCTCGATTATCCAGGCTCGCGCTGTGGCGCCACCATTTGTCGCACACATCTTCGCCTGAATTTACATTCAAGTGTGTAATATTGCTTGCGCAAGCTGTAACAAGCAATTATTCACTCATAATGAATAAAATGTCACATTTCTGATGGAATATAGATACAAATTAAGTGGTGTATTCATGAGGGCATTGGGCCACGGCCCCTTAATTGGCTTTTGCTTATTGTGTTTTGATATTGTGTATGTAACCTGTTGTGCCACTACATGGTAGCATGATCTGCGAGACAGTTCTCAAACTTGAACAGTTTGAACAGAAGCTCGCACTAACACGAATGTCATTTGGGGAACGGTTCGGGGGGAGGTGTTACTACTTTCACCAGTTGCGCATCTAGGATCACGCAAAGCGGAGGTCAATGGGAGGAGGGGGGGGGGGGTGCAAGTTTAGTAACCCATTAATTTACCATGCTACTACGTCGTGGCGCAAGAAGTTAAAAATCGATAAAAATTAAATCCAAGGGCGTGGCCCAACGCCCTCCTAAATACAACACTGATTCTCACCCCGCATCCGAAACCTAACTCGCATTCACGAGTGTGGGCGAGGCCGAATGTTGTTTGTGTATTCGTGATGATAGTTATGATAAGTGTATCAGCAATGGTGTCAAATCGTTACAATCGCAGTCTTGGCCAGTAGACAGCAATATGTTTTTCTCTATTTGGCACACGTTCGTTGTTACTTAGGCAGACGCACGCATGCACGCACGCACGCACACACACACACACACACACAGCCATTGTGCGTTCCTTCCTCTCAGCAGTCTTTGTCTCACAGCTGTCTTTTGATCTCCCTCCCCCGATCTTACGTAATAGAAAGAAGCGAACTCCCAATTATGAAACAATTATGACATTAAAGCATTGATGGAATGTTGATGAAAACACTGGCAGCCGTTGTTCTACACAATGTTTATATTATTTTTCGATAGCATTTCCAAATTACCCTTTAGATGTTACCGCATAGACGGGCGCTAGTAATGTATCAGTTTTGACTAATTTTTTTTAGACATATCCAGTACCCCGGGTACAAATGATCTATAGTACTTGCCCGGGCTTTCTTGGGTTTAGGGTCTAGTCAGTTGAGGAAAGCACTGCCTCGAAATGTGCGTGAACATTTCGTTATCAGTTTAGCATACACGTTTTATTAAACGAAAAAAAACAGATATACTGCTTCTTTCTTTCAGTCCTGACCCAAATTGCAAGTAAGCAACGTCTCCGTTAGTACGACGCCAGCCAAACACCAGCCCGGACGTAAACATTAGACACCTTCCGAGACGTAACTTAACAACACACGACGTCAGCACTACCGAGATTGGCGCGGCCGGCCCTCCCGTCGAAGCAACCATGGCCCAGACGCTCAACATCGCGAAACAAAGTTGATATTTGCTAAATGTAAACCACAATAAAATGGCTGGATTTCTTGTGGCTGGTAAAACTTGATTGTCGATGCGTTTTTTTTTTCCACTCCGCATGGAAACCAATTTAGTATAAGAATACATCGGCTCAGTGTTAGCCCACCCACCGCTATTTATGTATAAGAATACATCGGCTCAGTGTTAGCCCACCCAACGCTATTTATGTATAAGAATACATCGGCTCAGTGTTAGCCCACCCACCGCTATTTATGTATAAGAATACATCGGCTCAGTGTTAGCCCACCCACCGCTATATATGTATAAGAATACATCGGCTCAGTGTTAGCCCACCCACCGCTATATATGTATAAGAATACATCGGCTCAGTGTTAGCCCACCCAGCGTTATTTATTTATAAGAATACATCGGCTCAGTGTTAGCCCACCCACCGCTATATATGTATAAGTATACATCGGCTCAGTGTTAGCCCACCCACCGCTATATATGTATAAGTATACATCGGCTCAGTGTTAGCCCACCCACCGCTATATATGTATAAGAATACATCGGCTCAGTGTTAGCCCACCCAGCGTTATTTATTTATAAGAATACATCGGCTCAGTGTTAGCCCACCCAGCGTTATTTATTTATAAGAATACATCGGCTCAGTGTTAGCCCACCCACCGCTATATATGTATAAGAATACATCGGCTCAGTGTTAGCCCACCCAGCGTTATTTATTTATAAGAATACATCGGCTCAGTGTTAGCCCACCCACCGCTATATATGTATAAGAATACATCGGCTCAGTGTTAGCCCACCCACCGCTATATATGTATAAGAATACATCGGCTCAGTGTTAGCCCACCCAGCGTTATTTATTTATAAGAATACATCGGCTCAGTGTTAGCCCACCCACCGCTATATATGTAT
Organism: Lamellibrachia satsuma; assembly: GCA_033239005.1. NCBI lineage: Eukaryota > Metazoa > Annelida > Polychaeta > Sabellida > Siboglinidae > Lamellibrachia > Lamellibrachia satsuma. The sequence continues at coordinate 5,496,105 of BSQZ01000013.1, read as the reverse complement.
AAGTATACATCGGCTCAGTGTTAGCCCACCCACCGCTATATATGTATAAGTATACATCGGCTCAGTGTTAGCCCACCCACCGCTATTTATGTATAAGAATACATCGGCTCAGTGTTAGCCCACCCACCGCTATATATGTATAAGTATACATCGGCTCAGTGTTAGCCCACCCACCGCTATATATGTATAAGAATACATCGGCTCAGTGTTAGCCCACCCAGCGTTATTTATTTATAAGAATACATCGGCTCAGTGTTAGCCCACCCACCGCTATTTATGCAATTCCACATAGCCTTTTGCTACTCACTGGTGCCCGCCCATATCAAATTAGCGCCTACCCAAGAAAATACCAATACACACAAACCTACATTTCTGTCAACACATTTAGTACGATACAAAAGATTGAACTCTGGAAAATTATGATGAATTCCATTTTTAAAGCTTCGATACGGCAGAAAGATAATTCGATCCCCGGTTTTCTATATTCGTCCAGTGTTTAAAATAGTTTTGTATTTTTGCTAAAAGTTCAGAAACAGAATAGCATATATCCAACCAGTAAAATACTACATGCTTGGTATATATTATTGCTACTGTCACATGCAGCAACACCTAAACTGTTTTTACTTTATTACAACCTGTCCTGTCATGTCTTCAATGGGCAGCTTGCCTAATTGTACACATAATGTAGCATTACAAGCACATTACATACAGAATATCAGCATCATCTCAATACAACGTCGATTTTGATTTAACAAAAATATTATGTAGGTAAAACGAACAGTGTACTGCCATACATCAAGTGTTTTCCTTGGAAGAATAAGTATTTTCTTCTCCTCTGTAATGTTGTTTGTACCACAACTGAAATGCCACTTTAACATTTCTAATGAAAAAACTGACAAGTCCTTTGCTACAGGCAAGTAAAGTCTAAAAACAAAATATTCTCATCATAACAATTATTTAGATTATTATCTGATAGGCTGCTTGGATATGTTTTAATACAACTACTAATTACTCCAATCACTATAGATGCCATCTACTTTGCATATTTCACACCACACACTATGTGCATGGAATATTTATAGCAACACGCCTTGCAGGAAATGTTAATATAAAAATACATTATACCATCTCATACAAGCACTGCTATGTACAGATGTGGAATATATCCCAACAACAGAACAGGCAAGCTGATAAAACAACAAAATCGTCATCAGAAGCATCCCTTGTCACTGCAGTGTTACTACAGTCATCTGAGATCATTTCTCTCTCGTCTCTCTCAGTAGCCATCCCAGCTACATGTGTTTGTTCAAGTCAGTGCTATGACAACTTCATTTCATCCAGTCTAGATCATCGTCATCATCGTCAACAAATAATGGTTGTGGTGGCGGGCGAGGTTTCAGGTCCTGAAATGAAACACGCACATGATAAATAAGTGGTCATGACCAGGTGACGCGGTGAATGAAGGCATTATTATCTCTAAGCACATGAACAGTGTGTGCGCGTGTGTGGTGTGTGTGGGGTGTGTGGTGTGTGTGTTGCGTTTTGCATGTTTGCGGGTGGTATGTGGGTGGGAGTGCATGCGTGTATTTTTGTGCATGTGTGTGTGCATGTTTGTGTGTTCATCACAGAAAGTAAAGCTTTACAAAGACACCCTTCAGATGGACTGCAGAATGAAACAGAGGCTGCCCAAAGATACAGACAAGACCAGCCAACACATCACGTGAGGAACACAGTCACATCAGTACATAGAGCTGTTACATTTCACTCCATAAAACTGTCATGCTGCTTTTTCTGTACCAAGGCAAATAATTCTCTACTTGCTGTTCTTTTTATGACTGTAAGTTCAACTGTGGTTAAACATTTAAATCTTATAACTTACATCATCGGAGTTGGTGGCTTTGGTCGACGGCTTTATCGTAGAGCTCTTTAAAGGAGTCTTCTTACTAGTCGCAGTTGTGATGATTCCTAGCCTCGCTGCCAAGTCGTCATCAGCACCAGACACTGGTCTACAAGGGTTTGCAAAGCACCAGTGTCAACACATAGTATTCACACAATGACACTTGGTACTTCTATATTAAGTAAGCATCCCCGGTAATCAAAATATGAATGTCATTCAAATTCAGATCCACCTCTCCCCCTACATGAAATTTTTAATTATATAGACCAGCATACAACTTTGTATTCATCATGTGGCACTTCAGCTGTCGTAGCGTAAAACTGTAAAATAATCAAGGGGTAAATACATCAACATACAATGTCTTGGGGTAAATACATCAACAAACAATGTCTTGGGGGAAATACATCAACATACAATGTCTTCGGAAATACAATAACATACAATGTTTTTGTATGGGAATATATCAATATACAATGTCTTGGGAGGGGAAAACATCAACATTACGATGTCTTGATGGAAATGCATCAACATACAATGTCTTTGGGGAAATACATCAACATACAATGAATGCTATATTAAACAAGTGCTCTCCCCAATGAAACCAATTTAATTAAGTATTATACATTGGTGTTTTTACGGAATCTTCTTCACTTTCCCATAACCCGTAAGGATCGTTGGGGCACCACTGTTGACTTTCTAACCAGCTCTCTCCACGTTTCCCTGTTCTCGACAGCCCTCTGGGAGTCAGCGAACTCCATTCCTGTCCACTCTTTGATGTTGTCTTCCCACCTCTTCTTCTGTCTACCTCTTCGTCTCCCCCCTCTTACGGTACCTTGCAAGATAGTCTTTGCAAGGCCAGATGATCGTGATACATGACTGTACCACTTCAGTTTACGCTTCTTAACTGTTGTAAGAAGGTCGTCATATGGTCCAATGGCTTGTTTGATCTTGTTGCGGACAGCTTTGTTAGTAACATGGTCTTTGTGTGATATGCACAAGATCTTCCGAAAGCATCTCATTTCCATGGCTTGTATCCTCTTCTGTAGATCTGCTAAGAGGGTCCATGTTTCAGAAGCGTACTGAAAGATGGACATGACAAGGGAGCGCATCAGCCTTATTTTCGAACTGACAGTGATGTTTCTGTCATTCCATAAGGGTTTCAACCTTGATAGTGCTGCTGTTGTCTGTGCAATCCTAACAAGTATCTCCGGTTTGGAACCTTCATCTGTGATAATTGATCCCAAGTACCTGAAGATTTTTACTGTCTCAAGTCTCTGTCCATTAATTTTGACCTCTGTGCTGATGCCTTGTGTGTTGTTCGTCATCAGTTTGGTCTTTTCGGCACTGATCTCCATGCCGTATGATATAGATGTTTTCTTGAGGCGCTCCACCAAATTGGCTAGTTCTTGTTCATCTCCTGCTAAGCCGTCGATGTCATCAGCAAAACGAAGGTTGGTGATTATCCTGCCTCCAATGCTGACAGTGCCTTGATGGTTTCCTAAAGCATCAGTCATGATCCTTTCCCGAAAAATGTTGAAGAGCGTTGGTGCTAGTTACGGAATCAGAGAATAAAAAATTTAATAACAAAATCATAGTTCTTGCATTGAACTGGTTATAATTGTAGTTCCCCACATGTGGTGGAGCCGTCCAAATAATCAGTACAACATAACAGAAATGATAAGCACATCTGAAAATGGTGTAAATTAAATTTTTTTCAAAATAAATCCATTCTGTAGTGTGTGAATAGTAAAATGCCACATCACTGAAATGACTTTAACAAAAGATTTAACTAGATTGCCACCCAAAACTACAGATTTCCAGTTTGAAATCTCACCATCTACTATTACTCTTGGTCTGTAAGCCACTTTTCTTTCCAGTTGATTACACTATCACCAATCCCCTGGGCTTTAACATTATGTAACAAACTTTGCCGTGGCACTATATCGAAAGCTTTCTTAAAGTCTAAGTAGACAACATCTACTGACTGTTGTACTGTCTAATTTGACATGCTAATAAATCAGCCAATGAAAATCGCCATACACTGACTTTAAACATTTACAAAGAAACAGAGGAGACAAAAGAACCTACTTCTCCGACTGTGACTTTCCCTTGTGCTTCTTGGAGCTTTCTGTTGCGTCTGTCTTTGGCAGAGATGCATCGAAGAATGGATCACTGAACAATGCATCAGTTGCTTCCAATATTGTCTCCTGTTTTTGTTTTTCTTTAGATGCAGCTTTCTTTGACTGTTTGTCTGACGTCTTGCTCGTGTCTTCCATAGCATCGGCAATCCCAGCGAAGACTGCATCCATCTCGTCAGTAGCCGTCTTGCTTCCTGAACACTTACTTGAATCTTTTTTCTCTTCACTTTTTACTGGTTTCTTTCCTACTTCACTTCTGCCAACACCAGATCCTGTAACACATAAACACAACACATTAACTTGCAATTCGTGTAATGGATCATTAAAAAATCAAACATCTAGTAGACAAATGCACGGCTACTAAAATGGTAGTGGCTGACGCGCTCTTGGAAAGCTGATTTGTTTAATGTTTGCTACATTGATTATTTTCACAACGAAAATACCACACAATCTCCTGTATTTATTGATCCTGTTATTATGGTCTCGGCAATAGACTGATGTTATTTATTGATCCTGTTATTATGGTCTCGGCAATAGACTGATGTTATTTATTGATCCTGTTATTATGGTCTCGGCAATAGACTGATGTTATTTATTGATCTTGTTATTATGGTCTCGGCAATAGACTGATGTTATTTATTGATCCCGTTATTATGGTCTCGGCAATAGACTGATGTTATTTATTGATCCTGTTATTATGGTCTCGGCAATAGACTGATGTTATTTATTGATCCTGTTATTATGGTCTCGGCAATAGACTGATGTTATTTATTGATCCTGTTATTATGGTCTCGGCAATAGACTGATGTTATTAGATTGTGGCATATTGTGTCATTACTTGACCAACACTCCCACCTCAACTGATTTAGTGTGTGAATAATTTAAATAATATGTGAAGTCGGTTTTATGAAACAGTGTGTATTTTTGTAAAAAAAAATCATAGACAGAATTGACTTGATCGTTAGATGTGAATAGTCTTACGTTATATACAGATATAGAGGCCGGGCTAATGTTGCTCTTTTTCACAGAATTTCAACTGGATCCATTTGAAAATAACTTATCAGCTTGTCCAGTGATTTTGTCAAAACTAAATAACACCTTTGCACAAACAAACAAGCATGTGGTAATTGATACTAGATAGGTTGGCTTTTTCGCAAAATGAGTCTGAATTTAGATAGCGAAAAAATCAAATTGGAGACCTTTAAATTTCTGGTTCATCAAACTGAATGGTGCGAATGAGCTAACATAAAGCGTCAATATAACAGTGATGTCAGACAGGGGTCAGAAACCAGTCAGTTGAACACAAAATCTCTGTTTCACACCCAGGTTTTGGCATGACATACTTCAAGAGAAACTGCAATAAAATACCAGCACACATGTTTATCAGAATATTTCAGTCAGCCTCACCTGAATTCTCCTGCTGGTGGGAATGGGCTAACTCAGCTGCGTAGTGAGGATTTCCTTTGTCCCCGGTCGCCATGGCAACAACAGGTTTGATGACATCATGCAGATCCTTGCCCTGGTCTTTGGCACCTTTCTCCAGCTCTGCAGCATAGTGTGGATTACCCCCTCCACCCCCCGTTACCTGAGCAACCACAGCTTTAATCACATCTTTCTCTGGAGCTCTTCCCGCCGGTGGAGAGGCAACCTTTGCGGAAACGACAGGTTTACTTTTCTTCTTCCCTTTTGTAGGAGCCTTTCCCGCCAGTGGCGTGGTCACTTGTGCAGCCAACACAGGTTGGACGTCTTTATGGGGTTTACCCGCTTCCAGCTCTGCAGCATAGTGGGGATTCCCACGGTCCCCAGTGTAGGGGGCCACAACCCGCTGGATCACGTCCACCCCTTGGGGCTTCCCTGCAGCCTCCAGTTCAGCTGCATAGTAGGGGTTACCGCCCCCGCCCCCTGTCATGCTGGCTGCGACTGCCCTCACTGTCTCCTCCACTGTGTTGTCTGGAACGAAAAGGTCAAAGATATATTGTAGCTTAGCAGTGGAAGATATCAGAACTCCAAGATGTTAACTAGTTGTTCATGGAAATATTCTGCGAACAAGTTGACATATCACTTGGTACAAATCTATAAAATACTACGACCACATACAACGGAAATTCTACAAAATAGGTTCATCTTGGAAGTCTTGAATTGTACATGAACTACTTAGACCAAACAAAACTTCAGTGGAGAAATGTCAGCAATATTTCTTAACTTCTAACAATTCTAATAATTCTCTTCACTCCTGGCGTCCTCTGTAAGAACAGCAACAACATAAACAGAATGTTCATCTAACTAATCTCACCCATTTGTAATTAAGATTTCCGTCACTTAAAGTTAAGAAATGTTTATTGTTAATTCTTTTGGAATATTTACAAGCAAGTGAAACCCTTATGCTGGAAATATATTAAACCAAACTGGTTATATAATAAAAGTCCTATTTTAACACAAATTAACTCTGGAATAACCTACCCACTTTCTTTTCAGTGGACCCTTCACACATCATAGCTTCAATTCTGTCCTCCAATGGCAATTTTTTTTTAACATCATGTGACATCATAGCCTCAATCCTGTCCTCCAGTGGTTTCTTGCCTTGAACATCATGTGACATTACAGCCTCAATCTGATCTTCCAATGACTTTGATTTGATTGGCTTTTGTGAAGTTTCAGGTGACATCATTGCTTCAATTCTGTCCTCCAGCCCCTGCTGTTTTCCTTTCTCACCTCCTTGGGATGCTACAAAGATGATGAGGCTGGTTAACCTTGCACTACAGCATCTGTATGTCAATGATACCATCACTACTGTCATGCTGCAACATCACTGCTACATCGCCACTGCAGTGGTTCATTTACAGTCATGGTTATACAATACAAATACTTATACTGTGCTAAAATACCCGGGCAACCCAAACTTAGCAGCACACCAATACAAAAGTGTTACCCTGTTGTAAACTGTTATGAATGGTATGCTGAGGAACTGTTACTATAGTTCCTGCCGACTTAACATTAATAGGGAGCGAGTCGGTACAGCAACTGAGAAAGCTCTAGTTCCAACATTTGTCTTAACACTGGGAATGAAAAGCGGGTTAGAACTAGATGATCAAAACTGCATTTCCAACTGTGCCACTACTACAGTGCATTTGCAATAGTGCCACGGTGCAACTGCAATAGTGCCACTACTATGGTGCATTTGCAGTAATGCAACTGTTATGGTGCATCTGCAATAAATAGTGCAACTGCTAAGACGCATTTTCATCAGTGATGTTGAATACCGGGCACTGTTGTCAACACTGATATACCAGCAACATTACATAGCAGAAAGCATGAGCAGGTTAAACCCTTATAGCTTCTAACTTAAAGAAGGTAGTAGAACCAGAGGATATAAAGCAGCATTAGTTAAAGAACATGTAGATTGGATATGAGAATTACTCATTCTCACAAAGGACAATAAATATGCAGAACAGATTATGTGTTAATGCTAGCAGTGTGAATAGTTTAAAAAAAATTACAGATATCTGCATATATAAAATATATATTATTTGGCTGCATATATTATATTATCATCTTGTCTTTATATTTTATTATCTATATTTTATTAATTTTTATCAGTCAAAATGTGAAATAAAAGATTGTAGAAAAAATGCTATAAAGCAACAGCCAACTTATAGACATGTCCCAAAATATTGAATATGTTACTCTTTGTTTGTTGAAAAAGCCACACATTAAAATAGTTCCAACAGTAGGTGTGCACAATTTTTTTAACAAATAGTGCTCTCTTTAATTGTACTTGTTGTAAAGAGGGACACAAAATTGTATTTGATTTGAGGTCTTTAAAATTCTTGTTATTGCTGAATTTCTTATTTGGTCAAATTTGCAACCAGTGAGAAAGTAATTTTTCCATTTTACCCACTTTCCATTTTACACCATTACAACCTCCTCCATTCTATTATGGCACTCTCCCGACACGTCTTCCTCCCAAACCTACCACAGATTTCTCCCTACAAATCGCCCAGCTGTCTGACACATGTCCTTACCCGTCACGACAGCTGTGGCTGCAGATTCTTCAATGGTATGTCCTTCATGTTTGCTGCAATCATTCTTCCGTACTCCATCTGTCATGTGTTTATCTGTCATGGCCAGTTTGTGTGTGCTGTCATCAGAGTGGCTTGATTTATCGTCACTGTCACAAGCCACTTGTGACAAACATTCAGTCTGTTCCCTAATCCATGTGTCACAGTTTTCCCTATAAACTTGTTGGGATATTTTGACACCCGCTTCCCCATTCTCCATGGATGCCTCTTTGGTCTCTGTCAGTTCACCCTTGAAGCTACCACCCTCAACTTCGCCCTCTTCATCACCCTCATCTTGGTCTTCCTCACCAGATGGCTCTTCTATAGAGTTAGGCAAAGAGAAACGTGCAATGCCAACACCATTAAAAAGCAGACACATTTGCAGGCAAGTGCGACGCTACAGTTAGTAGCTACATGCAGTAAGATTATAACAACACATATATTAGTAATTACATAATACAGACCTGCCACAATGTACAGATTTCCTGAATGTAATACAGATTTTGGGAGGTATGTGGCCAAATCCCTTTGTATACTGATTTATTTATAATGGTAATATCATGATAAAGTATATATTTTCTTGTGTTCACAAGTATTACATCGAATGACAAATGTACAATGGTTGAAGCACAAATACTTTTGATGCTAGGCAAATTTTCATTGAAACCTAGCAGGTTTCGCTTGATGTAGGTACATCTGTTTAGCCTGATAGATGGCGACACTTGATTGTGGTGAAACCTGGTGGGTTTAATTTGACGCAGGTGTATTTTGTTGCCTGATAGATGGCGACACTTGATTCTGGTGAAACCTGGTGGATTTAATTTGATGCAGGTGTACTTTGTTGCCTGATAGATGGCGACACACAATCAGAATAGAAATGCCATAGGCTGAGTAAATAATGCAAAATATTAATAATACAGGTTTATATATAGCTTCATACAGAATATCAAGTCAAAAATATGCTTTTAAAAAATGTGGCAGATCTGATATCAACACCATTAGTGAAGTGAGTGAAAGCTCTACCTACAGCTCTACCTACAGCTCTACCTACAGCTCTACCCAGCTAAGTAAGTATTCAAGCAGTTACAATTAGTAGTATTCTTATCTCTGCCCCAAGCTATTTTCACAAGGTATGTCAGTCCCACTGCGAGAATAGCAGTTTATTCAGCGCATGCTACAAAGCAGGGTTCAGCAACCTTTATGAAAGGGGGCAAAATAAACCCCCCATAGTATACATCCATATCCCTATCACGGGCCGTATTATGCACAATTTCTGTGTCAGTCTGCCAGCCGCATGGAATAACTCCGTGGGCCACATTTGGCCCGCGGGCCGCAGCTTTCCAAACCCTGCTACAAAGATATACATACATGCAGGGTGACTGAAAAACGGTACCCATACAGCTTAACATCACTTCTTTATTTTTATTTCAAATGACAAGTTCTTTGGTACATGTTTACATTATCCAACAATTACTTTGGGATGGTTCAGAGGACATTTTTCATGTCCTTGACTTGGTTTAAGTTTAAGCATGTTTTAGATGACACCCTCGGTGCTGCAGACACACTTGACATTTGGAGCAGGGACCCAAACCTCCACCAAATCAAGAACATTGAATATATCCATCTGAAACTTTCCGCACTGACTACGCATCACGTGAAGCAAATGTGTACCAAAAAATGTGCCATTTGAGAACAAAATAAGGAAGTTATATTAAGTTGTATGTGTACCGTTTTTTTGGTGTAACCCTGCATAGTAAAAACATTGTCATTACCGTTGTCATGAGTTGAATAGAGACAAGATGGAAATAAACACTATTATGACACAGCAAGAGTGGAGTACATTCTAAATGCTGAACCCAGAGATAATACACTGGTAAGTTGCCACAGTGCTTTGACAAAATTTACAGCCATCTTCCACCCTAGTTTCATAAACTCACCCTCTTCATCCTGCATCTTCTGTCGTTCCACCAACTGTAGGGTGACAGTCTGAAACACCCTGCCAACATTAGTCACTACACCCTCAAGGCAGCAGTCTGTCCCAGTTACAGGGCAGCTGTGTCTACACCTGAAGTAAGTCACTATTTCACTATAATATTCTCAAGATTATAGTTCTGACATTCAGATAATTTTCTAACTTCTGAGAAAACTACCCTTACCATTTGGCCCTCCGATAAGAATATATCTGTACTCCACAAACCACATTTTGCATCATGCACAATATTCTTCACTATTCCAATAAATTATAAAAAAAATACTAATATATCTGCTAACCACACACACCAAAGTGCTCAACTTCCAATGAATTATCAGACGACCCTGTGGCTTTTTGGCAGAAAGCTGGCTTCATGAAAAACCCCTAAATAACATTTTCAACATAAATGGTAATCACATAACAAAACAAATATATATATTTGTGTGTGTGTGTGTGTGTGTGTGTGTGTGTGTGTGTGTGTGTGTGTGTGTGTGTGTGTGTGTGTGTGTGTGCGTGTGCGTGTTTTGCTATGTGACTGTCATTTATACTCAATATATATATATATATGTATATATATATATATATATATATATATTAATGACACCACAATGGTGTGTGAGTATAACCGCTGACGAGAAGTAGTGAATGCAATGTGAAGGATTCAAGATTTCACCCTGACCTATCACATCTAGACTACCCACTAGCAGTGTGTGCGCAAGCGCACACGTGCATGTGAGTGAGTGGGCAAGAGTGCAATTGCTTGATTGCATGTGTGTGTGCTTGTAGGAGTTCACACTGATGACATGCCATATGGTAGAGTGGACGTGTGTGCATAGTTGTGTACATGTATGTGCATGTGCGTGCGTGCGTGCTTGCATGCTTGTGTTCATGCGTGGATGCAGATGTGTGTGTAATACTGTGTATGGTGTGTGAGTGTGCATGCAGACGTGCGTGTGTGTGGTGTGGGCATGCATGTGCATGCGTGTTCACCTTGATGGCATGCAGTATGGTAGAGTGGATGTCAGCTCCTGCGTATGACTTGTCACTGACAAACTTTGTCCTCAGATTCTGGTACACAGAGTTCATGATCTTCTTCACCTGAAGCAGGAACACTACGCGTCAGTTTGTGAAGTACTTTTCCAGGCTAGACATCTCCAACTATGAGTGATATAGTAGAATTAAAATATAACAACAAAACCAATTAATTAAAGGCAATTGTTTATTGTCAGAATTCCACATTAGGAAATCACTGGACAGGTGCATCAGAACCTGTTACTCTGAATTAAAATGAAACAATTCATGGTTTTGGACCGTGTACCTAAAAGAGTTAATAAAAACTTACCATGTAAGATTAACCTCAGATTTTGTTCTAAAGGTGGGAGATTCTTGTCAAATCCCTGTTTAACTGGGAACCAGTGCTACCGATAAGCGCATGCACAGTTCTATGAAATCGGTTAACCTAGACTATCGATGAGGTGGCAGGTACGTTCACAAGTAACAAGAACTCTCAGTCAAATGCACCGTTATGTCAGAAAGGGACTAGTTTAGTAAACAAAGGCCAAAATATGTTACATAAGTTGAGTTTAGATGCAAACAGCATGGCCATTTCTGATGGCAAGCATAGGATTAGATGTTTACAAATAGATTTTAATTTCCTGAGTGAATATTGCCAGACTATACTCGCACTCATGACGTAGGTTATCTAACAGTATGGCGCGGCCCATGAAATTAAAATTATGTGTGTTCAACAAGGTTTCCTAGTAAACCACTGGCATGATATTCTTAATTATAATTGCAAGTGGTTGTTTTAGTAATTATTATAGATGCATAAGCCCAAAACCATGACTTTTGTTTCGCATCAACTCAAGGTTAGAAGAATGGAAATTTTTCAGTAACACTAGCCATACACGGTTATGGTTATTTTCACATAACTGTTGACTATCTGTTAATGGAAGGTAGGGATCAACACCCTAGGGAAGATCACCTCAACAACCACAGCCTGTGGGTCCGCTCCCCCTTCCCTGGTCTCCCTCTCCTGGGCCAGCTTTTCCTCATAATGCTCCTTCATTTCCCCTGCTCGGCTCCTCAGGTTTGCGTACTGCAACAGGACAGATCACAACACATCATAACTTGTACTAAACAACATCGTATGGTAAAATACAATACCTGTGATATAAGTGTTACTATAGTGTCATCATAGTGTCATCTCAGTGTCACCATAGTGTCATCGCAGTGTCATGAGTGCCAACAGTGTAATATCCATGTATTGAACGATACTGGGTTTTATGTATGAACTTGCTTCAGAATGTTGCATTAAGCTTGCAAGCCTAATACAACATTCTGAAGCATTATGTGGTACACACCTTGTGTCTGTGTGTGCATGTATGTATGTGCATAAATGTACATATATACCAGTTTAACATAGTTAACTAGTTAATTACACTTGTCTATTTAGTTGATCTCCGAATGTACACTGATAGATTTGCAACAAAATGTATTTCACAACATCATGACAACTGATGCTAGTGCAACCATCAGGGGCGACCATTAGGGACAGTTTTACTACAGTGATAATATCACAATAGCAGTGCTATTATTGCAGTGCTATTGTGATAGTTTCATAACTATCGCGATAGTATTGCAGTAGTCCCAAACCGTGATTGATTAAACAGGCTGAATCCATGAATGACACTGCTCTAATTGGTGGCTGCTGATGGTACGTCGACAAATAAGTAAAAAATTATCCGACATCGTTGAAAAACATGCTTATTTATATTATTACAGTGACACAAATAGTCCTGCTGAATTGTTTTTCCAACTATCATTATTATCGATAGTTCAGTGTACTATCGACTATAACTATCAGTAGTTCAATTTACTATAGACAATATTGCAGTGTCACATTGACTACTGCGATGCGCACGGCAATAGTTGTATTGTGGCACCCCTTATGACTACATCATCCACTGCCTACCTTCCTCTCCAGCGCCTCCACTCTCTCCTCCAGTTGTCCTTTCTCTGCCTTCCACTCATCCAGCTCCCTCTGGTGTTTCTTGTTGGCACTACTCACAAGTTGGTCACATTTCTCCTGCCACTCCTTCGCCTGAGACACCTAGTGGACAGTTTCATCTTAGCGTTATTTCATCATCATTATAAACATCAATAAATTTTACTTTCGTGTACAGTTCTTCTGAAGGTGGCCCCTCAATTCTGCTTCTTGCACTCATCGCACTTAGGACCCATTTCTCAAAAACAATCCGATCTAGTATCCACTGCAACATGCTAGATCGTTTGTGCAAATTTGTTATTTAGTTTTGTGAAATATCAGACAAATTATTAAATTACTGTTTACTTCCACCTCTATATGCGATTAACATAAGGTTATTGGCATTTTCGCTGGATTAGCGATCAAACAATTAAAGTCAATTCATTGTATTAGCTTTGGACTGAGATTAACTCCCTTTTAAAATTAGATTTTTATCTCATGGTTTGAAAAGTTATTAGCTCAACAGCAGTTCTACATTACATTAATTATCAATTACTACGCAAACAATAACACACTAATTTATTTCTGTTCATTCCGCTATTAGTTTTGTTTAAAGATGTCACAAATTTGTGCAATGCATATTTAAGTTCATACATATTTAAGTCATTTAACACTGAGCATGCCAGTGAATTAGCCGGACCATGCCAGAATCTCTCACTTCATGTTGCGTCTTCAGCTTGTCCATCTCGTCTTCTAATTCCTTCTTTTCTTCAGCAGACTTTCTCTTGAGATCTGTGAGTTTCTGGCAGGAACAAATTAACCACATCAAACCGAAGGTCTCAAACAGACAGGAACACAGTGGGAATAATGTAAGCAATGTGCAGTGCAGCTAACTGATGTTGACTCCTTTTATGAATTTTTACACCTTAAAAATATAGTTTCTGAACAGGGAAATGGCCACAGTTGCAGATTACGATACTTCTGCTGTGCACAAGATTACATTTCCAGTTACTACTTAGCAGAATATGGACCTGTCAGTGCTGGAAGGATCCCTGCGTATGTAGACAAAATATGCACCTGTCAGTGATGGAAGAATTCCTGCGTATGTAGACAAAATATGCACCTGTCAGTGATGGAAGAATTCCTGCGTGTGTAGACAGAATATGGACATGTCAGTGATGGAAGGATCCCTGCATATGTAGATAAAATATGGACATGTCAGTGATGGAAGGATCCCTGCATGTGTAGACAATATTGTGTTGTTTTTGTTGACATCTGACGGGAACATCTTCTGTGTTGATTTTCTCGAGAAAAAAATTGGTAGGATTTGACAAAAACTCTGCAGCAATTCAGGGCCATGACAGGCAACAACGTGTGCCGTTGTGATAAATCCAAATTGTTATTTTGCGTACAGGACTAAAAAACATTAACATAGTCACCTATGGAAAGGCTAACTTGTTATATAACATGGTAGACCTTTATACTTCACCCCTGACAGACCTTTATACTTCACACCCTGGCAGACCTGTTCAATCCATGCAGTCATGTCACAATTACTATGTGAAGACTACTCATTCACATATCCACCATTTTCTATAGCTGGTTACTCAATTATACAGCTGAATGAATTGAGATAACAGGAAGTAAATGAAACTGCCCAAACTTTGAAACGGCAGCAAGATGATTCAAACACCAGTCCTCCCAATAGAGTGTCTGGTGTTCTAATCATTGTTCTACTGAATATACCAGACTGAATATATAGATTCATACTAAGATTATTCTACTTCCAAAACCATCATGTGTACTGCATCAGATATAATCGGAATACACAAAGACAGCCAATTCCCACTCATTCTCAGCTTTTAATTGTCATAAAATGTCCACTGTGACCATTATTCAGCCAGCAAGGTTTATTCACTGAAAAAGTTTCTTTAACCATTGAAATTTGATTGAAATTTTGGGATTAAATTTGTATTATGTATACTGGTATACTTACATACAAATTTAATCCCAAAATGTCAATATCTATAAATAATGCAATATTTTGAAAACTTCTTAACCAATTTTAATTGGTTTGTGTGATTTGTCACTTCTTCTTAATGGATTGCTCTGAAAGTTAACACAATTGTCTTCTCATCAAACCTCACATTTTAGCCCATATGCATTATCGTTCGAAGAAATTATGAAAAATTGACGACGCTAATATGTAATCTACACCTGCTCATAACAGCAAGAAGAAACAAGAGACAGACCTTCTCCAGGGTGTCATTGACAGCCTTTATCTCACTGAACTCTTCCTCTAGACTGTGTTGCTGGCGGTCTTGTTGTCTGTGTATCTGTTTGTCCCTGTCTGTCTCACGCTGGATCTTTTCCAATGTCTGCTCACTTTCTACAGAAAGCAAAGCATTCAGTACACACCGTGCCCTCCAACACTTTCTACAGAAAGCAAAGCATTCAGTACACACCGTGCCCTCCAACACTTTCTACAGAAAGCAAAGCATTCAGTACACACCGTGCCCTCCAACACTTTCTACAGAAAGCAAAGCATTCAGTACACACCGTGCCCTCCAACACTTTCTACAGAAAGCACAGCATTCAGTACACACTGTGCCCTCCAACACTTTCTACAGAAAGCACAGCATTCAGTACACACTGTGCCCTCCAACACTTTCTACAGAAAGCACAGCATTCAGTACACACCGTGCCCTCCAACACTTGTACACACAAGTACACCCTCCAACACTTTCTACAGAAAGCAAAGCATTCAGTACACACCGCACCCTCAACACTTTCTACAGAAAGCAAAGCATTCAGTACACACCGTGCCCTCCAACACTTTCTACAGAAAGCAAAGCATTCAGTACACACCGTGCCCTCCAACACTTTCTACAGTAAGCAAAGCATTCAGTACACACACGTGCCCTCCAACACTTTCTACAGAAAGCAAAGCATTCAGTACACACCGCGCCCTCCAACACTTTCTACAGAAAGCAAAGCATTCAGTATACACCGTGCCCTCCAACACTTTCTACAGAAAGCACAGCATTCAGTACACACTGTGCCCTCCAACACTTTCTACAGAAAGCACAGCATTCAGTACACACTGTGCCTTCCAACACTTGTTGCTCAGACTGTGATTGTTCTTATAATTCCTCTCGATCGAAAGTCTGGGGACCTTGGTCCTCTCGATTGACATATTTTAACCACGGACACATACAATGGAAATCTCTAGAGAGTACAGGGGGTGAGGACCAACAGTTTCTATTTTTAATTCAGGATAGCTTCCTTACCCAACATGTGCTAGAACCAGCCAGGGAATGTATTAGATGTAGTTTTGTCTTCACAAAATTAATTAGTGAACAATGTCAAAATATATGAACCATTCAGTAACAGTCATCATAATCAAGTATATTTTGACATCAAAGCAAAATCAGAAAGTAAAAAAAAATACAGGAGAAACTTCTACAAAGGTAAATATAAAGATAAAAAATACCTTGCAAAGCTACATTGGAATATCATGCTGAGGAACAAGACAGCAATTGAATGTTGGAACATTAAAAAATATGAAATTGAGAGTATGATTGGTAAATTTGTTCACTTGAAAGGAAAACGGTCTAGAAAGAAACAGTTGTCGAAAGAAGATATTAGAAAAATAGTGTACAAACAGAGCTGCTATGACACAGTAAGCCATGATACGATACGTATCGCGATATTTGCGTCATGATACAATACGTACTGCGATACATAACAATACATAAGTTTAACAGAACACATTTATTGGGTGCACATTTTACAGTTCAACTGGCTTACTGAAAACTTTTACCGTACAATACGGTGAATATATATATCATTGCAGCCCTACAAACAAACTATGTGGAGGGTTTATAGGCGTACCAGAAAGGATGAAAACTACACAAATTACAAAGAGACACTTACATGCGTCATACAAGTATCGCGATTCTTGTAAAATATATCGAGTGTCGTAAAAAATTATCGTGATACATCGCTGAATCAATATATATATATATCATTGCAGCCCTACAAACAAACTATGTGGAGGGTTTATAGGCGTACCAGAAAGGATGAAAACTACACAAATAGTTTTATGCATATGTCAGGAGTAAACAAAACATACAAGACAAGGTTGGACCACTAAAAGATAGTGTTGGAAATATAATATCACAAGGTTTTTTATGGAAGATGTAAATGGATACTTCAGTTCAGTGTTTACCAAAGAGGATATTATTTCAATCTCAATCTTACTCAATTGAAACTCATGCTGTAAACAATGTGGTATTTTGTTTTCTGTATTTTAAAATTATTTCTCACACCAATATTACTTACTTGAACAGCTGTACAAAACTCTGGAAGTTACCTTTTGTGAAGGGTATGGAAAGGAAACAGTTAAACAAAACAACTGACCCCAAAGACCAAACGTAAAGAACTGACCAGTGACCGCTAAGTTCAAGCCTGCACTGGTGTGGTCAAACAGATTAGATTAGTAACCTCAGGTCAAGCAAACAAAGCCAGTAAGTAGTAACAACACTGGTTGAGCTGGTGTACACTGTTATTTAAATCTGACTGGCCAGCAAGATGAGACAGGTAGTCTCAGAGAGGGCAATGTAAAATGCAATAGATCCACAGTTGAAACACCCAATGGTAGAGTTTTCGTGGGTAGTGCAGTGAAGTGTCTCAGTGGTCAGAGTGTCCGACTATCAGTTGAGAAGAAGGGGTTCACCTGCTGCCGTTTCGGAGCTTGGACAATTTGGTTCACCCCACATTACCTGTGTCTTCTGGATGAGACACTAAAAGTCATTGGTCCTTTCTACTAACTATAGAGTCTATGCCAGTGGAAGTAAAAGATCTCACGCTGGGCGTAAATGTGTAACCATTCATAGAAAAACTCCTGTGTTAACCCAAGAGTCGGCTGTTTGGAGTAAACACAAATAAAGAACTCAAGTGGAATAACAAGTCACTTGATACACGGTGTCAACAACATTCAACCAGCAGCAAGCAAACAAGCTGCATAGAAGAGGTCAGCATTCTGAGCAGACCAAATGTGACGCCTGATGACATATTCCCTAAACAGCTGGAAGCAGTCATGTATTTAGAGATCAAGATCACCACCACTGTGAGGTGCACTGAGTCCACAACAGGTTTTTTCCTTTTCCCTGTGTGGGATATTTTACTTCCCCTGACACCAGGCAGAAGGGATCAACAGTCACTTCTTAAAGACACAAACAGTCTGACACTTGTGTTACAGTTGCCAGGCGGGTAAACAGCCAAACAGACCACACCATCACAATGTCCTCACTTTTGTTTATGAAGTCACTTGAAGTCTGCAAAAATGCACAGCAAGGCCTGTATGCTTCCTCAGTTCACAGTCAACACACACATAAACCAGGACAAGGGACTGTGTCAGAAATACATGTCATCAGGCCAATACATCATGGTAAAGCTTCTGTACACTCTGTACACTCATCCAGTCAGGATTACAACTCCATCAACAGCTAGGACAGTAACATGTTTACTTTGCTTTATAAACAGGTAACTATATGGTTCGTTAAAGAAGAACAATAAGTGCCTCCTTAGAGCCAGCATGGTGTCACATGCCTGCCGTGTCCTTAAGTGAATCCATATTAATCAACATTTGGACAATCTACATTCAGATTCAACACACTTGGGTAAACACTGTCTTTGTATGAAATCAAATGCATTGTGGTAGCAAGAGAACTGGGTACATGTATGCCTTTGCACTGTGAGTTTCCCATCTTTGCGCCAGAAGGGGTGAGACCATAAAACCCCAGGGTTATATCCAAGGCGATTTTGTCCAGTGTGGGTTTGCTAGTGATGGTCCAGTGGATGTGTAAAGTCTCAGATGGGGTAACTACCAGTCCCTCCATGTCTATCCCATGTCTACCTCCCTGAGGGTGTCCTGGTAGGAGCTGTCCTGGTAAACACTGAACAGTGCACCAGGTAACATAACAGGCAGGTTCACTATTTGTGATGCATCATTTAACAGGCTTGACCTCAACTGTAGGTCTAATGACAACATTGTGGGTCAGACTTACATATTACATTCTGCTACCAATGACCAGCCAAAAACCACTACACACGCACGCACGCACGCACGCACGCACGCATGCACGCACACACACACACACAATATATATCACAACCTAGCTGGTATTACAGTCTCACCCAGTTTTTATATGGTCCCACCAGACATAACTTTATCATGCAACACTGCGTAGCATCCCAAGAAAACATGCAACTTTTACTTATGCCTCATTGATAATGGGTGGAGGCATTTCTACATATTTGGTCATGCTCCACCGATGCTGCTGAACTACACATAAACAGCTCAAATATGTCTTACTAGCCGAGCACTGTATTCAGGTCAAACACACACGCCTGGTGCTGAAGGCTGGGTGAATCATGGCGTACTCCAACATTCCCCTCAACAAGTCACCAGTCATTACAACCTACCTGTTTTTGACCCTGCCCTGCCTTACACAGTATCACACATACACTTGTTGATAACATTATATAGTGTTAACAACACTATGAATCTGATGACCTATCTAGGTACCTTCAGCTGCACGGACTGCTGCTGCCGCTGCCACTGCCACTGATAAGACCACGCTGTGAAGAATTGGGCGTACTGTCAACTTGTTCTGCATGGCCGCACAGTGGCTACATGCTGTAGCTAGCAGCCATTTGTGATAAAAAATAAATCACCATTAATTTATTAGCAGGATACTACTATGATTTATTTGATTGGTGAGTGGTGTAGAAACTGTGTGTGAATAATTTACTCACTTATAGAGCAAGACACACAGAGCCATGAGTGAAAGACACATGAATAATTCATGAATTACAGAAATGCTTAGGGAAAATGAATTAATCAAGGATGGTGGTCAGAGAAAATAGACACTTGTCTCAAGCACAGAAGCTGTTGCCAGCAACAAAGTTGTTGCCACAACAGCTGCTCTTGATTAGACATATTAGTGTGACCCCAGTATCAAAACATTTCTAAGAAGACAGGGTCACATGATGATGAGGTCAGGTACACTAAACCATAATTCCAGAAAGAAACAGACAACATTAATTTGTAATCTGGTATATATTTACCAAGAACTTAAATAATTATAATCAACACAAAATAAGCTGTTAAAATTAATCACTTGAAAATATAACATTTGTTGCACAAATCCATTAACTTACCTTGTCAAAAGTGTCAGATAAGCAAAATAAATATGCATAATTTTGGTGCATTGCTGAGTTTGGGTTCTCAAGGATTTTAGTACAATATAAGTTTTTTTATTGTATATTGTATCATTTGACACCCGTACAGGTGCAATGAAAGATTTCCTTTGGTTATTTTTGATAATGACTAGAGAAGTAGTATCTAAAATATGGCATTCTATTCATCTTCCAGCACATGAGTTACCTCTACATTTGGATGAGCTATTAGGAGGATTTGGACATTTCGATGAGCTTACGTGGATTTGGACATTTGGATGAGCTATTAGGTGGATTTGGACATTTGGATATAGAGCAACACGTTCATTGCATACAAAAAATGTAGTCATTAATGCCCACTCAACAATCACCATCAGTTTTTATAGTAACATTTGTACCCAATATGTCATTGCGCAATCATGGTAATGGTAATGGTACAATTACAATAAATTATGATGTAACTACATAGAATAAATGACACATGACAAGAAACCCACTAACCAATAGGAACTAATATTGTTGACCATTTATCACACCAATGGTCACCCAGGTTGACTGATATTACCACTGTATATAGGTGGACTGATATTACCACTGTATACAGGTAGACTGATATTACTACTGTATACAGGTAGACTGATATTACTACTGTATACAGGTAGACTGATATTACTACTGTATACAGGTAGACTGATATTACTACTGTATACAGGTAGACTGATATTACTACTGTATACAGGTAGACTGATATTACCACTGTATATAGGTAGACTGATATTACTACTGTATACAGGTAGACTGATATTACTACTGTATACAGGTAGACTGATATTACTACTGTATACAGGTTGACTGATATTACTACTGTATACAGGCAGACTGATATTACTACTGTATACAGGTAGGCTGATATTACTATTGTATATGTAAAGAGGCGATGAAAACAACAACACATTGCTTACTTTTGCCAAATAAAAATACACACACCACAATCTTGTATTTTAATAGCTAGTATATTGACATGTCCCCTTAATTTGCTGCCACAATGGCCTTTGAATCTATATTTGTAATGTGTTGTCGTCTACAATGTCAGGTTATGCCAAACACATGGCATGGCGCGGTGTGTTTACAATAATTTTGATTGGCCCATTATCTGGCGGGGTCACCAGGTCACATCTATTTGACATTTCCGTTATGGTTTCAAAGGCCCAATAAATTACTTTAGCGCTGATATTTGCTGGTTTAAGAACATGATTTATTTAGGTAGATACAATACTATACGTTCTGCATTCATGGCAAACAAATTTAGATCCATTAGAAACCTAGATCTTGAATATATTTCTTCAGCATGCATTCTTGTTCCTGATTTAACTCAATCAACAGCTTGATTGTAATTTGTATCAGAGAAAATGTTTACCATTGCAGAAGATTGAAAATCGTGATGAGATGTCACAATGGGTTCACTAGCTGTTGGTCACTGTTTGGTCACAATGGGTTCACTAGCTACTGGTCACTGATTGGTCACAATAGATTCACCAGCTGCCAGTCACTGATTGGTCATCGGTTAAAAATTGGGGTAAACAGTTAGCTCATGCAGAGCCAAAACCAGTTCTCCCAACAAAATTGTTCCAAAAGTAGCACGACTTTTCGGCCTCACGTCGATGTTTACAAGGACTATTCTTGCTGTGCATTATCACTCGACAAAGTGTTGCCCAACAAATTGGTGCAAATATTGTCTTCAGATTATACGTAGACACAGACACACAAAACGTAATATCTTCAGGACTACTGTTAATCCAATCCTCATATACAGTTGTGAATCATGGACTCTGACACAAAACTATAAAATAAAGCACTTGGAACAGGCCCCAGGACTGGATACTGCGTCATAAAAGAAGGTACCTTTTCTATTTTATATAAAAGAATATTGCACAAAATGCACGATCACACGACCAACCAGGAACTATATGGCTCCCTCCCGCTGATCACATGACCAACCAGGAACTATATGGCTCCTTCCCACTGATTACATGAGCAACCCGTAACTGTACGGCTCCCTCCCACTGATCACATCACCAACCAGGAACTCTATGGCTCCCTCCAACTGATCACATCACCAACCAGGAACTGTACGGCTCCCTCCCATGGATCACATCACCAACCAGGAACTCTATGGCTCCCTCCCACTGATCACATCACCAACCAGGAACTGTATGGCTCCCTCCCACTGATCACATCACCAACCAGGAACTGTACGGCTCCCTCCCACTGATCACATCACCAACCAGGAACTCTATGGCTCCCTCCCACTGATCACATCACCAACCAGGAACTGTATGGCTCCCTCCCACTAATCACATCACCAACCAGGAACTCTATGGCTCCCTCCCACTGATCACATCACCAACCAGGAACTCTATGGCTCCCTCCCTCTGATCATGTCACCAACCAGGAACTCTATGGCTCCCTACCACTGATCACATCACCAACCAGGAACTCTATGGCTCCCTCCCACTGATCACATCACCAACCAGGAACTCTATGGCTCCCTCCCTCTGATCACGTCACCAACCAGGAACTCTATGGCTCCCTCCCATGGACCTCTACCATTGTGAGACAACTTCATCTTCATCTGGTAGGCCATGTGATCATGATGAAGAAACAAGCAGCATCTTACCCTGGAAGCCCTTGACCCTTTTGGAAAGAGGTCATTCAAACACCACTCTTCGATACATCATCGAGAAGGACACCATGCTCAGTAGGGCTAATCTAGTAAATGTCATGACACAAAGGTAGGTTCTTATATAGAGTGTTATCCAGTTCTTGGGACTGCTCAAAGTGCTTTACACTTCACCCCCTGGCAGACCTGTTCATTCCAACGCCATATTGACTTCTCCTGGAAGTATTCAGACATTCTGAATGAACTGTGGAAACGTAGGGTGAACAAAATTGCCGAAGTTTCGAATCGACAGCATGAGGAATTGAACCCGGGTTCTCTCGATTGAGAGTCTGACATTCTAACTGTTACGCCATTGCGCCCCACGACTGTGACCACTCATTATGTCACCATGTTAAGAGAATGACATAAATAGTGATATAAATAGTGATAAGATTGCCTGCCATATCATTAACCTACCTGTCAGTTTGAGCATTACATCCTCAAGGTCTTTCTTCCGCCTCTGCTCAGTGTCATGCATTGCTGCCACCTGCTGGTCAAGTTCTGACTCGTGCTTCTTCAGCGAGTTCACGGTCGTCTGCAGCGCCCCCACCTGGGCCGTGGCTGCAGTAAGTTGTGCAGTGAGCTGGGCCTGACAGAGACATTACAACTGGTCAGTTCTAGGACAACTTTACTGACATGGGCAAGCTCCAGATTTGTGCGATATAATTAATAAGGGCATTTGTTTTAAAAACTATAAATGAAATAATAAACAGCATAATTTTTTTATAATTACCATATCTTGCAGATACATACACAAGCCTTCAATGTGCCATCAAAATAAAAATAATCTTATTGTGCAGAAGTGAACATAGGTCTATTACTCTGTAGTATTGTGAACATAGGTCTATTACTCTGTAGTATTGTGAACATAGGTTTATTACTCTGTAGTATTGTGATCCAGAACACATTACATCACAGGGTTCATGCTTTGAACATTGTGGTTGGTTGTTGAGATTATAGAGTGCCAACTTGACAAAGTGGTACATGTTGGCCAGTCACGAGTCACGAGGACTATTAGAGGACTACTGAGTATCTACTGAGTAGCTACTGATTTACCGAGTATGAATCACAGAATGTGAGTGAAATTTTGTACACTTAAGAGACAAAAGTGCCATACCTTCTCCTGCTCCACCGCCTGGATGACGGCCCGACTGTGGGTGGCGGACGCCTCGAATGTACAGCTGCTCTTCTCCAGGAATGTGTTATTCAGTTCCATTAACCTGCATGAGATACACACCAACTCTCAAACAGGTGTACAGACTGGCATGGTTCATAGCATGATCACTAGGTGGATAAACAGTCAGTTGCAGTTCCTGACATTATCACCAGATGGATGATCACACAGAAATGGTTCATGACAAACAGACAGCTGCATTTCATGTAAGAACAAACAGACACGGCTGCTCAGTTCATGACATGATCACCAGGAGGATGAACACACAGCTGTGGTTCAAGGCATGATCACTAGGTGAATAAATAGACGGTGACAGTTCCTGGAATGATCAGTAGGTGGTCAAACAGGCAGCCATCCAGCACATTCAACTTATTATTGACATGCACCGGTGTGTCCATTGTCCAGTGTGTGATTTGTTGTGAAATTACTGACCTGGCTTACATAGGAACATGATAGAACTATCAGTTACCTTTGGTTTCGTTGAAGTAACTCAGAAATCTTGTCATTCTGTGTCTCTGCCTTCGTTGTCCTCTCCGACAGATCCTTCTTCAATCTGTCATTCTCCTGTGGACATGACAAGTTCTTGTAACTAACATACAGTCTGTAATAGTTTCCAACCATGTTTATTGTGCATGCATGCGTGCGTGCGTGCATGCGTGCGTGCGTGTGTGCGTGCGAGCGTGCGTGCATGGCACTGCATGCAAATGCTAGAAGTGTAACAGTAATTGAATTTCAAAATGAAATTCATTGTGATTGATTTGATGCTGTGTAGTTGAACTGAGCCCAGATTCCCAAAACACCCTGTCGGCTCCCTCTGTCTCCTCACCTGTATAATCCTCTGTAGATTGTGTAGAAGTACATCTGTTTCCATATTTGGTAATACACCCATCATGGCTACTGCATTTCCTGACCCTTTGTCCAGCCGATCAATCTGCAGACAGGTCAGCCAATTTTATTAACGCCATTTTTTTATTTTACATGTTGAGAGAATGTCTAGGTTACTCAGTTCTATTTTATTTTCAATGATTCAAAATTGTTTTATATACCAATTAAAGTGCCTAAAATTACATACTATAAAAGACACGTCTCTCAGTTTTCTTTTGGTTTATCACACGTAAACCATTACATTTAGCTAGATTTACTAATTGTTATGCTAATGTAATTTAGATGCAGGTTTTTTGAAAATATGCCTCACTTTCCAGATTGCGTGAGGAACAGGAGTAACATTAGGAGTAACATTAGGAGTAACATTAGCAGTAACATTAGCAGTAACATTAGGAGTAACATTAGGAGTAAAATTAGGAGTAACATTAGCAGTAACATTAGGAGTAAAATTATAAGTAAAATTAGGAGTAACATTTGGAGTAACATTATGAGTAACATTAGGAGTAACATTACTGTAAAACTGTTCAACATAAAAAAGGGTTAACATTGCAAATAACATAAGGCTCAATTAACATACCATATTCAACTTATTAAGCATACATAACCTAATTGGCTACACCCCTTTAATCAGCAGGATCCATAATTACTGTAATTTGACTAGTGAGGAACAACTAAAAAGTGTCGCCATCTGGTGTTAAACAGGCACCACTTTTCAGCTTTTCTATGCCAGATGACACCACTTATTGTCCAGAGAAACAAATGTTGGCATACGCTTTAGAACAGACTCCTTGACATTTTATCATGGCCCATTTCTTTTTTGAGCATACAGTATGCTTATTAGGTATGTGACTACCAAATATGGTATGTGACTACCAAAAGGTATTTCGTGAATTATGTCCTTAACTATAAATAAATATAGTTACCTCCTCAGAAATTTTTATTTTGTCAGTACCTATAAATAAATGTAGTTACCTCCTCAGAAATTTTAATTAACTCCCTAACAATTCCAATATTCTCCCACACTCCCATTCAATGTGTTCCAGGTGTTTCCAACCCCGTAATTGCCCTCTGCAGACAACTAACTTTCTCCGTGAGTCTGTCAATCTTGTCAGCGATTGACCCAACTGCCAATCGCACTTCTGTATTCTGTTGTCTTGACTCCGACATCATGACATTGACTTCAGACGACACACCTACAAGATATGTCACTAATGTCTTAGCGTCACACTTCCAGCAACTGTAAAACTACATTGGTATGAAACTCACCCAAGTCTACCACACGACAGTATTATGTATTTCCTGTACTGAGAACACATCACTATCCTAGTGCTGTGGCATGGTCTACAAACATTACAACCACACTCCTTTAAGTTCCACAATTGTGCTCAGTTGAATCAGTGGTGATTATCATGCAAATCTACATTATGTTATGCTTCTGAAATTGAGACAATTCTTACTAAACTTAATTAACAATGTTATGCAGGACAGACATCAATAGAGAAGTACTGTGAACAACTTTCATTGGACCCGTCCTTCAGCCCGGGACACTGACCTGTATAAGGCTGGGGGCACACATTGGGGTGGGAGGGAAATAGGGCATACTCCCTACACTGAGACACTGACCTGTATAAGGTTGGGGTGCACACATTGGGGTGGGAGGGAGATAGGGCATACTCCCTGCACTTGGATACTGACCTGTATAAGGCTGGGGTGCACACGTTGGGATGGGAGGGAGATGGGGCATACTCCCTGCACTGGGACACTGACCTGTATAAGGCTGGGGTGCACACGTTGGGGTGGGAGGGAGATGGGGCATACTCCCTACACTGGGACACTGACCTGTATAAGGCTGGGGTGCACACGTTGGGGTGAGAGGGAGATAGGGCATACTCCCTGCCCTAGGATACTGACCTGTATAAGACTGGGGTGCATACATTGGGGTGGGAGGAAGATAGGGCACACTCGCTGCCAATGCTCCTGGTGGGTACCCGGGCTGAAATGGAAAAAAGAATGACATCTTGACGATAACAGCAATGTGATGAAGTTGGAATATGTAGTTTGCCAGCCACCCCAGGGCTGTATCAACAATATATTACGATAATATCTATACTATCTATTAGGTGAAGTTGTCTACAGTATCATTATTAAACTAGACACACGCCTAAAGGTTCTGGTCAGCCTGACCAACAACTTCCAATAGTTACTGGTCCAGCAGCTTCCAACAGTTACTGGTCCAGCAACTTCCAACAGTTATTGGTCCAGCAACTTCCAATAGTGACTGATCCAGCAACTTCTAATAGTTACTAGTCCAGCAACTTCTAATAGTTACTAGTCCAGCAACTTCTAATAGTTACTGGTCCAGCAACTTCTAATAGTTACTAGTCCAGCAACTTCTAATAGTTACTGGTACAGCAGCTTCCAACAGTTACTGGTCCAGCAACTTCTAATAGTTACTAATCCAGCAGCTTCCAACAGTTACTGGTCCAGCAACTTCGAATAGTTACTGGTACAGCAGCTTCCAACAGTTACTGGTCTAGCAACTTCTAATAGTTACTGGTCCAGCAACTTCTACTAATAGTTACTGGTCCAGCAACTTCGAATAGTTAGTGGTCCAGCAGCTTCCAACAGTTACTGGTACAGCAACTTCCAACAGTTACTGGTCCAGCAACTTCCAACAGTTACTGGTCCAGCAGCTTCCAACAGTTACTGGTCCAGCAGCTTCCAACAGTTACTGGTCCAGCAACTTCCAACAGTTACAGGTCCAGCAACTTCTAACAGTTACTGGTTCAGCAACTTCCAACAGTTACTGGTCCAGCAGCAAAGTTACTGGTCCTCATTTTATAAATGGCACAATGTGCGAGCCCAAACAGCCGGTATAACAACATACTGACATCAAACAAGTCAACAATTGTATTATTGTCAGCTGACTATTATATGATGTCAGGTAAGTATTATTCAGATCATGTGTATGCTATTTGATTTGTTACTGGTAACTAGTTTTCCACTTACAAGGTTTATACTTGTAAAAGGTTTCTCAATTCTTACAATTCTTGTGGACTATTGTTTGCTCATACATTAGGAGTCGCGATGTGTCAGCATAAGCGACAATTTTACAGTAACTGTGGCGCTCTGCCTAGCGCCATAGGATGTTACATAATTAAGGTTTAGTTTTCAATTTTGATTGCTATGTTATAATTTGTTATCATGTGACATGTGTACATATTTGTGTTGTATGAGAAGAAGGATGCGTACATAGTTGTATGAGAAGAAGGATGTGTACATAGTTGTATGAGAAGAAGGATGTGTACATAGTTGTATGAGAAGAAGGATGTGTACATAGCTGTATGAGAAGGATGTGTACATAGTTGTATGAGAAGAAGGATGTGTACATAGTTGTATGAGAAGAAGGATGTGTACATAGCTGTACAAGAAGGATGTGTACATAGTTGTATGAGAAGAAGGATGTGTACATAGCTGTATGAGAAGGATGTGTACATAGTTGTATGAGAAGAAGGATGTGTACATAGTTGTATGAGAAGGATGTGTACATAGCTGTATGAGAAGGATGTGTACACAGTTGTATGAGAAGAAGGATGTGTACATAGCTGTATGAGAAGGATGTGTACATAGTTGTATGAGAAGAAGCATTGTGTCTCTATCGGGGTGTTTTTTCGACTACAAAAATCTAAATAATGTGCACCTTTCACGATAAAATTTTTCAGCAATAACGTTAGGTAAAAAAGCATTTTTGTGAACAGATTGCTTCTGACAACGGACAGTTTTAATGATCAGCTGATAAATGCTTCTATAAAAAGTATTTTCTCCAGAAAAGTAGGTAGTCACACGGACCACTAACTCAAACAAGTTACTGACCCAGCGGAAAATGAAGTCACGGACCACCGGATCAGCGTATATTTAGAACACTGACAAAGACCACAGTGACATCAATGAAGAAATGAAATATTAAATGCTATTTTGGTGAAGATTAGTTGGCTTTCTAACCATTTCATGTGAAGCTACATATGACATATGCAAGATATTTTCTAAGAAGTACAGCCATGTCAAATAATACTACCAGGAATTGACAGATGGATGGACGGATGGACAGGCAGAGTTCCGACACATAGACAGACACGTTTAGTTGTCAACCTTGACCTACCTGTGTCAGGTGTGACTGAGGCAGCGACAACGGTTGATACAGCGCCATCTGGGAGACTGTAGCACAAACACATGACAGAAATCTACTTCATCCACAACCAACATCACAACAATACAATGTCATGCCTAGTGACAGATGGTCTGTCACTAGAAGAGCATGACCATTTTTTAAATAACTGAATATCAATATTTAAAACATGCTTATTCATATTATTCATGTCAATTACTCGTTTTGGCAGCATGGTCAGTGATATGAATGAATGTATGTTTGTCTGCAGCATAGTTTGAGAACAAAAGAACCAAGATTAAAAAACATTTGCAACAAAGAGGTTCACACTTTGTGTGGCTCTGAAGTGGAGATTGGTTTGTGGCAATACAAGTACCGTATTCGACCTAATTAGCACACAGTGTGCTCAAAAAATTGGGCAATGGAAAAATGTCAAGGAATCTGCTCTTATAAGCATACACCAAATTGTTTTTTTTAGACAATAAGGTAACTGTTTAACACTAGTGGTGTCATTTGGTGACTAGTGTAGAACAACTGAAAAATGGTGCCAATTCATTAACACAAGGTGTCGACACTTTTCAGTTGCTCCACACTAGTCAAATTACAATAGTTATGGATCCTGCTGATTATAAAAAAACTAATTAGTGCATGTATGCTTAATAGGTCGAATACGGTATGTCAAATATCGAAAGAGGGCATTGTTATTCAATTTTGGATGCAATCATATATAAACTGCTCTTTTTATTTTTAAAATAAAAAATGTTCAATAAGAGTAATTTGTTGACTGTCACAACTCATAGACAAAGGTTTATTTATACGACTATGCAACTAACAATCCTATCAGTAATTACATAGAATACAGTAGGACACAATACAAATATTGTTCTACCTTGCTCCGGATGTAAATGTAAATGTTGAGTAGGTGCTGGTTGCACAGGCTGACCCACTGGAGCAGCAGTCATGGATGGCTGAGCACTGGTCACGGATGAATGAACAGATGCTGACAAGACTGGTTTTGCTGCAAGAACTGGCTTTGGTGACACACACGGACTTGTGGAAGCCACCGTCTGTGACTCCTGCAAGAAGATAAAATGTACACATCTAGAAAATCATTGGTCCTAGATATCTTGTGGAATTCCAATTGCATATTTGGTCAGGAACTTGCAAACATCATCATCAGAGTGAAGCTCTACCGAGGATTACGGAGGAAATACAATTTCGAGGAAATATGTCTTCAGTTTTTTGTGGAAGGTAGCTGATTTTAAACGGAAGTAGTTTCAGATGATATTAAACTGAAGTGGAGTTCATTCAAGAATTTGGGCGCATGCAGCTGCAGAGAAAGAATGCGAGCCCAGGTTAAGTTTAGTTTTAGGAATTTGATTTGACCCCACTGACCTCTGTCTCATGGTCACTGTCCGGCTGACCAGGGGCTGCAGCAACGATGCCTGGCAGCATCGGCTGACCCATCTTTGCCATGCGTGATATCAGTCTGGCCTTGTCCGTCTTTGGCACCTACACCAGACAAGACAGGGTGTACGTGCAGATTTCTGGCAGACAATACAGATTTTTGGAGAAATACAACCTTATCCCGTTGTAATATGGATTTGTTTCAGGTGGAAAAAATTATCATAAAATACATATTTTTTGTTGTGTTCATCAAACAAGTACAAAATCAAATGACAAACTTATAGCAGTTGAAGTGTGAGAAATATTCGATTTCTGACAAATATGGTGGATTTTGTCTGATGTAAGTATATTCTGTGGCCTGACAAATGACAACATTTGGTCATTTTCGGCAAAACCTACCAAATTTTATTTAATGTAGGAATATTTTGTCGACTGTAGAAAGTGATATTCCATCAGAATAGGAATGCTGTAGGCAAATTAACCACTGAATATGGATTTGTATGGCTTTATACAGAATTTCAAGTCAAAATTATGGATTTCAATCCCAAAAAATTTACTGGTCCATGTGTTAGTGCTGCTACTGAAACTACCTTTCCATACGCTACGTAGGTGTTAGTTATTCAACAGTTAAGACACTTAATAACTGCCTTATATTACCTCATGGTGTTCTAGCTGTTCACTTATTGACTTTGACCTGGCCTTGACCCCACCATCAGCCTCACTTTCAGTGTCAGTTCGGGCCGCAGTAGGTGTCTGGGATATCTGAGGTGGTTCTTTTTCTTTTGCAAACTTTATCTGCAAAATTACCAAATTCAGCATAGGACAGAGGAAACAAGATAAAATGCTCATCATCTATCAGATAATGCCCTACAGTACAGCTTATATATCACATTCGTATGTTTACCACCTCATTACAGGATCCAACTTCAATAAACACTCTGTTTCAGAAAGTAATACTTAACCATTATTCCAGATATTTTATTATATTCATAGAATTCGGAAAACAATACAATTGCCTGGTAAATGCAGATGTAAAACATTTACCTCTAATTCTGAACTTAGTATCAAACTTTCCTTCCTATGCAAATCACATAATCTTATTTTTAATACTTACACGAACTACATCAACTTCAAAAACAAGCGTGGCCCTTGCAGGGACTTTGGGACTTATTCCCTCAGCCCCATAAGCAAAGGAAGGGGGCACAATAAGAAGTCGACTAGATCCCTTCTTCATTCCTGGGAGGCCTTCGTCCCAACCCTGCAAGGAAAGTAGGTGGAGCCACTGAACAAAACTGTAGATATATTTATCTAAGATAACTTAAAAGTTCAAAGTGGGATTGTTTTATCTTAAAATAATGTTACATGGTATGAACTATATCTATTTTAACATCCGTCCAAATGTCTTTAAATGAGCCACAATGTTGTAATATCATTTGATTGTAATCTGTTTAATTTTAATATTTTGACTCAAATATCATGCTTACATTGCATGCTGAACAGCAACGTCGATATTCGTAGAGGTAATAGTCAAGTTATATGGAAACATTGTGGCTCAGTAAAACATTGTGGCTCAGTAAAACATTGTGGCTCAGTAAAACATTGCAGTGAAGATGTCAGAACAGATATAATTTACATTATACAGCTTGATTTACGATAAAACTTTAACACTTTGAATGTACAACATTCACATCATATCGTTTTCATAAATATATAAGTATGAATTTACACACGTTTATTGCATCACATTTTACAGTGGGTCACTGTTGGTGTGGAAGACAGTTATATGTGTAAAATTTTTCAAAAAGGTATGTTTTTATATACTGCTCAAAGAGATTTACACTTCACACCCTGGCAGACCTGATAATTCCAACAGCATCTCGACTTCTCTGGGAAATATTCAGCCACACTGCAATTACTGCGGGAAGACTATTTGTTCACATATCCAACTCTGTCTGTAGCCAGGTACTCATTTATATAGCTCAGTGCTCTGTGGCAATGTGTGGTGAACGAAATTGCTAATCTTTCATAATGGCAACAAGAGAATTCTGTCCCGGGTTCTCTCAATTGAGAGTTTGGCGTTCTAACTGCTATACACCACCCCCACCCTACACCACAGCGCTCCACCCCTACCCCACCGTGCCCCACCCCTACACCACAGTGCCCCACCCTACACCACCATGCCCCACCCCTACACCACAGCGCCCACCCAACACCACAGCACCCCACCTTACACCACCATGCCCCACCCCTACACCACCGCGCCCCACAAAGATACTGCAGCTACTGCAGTGACTAAGAAACTATAGATATATGAACTACTCCAAGTGACCCTGACCTTTATTACTTTTCCCTTGCCCAGTCGGAAACGAAACAACTTTTCTGAGTTACTGTTTGTGTCAAACACCTGAAAAAATACAGAAACATTGTAAATGATTGTAAACTGACTAGAGAGAAAGACACTGTGTTGCATTAAATTTTAACCGACTGCCCAAACATGTTTCCATGATCCACAATTGTTTTTATAAATTGGAACTATTCCAGTCTAATCGCATGCATGTTTACACATTGCTTGCTGAATGCATAGGTCAACATAATAGGCAAACGAGGATAGCCAAGTCTTCTTAATAATATCAGTTACTTACTGCTCCCAATTGTGCCTATGGTACAGAAATATACTTCTTTTCTTAATTGTTTGTATTTTTGTAATGATTGGAGCTACACTATCCATAATTTATATAACCCAGTCCATCTGTACAAGTTGGTCCGCCTGTTAGGCTTCCTCTGCTCAACAACAAAGTCGATATTCATAAACAGATAATGGTCAAATTACATATAAAAAATTGTGGTTCACGAAAACACACTTGAGCTATCAAGAAACTGTATCTATCAAGAATAGGTACATTTTATACTATATAATGTGCGTACCTTTAAGAGAACATGTCATCATGTACATTATATTTTTACTTTTAATTTGTTTTCCCCCCATGATGTTTGACCGCTATCAACAATCTTCTTCAGACAACTACTGCTATAGATGGCGACACGGTAGTCATTCTACACAGACTTATCACTCAGGTGTGTGGCTTCCATGGCCGCGCCCTGGCTGGCCCTTCAGGAGATCATTGTAGATATGTGAGAGTCAGTACCGGCCCTCATCTCGACTCGAGTGACTTGTCTGTGCAGAATGACTACAGTGTCGCCATCTAGCGGTAGACGTCTGGAGAAGATTGCTGATAGCAGTCGAAATGTCATGGGAAAAAAGGTAACCTGACTGTGAAATAAGTAGAAATATTATGCATTTGAACCATCCAGTCTGATGAACATCTTCACTCATGTAATCATGTATTTTAGTTATTTATTTATTATAATTATAGATTAATTTGCTATAATTATTTATTATAATTTTTATTGATAATCTTAATCGAATCCTCTATTTTTTATTATATATTTTAACTATATTAGATATTTAATACTTCTAGGATTGTATGTATGTTTTGTACATACCTATGAATGGCCTGTTCCCAGATATATGGCACTTTATCTATTTTAGTAATAATAATACTAAACGTACACATGACAACATTACCTGTCCGGGGCCGTGTTCCTCCCACAACCAGCCAGTGTACTTAACTTCGACCGAGTCTCCATGTTCCAGGGCCTCTCCATCCCCCAGGCCCAGATCCTGGATGATTAATGTATCAAGTGATCCAGCGACACTGTTGGCCCTCGTAATAGCAATCTGCAACAGAGATAGGTGATTCGGCTCACATCAGAGTTAGGGACAGATAATATTAATAATAATATGGTAACTTCTATCATGCCTAAATTCTCGAAAACCCGAGCTCAGAGGCACATAAAATATGAAAGGGTTAGACAATCTCGAAACGTTAAAGTAGTCAAAAGCCAAATTGTTTAGATGTCCTACTGACCTCAATGACGTAACAATAACATTGAGTGAATTCTGAAGAGTTGAAGCAACAAGTGAGAAAACCTTAGTATACATGTTTAAATATTTGCGCATTATTTCAGAAGCCCATATTTGTATCTGATGTTCATATTTGGTGCATTTGGTCATATGAACGACAAACACAGAACTTGTATTTGGTGTATTTTACTGGCTTGAACATGCATATTTCAGGATCTGAATGATATCTGCATAACAATTTCTTGATATATTTTCAATTACATTTTCCTGCTTCATTTACATTGATGAATGTTATACAACAATACAACGACTTTCCAGTGAACTGGCTATGAGTGGGTGACACTGGGTGAACAGTACAGTAGTCACTGAACTGACTATGGACAGAGTCAGGCCTTCACTGTGAAAAACGTCAAATTTTCAATGGACACGAACCGACACCTTCAAGTTGAACTTCATCACCACTGGCACTGAAGTAACTACAACACAGGACAATATACAACAGTGACTGAGCCACCACCCACCTGTCTGGCGCACTCTGCCAGTGACTGAGCCACCGCCCACCTGTCTGGCGCACTCAGCCAGTGACTGAGCCACCGCCCACCTATCTGGCACACTCTGCCAGTGACTGAGCCACCACTCACCTGCCTGGCGCACTCTGCCAGTGACTGAGCCACCACCCACCTGCCTGGTGCACTCTGCCAGTGACTGAGCCACCACCCACCTGCCTGGCGCACTCTGCCAGTGACTGAGCCACAACCCACCAGTCTGACACACTCTGCTAGTGACTGAGCCACCACCCACCTGTCTGGCACACTCTGCCAGTGACTGAGCCACAACCCACCAGTCTGACACACTCTGCTAGTGACTGAGCCACCACCCACCTGTTTGGCACACTCTGCCAGTGACTGAGCCACCACCCACCTGTCTGGCAAACTCTGCCAGCTGCTTCGCCGACTCAAACAACACAGACCAATTCTGACGGGAAGAATCATAGAAGTTTGCGTAGTTACTGGGCTGGATCTGCAAATGTCAACAAAAACTCATAGATCCAGTTGACTGACACATATGTCCTTAAATGGTTGCTAACCCAAACAAATGACCTCAAAGGGATCCTGACTCACAGACATCCTCAAATTGATCTCAACTCACACAGATCTCCTTAAACGGATCCCACCTCACATCGATGACCTTAAACATATCCTAACTCACAGTGGTTTACTCAGAATGTGTTCTAAAAGTTTTAGATTCCGGTCATTTCTCCAGTTGACTGAGCACCGACATGTTAACCAGTGAGTTCAACAAGTGCATGTACAGTTGTGTGAAATCAGGATAACCTAGACTACATGTGACGTGTTAAGTGAGGCCGACATATGCAGAACCAACAAAAAGTATCATTCTGTTTTGACAGAAAGAGGACTAGTTTAGTAAACAAAGGCAAAAACATGTTACATAAGTTGAGTTTGAACAATATGGCTATATCATACAGGCAAGCATGGGAATATGTGCATACAAATATATTTTCATTTCGTGAGTGAAAATTGCCAGATTATGAAACTTGTGACAAAGGGTTATCTAATAGTATGGCGCAGCCATACAAGGTTTTCTTAGTAAACCACTGGCATGGTTTGTACTTGCAAATGGTTATGTTTTAGTAAGATATATAGTTGCATATGCCCCAAAACATGACTTTTGTAGCCCCTTAAATTGATCCTGATTCACACATGTCCTTAAATGGATCCTGACTCATATCTGTCCTTAAATGGATCAGATGACACAACTTTATGTGTTTCTTACATGTCAACTCATAACTAAGTTTTACTCTGAAATATATGGTAATCAGTACAAGCCACGTGCAGATATATGGGCACCGGACCACTTTTGCCTTTTTTGAAAAATTTTTCTCCAAAATATGGTCAAAAATTAGTTAAGTTTGTCTGATAATTTCATCCAAAATTAAATAACAAATTTGTACAAACGAGCCACTGAGCCAGCATGTTGTAGTGGATACTAGATCGGTTTGATTTTTCTGGAAATTAATCAAAAAGCAAAGCAAAAAATTTTATTGAGGAAGGCTCTTTACGTAAAATGTCTGACCCTTTGTGAAGGGATGTTTACTTACAGTGAAGTGGAAGTTGACATTGATGACAACGTGAGTCACTTGCTGTTGTTTACTCACGTACAACAACAACTTGTACTGAAACATGGCATTTTAAGAATATACTGTATTTATTAAAGGCACAACACTTTTCATTGGTCAACTGATACAGAGCAATTTGAGGGTTTATATAATTATATCCCCCAATTCCCAGATTTTTTCAATCTCAACATATATCTAAATTAACAATGTTAATCTGTATTGCTGTAGTGTATTTATGATAACAAATTGTATAAAACAGGATAATTAAATCTTCTGGTGGAAAACGTTACATTTCACCAGGCAGTAGACGTGAAGATTTATAGGTCAACTGGCATATTTAATTTCATCGCCAAATCATACATTCAACAGAAATCAAGAGATGAAAGATCATGTTAGTAATAGGTTTTGTATGGATATTAATTTAACCAACTGAGATGTTACAATTATTAATAAATTCAGTGTAATGTGCAATGTCTGGTAAAACAATGGTTTAGCTAACCAATGAAAATCACTGGTGCATTCCCTTTAAAAGAAACAGCTATTAAACACTGACGTATATAAGTTATATTGTTGTACATAATTTTATCAAAACTTTCACATGATATCAAGTGCATAATTTTTTATGACTAAGGGGCTTTGTAAATATAAAAAATTCCAATAATCCAAAAATAAATTCTCCGAAAATAATTTTCCTATTTTTTATCTGAGTGGATCTTTGACCCACCCACATCCAAATTTCGTTTTGGATTATTTGAATTTTTTTATTTACAAAGCTCCTAAATAGGTTTAAATTTCTAAAGCAATTAATAGATTATTAAACGGTCACATTATAAGAAGGACACTACAACTTCACTGTACATTCATCTTACATGATGTCCCACGCAAATATTTCACATAACATTTATAACATGTTTCAACAGAAACTTGGAAAACTTACGCTGGATTCAGAATGATTCCCAATAATTGCTGCACCCAGTTTTCCCTGGCTTGTAAAATTGCCCTCCACACTGAAAAGAAAAAGAAAACACTTCCACACAACACAATTATTTTGATAATGATCTTATTAATAATGTCATAGTGAACATTATTTGAGCTATTGAACAATTTATTCAACAATTGTGTCCAGTGAGGTTCTGATTATGAGTACGCCTGGCATTGAATTACAAAACCGATAAATATCTCGCACAAGCAAGAAAGTTGTGAATTTGTAATGTCCTTTAAACTGGCCCAAACTTCAAAATGGCAGCAAGATGATTTCAACCCAGATCCTCTTGTTTTAAAGTCCAACATTCTAACAGGTGTACAACCCACATCATATATCACAGTCATGTACAGACAGAATTGATGTCTAGGAATTTGCTTAAAGCTTAACCAATGAATAAGTAGCTATAACTGAGCACTTCTGCAAAAGAACTAAGCATTTACATGCAAATTATGTCTGTAACGCCCTATAGTGTGAACAGGGGTTAAGCGTCCAAAAACACACCCGTTATTTTTTATCTGATCTCAGGTGCTTCTAACTTGAGAAGTTTGCAAGCTACATATCTGAAATTTTTTTTTAATGTAGACATATTGGTGCAAATTATCTATAAAAATTCAAGGATGATAGAACAAAGGAAATGGGTATACCGGATGCACAAAAATGGAAAAGAACATTTAAAAACATATCCAAGAAGGATTTCAGCAGATTGTATTTCATCGTTGTGTTACAGTACAATGTCCAAAGTGCTACCATCTATTTCAGGGATACTGGCAATATATTTTTCAGCACCCAAAAAGATAACTGGGACAAGTTGTATGACCACCATTTTTTAAGTGCGCATAGGCTTTTATTAGGTAAGCAACATATCAAAATTACAGGATGGTGTTCCATCTCATTTAATTCAATTACGGTTTTACCAAAATTTGTCCAAAATTGGCCAAAAATAGACAAAATAAATGTGGCAGAAAACCATCCTGAAGTTGTACTACATTAACAACCTAATAAAGGACTATGCACAGTTAAAAAATTGTGTTCATAGGACTTGTCCCACATTCTCATTTTGGGTGCTGAAGTTTAAGGCTGATATATTCTGAAAGTATAGCAACTAGACACCTACTGAAGTAATAGGTTATTGCCAGTATCCCCGTTAATAGAGGGTGGCAATTTGGACATATTATATAACGCAACAATGAAATACCAACTGTTGAAATTCTTCTCGGAAATAAAAAAACTATTTATTTTCCATTTCCTTTGCCCTATATTCTTGAATTTTGCATAGATAACCTGTACCATATTCAGCAAATTTCAGATATGCAGCTTGTAAACTTCTCAAGTTAGAAGCACATGAAAACAGATAAAAATAACGGGTGCGTTTGTGGGCGCTTGCCCCCTATTGACGTCATAGGACACTACAGACACAATTTTCATGCAAATCCTTAGTTTCTTTTGTAGAAGTGCTCAGTTATAACTACTTATTCATTGGTAAAAATTTAAGCAAATTCTGAGATATAAACTTTTTGCCCATTGGTTGATTTGACATGGAATGACCTAGTGTGTAAACAGACAGACATACTCAACGCCAAAAGAATAACATCTATTTTAGCGCAGTTTTATTTTCCACATAATAAAGTACATAATGTCAAACAAATATGATATATGCAACATATTATATTTTATTGATTATTTGTTGCACATAATTTGAGTTAAAAGGTCACATGGTGTAACTGAAAAAGTAATTAAAAAGACAGTGGAAATACTGATTACATTTTCACCAAATCCAATTGCTTTTATAAACAAAGCACCATTTCCAATATTGGAACTGGCATGTCAATCCAATTACAATGTTACTGACCCCCAAGTCTGGTCATGTCACATCCCTAGATGGCTTATGGGAGTTTCACTCCATGCCAAAAATAATCACATCCAATGCTGCCACCTGGTGATTGCACAATGTAGTTAAAATGGCCACCTGGTTCATTCTGCTACAGCTATAAAATAGACACCTGTTGGCTGTAGCGATGGAATAGGTATGTCAACACTCACAGTTTGTATGCAGTGACAGCGACTGCGTGCAAGACAGCTGTGTTTGCTGCCTCGTGGCTTTCTGTTGACTCAACTGTAAAAGGTTAGACATCCAACTCAACCGCGTCATTAATACAACTGATAAGAACAAACAGAACTGACAATGACAGATATGAGTTACCTATCACCACTGTACTAACAATGATAGTCTATCTAACAAAAGTAGTCTTTATATAATTATGTTAAAAATCAATCATACTTCAAATAATTTTCCGCAGTTTATCTACAGGCTGAGATTTCCTCTGAGACCCTTTCTTTACTCCCCAGACTCCTTATACAGCACTTGGTAAGAGTTGGTGTGACTCCCTACTTTAGACATTGTAAATGACCAGTTGCAAAGAGTAAACAGATACATTAAAAAACAGAGTTAATGTTGCTGTGCCCTACGGGCTTAATTTACATATTTCAGGTTAAAAAACATGTTCTTTAGATCATCAAAAGATGACCCTACTACAGTGATTTGTTTGTATCCTAAATGTAATCAAACTTTACCACCCGAGATAAATTGTTTTTTGTAAATAGATCCACCCGCATCTTCTCAATGTCGTCTCCTCCGGCTGGAAATTCCAAGTTTCATTAAAAACGGAGGAATCTGAAAGAACTCCACAGTCTCCCCTTCACATAGCCTGCATAGCACCTCTAGGTAATGATTTGGGACCCAGGTTACTGAAGGCCACACAAATAACACCCATTTTGTTGAAAAAGTCTGGACTGCCAGGACACGCTAGGACGCAGATAGCTTAGCTTACCGTAACTTTGTACCTCAGTCCAAAAGTTTATATTTGCCTGCAGATTCACAAATATGAGCATAGTGGCATAAAATATATGCCTAATAACTTTTATTTTGTTATGGTATTTCGGAAGCTTTCAAA
Source organism: Lamellibrachia satsuma (assembly GCA_033239005.1). Classification (NCBI taxonomy): domain Eukaryota; kingdom Metazoa; phylum Annelida; class Polychaeta; order Sabellida; family Siboglinidae; genus Lamellibrachia; species Lamellibrachia satsuma. The sequence continues at coordinate 5,455,461 of BSQZ01000013.1, read as the reverse complement.
CAGACTCTAATGCATATTCCTTATGATCAATAAAGACTTGCTACTTTATTTCTTATTGAAAAGAAATTTATAGTGATTCTATTACAAGAAATAACTTTGGCGTGACTTGTTTTCTACACATCACCTTGTTTCTTCTTTTTTGGCTCTGTGGGCGCAGTGTAGGTGAGAGATGTATTCCCTCTAGTTGAGCTTGTCTTATCGCTGCCGAAAAGTGATGCCAACTTGGAAGATCTACAGGAAGGTGAACATATTGCATTTACATACAAGACAATTGCTATAGACAGACACGGGCTCAATCACATTATCAATTCCGATTCTACACCAATCACAGCATACCAACTCCAATTCCACATCAAAAATACCAATTCCAATTACCAATTCCATATAGAAATAACAGCATGTGACCAGGGCAACCATACACATAAAAATAACATGGGCACGATGAAGTGGACAAAGATTCAAAACTTAAATATCATTTATTTTATTAAATGTTTTTTTTTCTCTGATACCCAATACACTAAAATTCATGGATCTGAAAACCAAATTGTGATTGAAATTGTTGCAAAAAAGATATCGCATGCACAGTAGACACCTATTATTTTGTCAAATAAATGCAATAAAACCTCTTGTAAAGCATTACTACATTTATTGTATTTTATGCAATCAAATAAAACTTGCATACCTCTATTAGCTTAATTAATACCAACATGTTACACCTATTGTCATTACTTAGTATCATATGGTACGGCTGCAGCTCTCGGCCAAATAGACCCCTCATAAATGCAATGCAAGTAACCAAAATAGCTAATTTTTCCTCTCTGTCATTCCTTTCTTATATCTAATAAACAGAACTGGTTATTTTCCTACATTGACATGTACTACACATGTTGAAACCATGAATGTTACACTATAGTGAAATGAAACTTGGCAGTGAAACATATAAAAATTGCAATGCAAGTAACAAAAAAATGCTTTATCATAGTAGAACAGTGCCAGTGCTGAATAACAGCAGAACAGTGCCAGTGCTGAATAACTGGCATATTCAAAAGTGCTGTATCAGTCCCTGTAATGTGATGGGTGAATCACGTCAAAACAACTGATTCCAAAGCAGAGCCTATCACCATAACAAGGCTCAGTGCGGAGCTGAGTATCCCAGGGTTGGCAAGTTTCTGACGAGATGGTAAATACCATGGTATTTACTGCCTCGTCAGAAATACTTTTCTGACATCAAAATGTCACAAATTGCCAGAAACTCCGTTTTCGAGACAATTTCTTTTTCAAAATGATCACGTCATTTTGTTTAATGTGTATAGGTTGTATACTAAGTCAACATAGTAATGCATTAGTAACCTGTTACATGTCATATACAATTGTAACTTTTACTCTGTGCAGTCTGTTATGTTTGCATGTTCTACCAATTTGTTAGCAGATAGAAATGATAACAGATCATGTACTTGTTGCAGCACGGTTTCACTTGGCAGCGAGCTTTTTAGAGCAGGACACAACTCACAACTGGGAAAAGTATGAAAGAAGAAAGACAGGACTTCAAGGGACTGGGTCAGGACTAAGGACTGCCCAGTGTGGGCAGACCTGTGTGGCTGTTTCAATAAGCCAATTGGAAGCAAACAAGAGTTAGACTTAAGTAATTGAGACAGAACTGTACTGTTGTACTACTCACTGCTGTGAGCTGATAGTGAGCTATCCACAGCTGTGTTGTGTACGATTAGACAAATTTACATCAAAGAAAGATTCAAGGCAGGTCCAGGCAATCAGTTGAAGTCCCAATTTCCAGAGCTGAACTATCAAGCGAGCTACAACTAAATTTTGTAAGACTATTGTCTGAGCTTGCTTGTATCATATGTGCACATGTCTGTGGCTCTGTGCTTGATGGAATTATAAGCTGATTGACCCAATGCTTTCCACTTAGCAAGTTGCTTGGCCAACCACCTGTTGCTACACCTTCACATAGAGACACACTGTTACATGTGAAAGAAGTGCAAATTGATTACTAAATTGTTTTAAACATTGTCATATTGAATAGTGACTAGTTGCACCCAGTAATGGAAAATCAGTTGCTAGATACAAGTTATGTGGTCACCAGATGTCACCCAAATATGATAGGATGCTGCTTCATCATACCAAGTGCAGAAAATCATAAATTTATATAGCATGTATTTGATTCTGATGGGTTTCTGACAGTTTTTGATGTCAGAAACTAGTTTCTGACTTTGTCACATCAAAAACATCTTTCTGACCGACAGAAACCCAACCCTGGAATATCCCCAAGTAAAAGTCAAACTGGCATCAGAATGACTACTTGGTATCGGTGATGACCAGCTGGACAATACTGGAAATGGCCAAACCAGAGGGACAGTATTTATTATGAGATATAAATAAAATGGTTAAGGTCCTATATGACCCCGATGTTGCATGCAAATTTCAAATGTTCTACTGCTTTTAGAATACATAGTGAACTTTAGCTGAAAAATTAGTGTTGTGACCAAGGGAACTAAAAAAATTTACATTGATTACACCAAATGTTTTTAATTTATTGACTAATTACCTTCATATGATTTTAATTTGATGGTAATTTATACAAATTAGCATATGCAGCCATTTATCCACATCTGTTGTCGTTTGAGGAGACTGGATTTTAAATGCATCCATTTTTGGCATGTCCTTTGATCATTTAACTAGTACACAAGAAAAGAAAAACATTTCACACCTCATAATTGTTAAAACTACAGCAGCTTAATGGATAAAATCATGGTAAAAATGTAACATGCTTAACCGTGGAATGGCCCATATATTCTTACAGCTGCTTTATTTCATTTCTGCATGTGTGAGATGTGCAATGTAAAAATTCATATTATATTTTATTGATTATTTGTAGCGAATTTCATTTAAAAAGTTATATGATGTAACTAAAAACATAACTGAGAAACCAATCACATTTTCACCAATTCCAATTTCAGTTCCAGTTATACAGTGTAATTGACCCCAAGTCAGATAAACTGCCTCATGTCAACTGCCATGTATGGCTAGCTGGTGATATGAACTTCTCAGGCCTGGAGTGGCCGTCAACTCAACTGAAGCTCTCTTGTTATTCTCCTTCACAACATAACCTTCTTGCAATGAACAACCCAATGGTTGTCAGTAGTAAAGCCAACTGGCAGGGCACAGAAAGGGAACTCAACTGGACTTGAGAATATATCGACCAAGAGACCCTGACCGCTATTGACCTTTGGGACAAACAGTCCTGAATGAAGCAGTAGAGTTGCATATCCCACACAGGAATGCATCAAACCGGGACAGACCCCCGTAGATAAATAGTAAATTGAAGAAACTATTCAAAGCCTACAACAAAGCCAACTACTACAAAGCTTCCTTGCCAGGAAGTCGTAGAGCATTCCAAGGGAAAGTTCAAGATCTGACCACCGAGGCCACCGCCTACGGTCAGGAAGAACCCAAGTAAAACCTAAATAAGTAAAACCAGGGATCAACTATTTAAGATGAAAAAGAAGGGATCGAAGAAATACAAACATCAGACAACTAAATTACAGACCTTGAAAGGCAATACTAGGAAAGAAACCAGAACAGCCTATTGGACATATGTTGAATCAGTAATCACACCAAACCAGGATGACTCCATCAGAAATGGCAACAAGAAAATATGGTCTTTCATCAAACACAGACGAATGGATTCACACCTCTTAAAGGACACCCCCTGGACAAAGCCAGGATCCTAAATGCACAGTTCAGCTCTGTGTTCATTAACAAGAGCCCCTTAAATCCACCCCCACAGGAAGCTGACCCAATACCCAACTACCCCCGATCTCCAAAATGAATATCACCACAAATGGCATTCAAAAACTCCTGGAAAATCTAAACCCTAACAAAGCTATGGGACCAAACACGCTTCACCCCAGGGTTCTCAAAGAAACAACCAGAGCAGCTGCTCCCATTCCCCAAATAATATTTTCAAAATCCCTCAAAAATGATGAAGTACTAGACTGGAAACAAGCAAATGTAGCAGCAATCTTCAAGAATGGAGAACGATATTGCTCATCAAATTACCACCCAGTGTCACTCACGTGTGTGTGCAGAAAACTAATGGAACACATGATCTCAAAACACCTATTAAACAACTCAAAGCCAACAATATTCTCTTCAACAAACAGCATGGATTTCAAAAAAGCCCTCAACCGATATGCAGCTGCTAGCCTTCATACAAGACATCTAGGTGGTGGTATGCAAACTGATGTTATCATTATGGATTTCATCAAAGCATTTGACAAAGTACCAAACCAAAGACTAATTCAGAAACTTGAGAGATATAGAATCGCTGACACCGTAAACACTTGGCACGTGAAGGTATGTATTCCGACTGGGCTCCGGTTATCAGTGGAGTGCACCAAGGTTCAGTGATTGCCCCCATCCTCTTTCTTATCTATACAAACAACCTACCTGACAGCCTCAAATCAACTGTCTGACTTTTTGCTATTATCTACTTGACAATATCCAATGGTAGGCAACAGCCCTTTAACAAGATCTAGACAAATTGGCTTCATAAGAAGAAACATGGCAAATGGAGTTCCATGAACTTCCATCCAAAGAAATTTAGTGTCCTCCACATACTGTAACCAGATCCTATAAGCTCAAACACAAACAACACACTCTCCATGGCCATGCACATACTCATAAAGGAGGACAAAGCAAAATATCTTGGTGTGGTCATACATAAAACACTGTCCTGTAGTGACCATATTGATGGTGTCACAAAAAAGCAAATGCATCCTTAGCTTTCCTACAAAGAAATCTCAAAGTTGGTCAAGAAAAAATTAAAACCAGTGCTTATTTCACCTTAGTTAGACCCCAAGTAGAGTATGCCGCTGCAATATGAGACCCCTAAACTCAAACATGCAAAAATAAAATACATATGGTAGAAAGATGGGCAGCACGTTATGTTTGCAACAATTACAGTCATGAAGCCAGTGTTACACTATGCTCAGTTACCTAAACTGGCGCAGCTTCCAGCAAAGGAGAGCCGACACCCGTCTTGTCATGTTCTATAAGGATACCCTTCTATAAGACCTTACATGGCATAGTTGTCTCACCCCCAATCTATGCCCCTTGTGAGAACCCCTCGACACACACACATTCTGAAGCATTTCAACTCCCCCAATCACTAAGCAATTCATCCAGTACAGTTTCTTACCCCACACAATAGCCAACTGGAACAACCTGTTCCAAACTAGATGTGCAGGGGAACTGACAGAGAAAACTCAAAGGAGTACTACTAGTATGTCTACTACAATTACACATCCAAATAAATAGAAGAGAATAGAAAAAGGGGAGGTGGAGTATATTAAACTTAAATTAACATAGTTACCAGGAACTCAACATTAACAATAGGAGTAGTTTACCGTAGTCCTAACATAGGACAAGAGGAAGATGTAAAATTACAAAATGTGATAAGGGAGGTGAGCAAGGGAGAATGTGTTATAATGGGTGATTTTAACCATGGCCATCATTAGAGAGTGCTGGAGGTGACGACCATCAGTTTCTACTTTTAACACAGGATTGTTTCCTTACTCAACATGTCTTGGAACCAACCAGAGGAGGGAATGTGTTAGATTTAATGCTGTCTTCTCAAAATGAATTAGTTGACAATGTTAAAGTACACGAACCTTTGGGTTCAAGTGACCATAACCAAATCCATTTTAATGTAAAAGTAAAAAAACAAGAAAAAATGCTGTGGATGGTATATAAACATACTGGAAATGTAGAAGACTACATAAACTGCAAAGAGGCACTTAACCTAGCTACAACTGAAATTAGAAATCGAAAAATAATTGGCAGGTAATATAAAAAATGACAGCAAGAGTTTCTATGCTTATGTAAGGAGTAAACAGAAAGTTCGAGATAAGGTCAGACCACTGGAAAACAACAGTGAAAACATAATTTCAGACGGGTTTCAGATGGCAGAGGTCCTGAATGAGTATTTCAGCTCAGTTTTTACCACAGAAGATATCAGCTCACTACCAGTTCCATTTACTAAATTTGAGGGAAATAAATCAGAACAGTTATTTGTAACTCCTGAAATGATAGCAAAGAAAATTAAGAAGATGAAAGAAGATAAATCACCTGGAGTTGATGGGATACCACCAAAACTGCTTAAGGAAATTGTTGAGCAAATCAGTACACCACTAGCAAAAATTTTCACTTGTCACTAGAAGAAGGAATAGTTCCTTCAGAATGGAAAGAGGCAAACATTACACCGCTATTTAAGAAAGGATCGAGGAACAAACCAGAAAATTACAGACCAGTGAGTTTAACATCAGTTGTATGTAAATTACTCGAAACATTAATTAGAGACCACATGGTGGAATTCCTTGTAAAACATAAATTAATAAATACATCTAAACATGGGTTCCTAAAAGCAAGGTCATGTCTAACCAATCTCTTATGTTTTTTGGAAGAAATTACAAAGTGGGTAGATGACGGGTCATCAGTAGATGTTGTCTATTTAGATTTTCAGAAAGCTTTCGATAAAGCGCCACATCAAAGATTGTTACTTAAACTAAAAGCCCATGGTATAGGCAATGATGTAATCACTTGGATAGAAAAGTGGCTTACACACAGAAGACAGAGAGTAATAGTAGATGGTGAGATTTCAAACTGAAAATCTGTTTTGAGTGGGGTACCACAGGGATCAGTATTAAGACCTATACTGTTTTTAATATATATAAATGATTTGGAAGATGACATAACTAGCAAAGTACTCAAATTTGCAAAAGTATTCAGAAAGGTTACTAGTGATACAGATAAACAAAGTTTATAGGATGATCTAGATCAATTAGTTAAATGGTCAGAAAAATGGCAAATGTTATTCAATTTTGGGAAGTTTAAATGCATACACATAGGACATGGAAACATGGATGAAGAATATAAAATGGGGGATGCTGTACTAGGTAGAACCACACAAGAAAAGGACTTAGGTGTAACATTTAGTGCTGACATGAAAGTTTCAGAGCAATGTGGGATTGCTGCTTCGAAATGAAATCAAATTCTAGGGCTAATTAGGAGAACTATCATGTATGAGGAGAAACAGCTAATTTTACCTTTGTACAAAGCAATAGTTAGACCACATTTGGAATATTGTATTAGAGGCCGTATCATAAGAAGGACATAGACAAGCTAGAAAGAATACAACAAAGAGCAACTAAAATGATTCCAGAATTGAGAGGCCTTAGTTATGAAAATCGCTTATTACAATGTGGTTTGACAACACTACAGACAAGGAGATTAAGAGGAGACCAAATAGAAGTGTTTAAAATAGTGAATGGTTATGAGGATGTTGATAGGAATATGTTCTTCAAATTAAAGAAGGCAGTAGAACCAGAGGACACGAAGTAGCATTAGTTAAGGAACATTGTAGGTTGGACATGAGAAAGTACTCTTTCTCACAGAGGGTGATAAATGAATGGAACAAACTGCCAAATGATTGTTTTAATGTTAGTAGTGTGAATATGTTTTAAAATAGAATTGACAGATATATGATAAGGGCAGGCTACACATAGATGATAAAATTGTTGGACTCTCGATAAGCCAATGGCTTCCTTGTCCACTTGCCATATGGAACTTGTTGTTTGGGATGGCAATCTTGTTAAATCTTGCTAAATCTAAACCTGCCAGCCAACACAGCGCCAAGTTTGGAGATCTTCCAACAGAGGATCTCCAGCTTGCAACATTAATTCACACTGCATCTTTCATGCTATCAACTGTTCCTCTCTTCAAACAAATTGCAGTTCTACATGCACGCTATCAACTTTTTAGTTTTTTTTCCAAATATTGTATTACTTTCTCTTACAGCACTTTAGCATGTGTGCACATGCACCAAGTCTATAAGCCTTGGATAGAGGTGTTGACTCGTACCTGGTAGAAGAAGTCTGGCTAAAATTTAATAGATGCACATGCAGCCAAAGGCAGGGCCTCATGGCATGTATGTACAATATATTTTGGCAGTTTGCTCATTTATTATGTAAATATTTCAGTCTTGTAATCTGTATGTGGTTATTTAAACTAAAAAATGGATGCTTCATTTACCTTTAATTAAACATTTTTTGTTTAAATAACTTGTTTTGTTTAACAAGACTGCCATCCCAAACAACAAGTTCCAGATGGCAAAGTGGACAAGGAAGCCACTGGCTTATCGAGAGTCCAACAATTTTCTCATCTATGTGCAGCCCACCCTTATCAAATATCTGTCAATTCTATTTTTAAACATATTCACACTACTAGCATTAACACAATCATTTGGCAGTTTGTTCCATTCATTTATCACCCTCTGTGAGAAAGAGTACTTTCTCATGTCCGACCTACACTGCTCCTTAACTAATGCTGCTTTGTGTCCTCTGGTTCTACTGCCTTCTTTAAGTTTGAAGAACATATTCCTATCAATATCCTCATATTTATTTAATTGTTGCAGCTTGTAAAGTTGTCAGGTTTGATGGCGAAATGCACTTAACACGTTGCACGGACCTGACTCTACAATGTGCCACAGACTATCTAATCGTAAAAATGAAGTAACTCGAAGTTGTGGCTATGCCTATCAGATGTTCTTGTCAATATTGACATTTGGTATAGTCGCATCGACATGTGACAATGACGAAGTCGAGCATATAATGAAAGCGTTCATACATGACACAGGTGTCGTTTATCACAATAACATACCCCCCACCGCTTGGCAGAAAACTGTCGTCGTCGTCTTCGCCCCCAAAAAACATCTTGACGCTATAGTTTGTGTTTAATTAACGAGCAAGAGCAACAAGTAACTCATTGCCAAGGGGCGGCCACCGCACCGCTAACTTCCCCAACTTTAAGGTACCATGTAATAATTGACATTTAGTTTCGCATCATTTATTCTCGTGCAATGTATGTCTAAAATATATATTTCAAAATTCTTTCAATGCAGTTCTTATTATGCTGTTATACGTAAACTACGTTGCTCAAAATATTAAATAATGTATATCAATATTTACAAATAATATAGTACGACATAAAGTTCCGAATGTATGAATATATTATAGACACTGTGTTGGTTTTAGCGAGACTATAGCCGACCAGGCCTGTTACATTAATTTGATAACTGTCAAAAATACCATGACATTACACAGCTAGAGCTTTTAGTCCAGCAGCCGAGGGGGGTAACCCCTTTTTGCCTGATATAGTTTTTTCTTTGTTGATTTTTCATCTCTAGCATGCATATAATGACATCCAAGGGTGTGTGGAGTTCTCACCCTTGAGCATTTTGAAAAAAAATCCAAAATGGCCGCCAAAATCAACTTTTTATCATATCTTCGCAACCAGACAAGATACAGACATGATTGAAATTTGATTTTATGTTTCCAGACTTGAGGAATTCGATTCCACCATAACTGATATGAAAAATGTAAAGAAAACAAGATGGCGACCATAAGTATGCTACAAACGGTTACCGACTATGCGGAAAAAGACTATATTTCATGTTCGGCGAACAAAAAACATAAGAAAATGAAAAAAATATTTTCCATGTGTTATCATATGAGGAGAATTACACAAGATCAGCATTTCGTGAAATTCTTACCTTTCTAAGCATCAGTCCTATTCATCTTCATCATGTTGGACGCACTTAATTGCCACTCTCGTTTTGGCAGGCCTGTCCACTCTGTCCATGTCAGAGCTGTTGCAGATGCACTTGTTCGTGCTACATGGCATTTCACTCCGACATGAGCACTTGGTCAGCTTTAGAAACCCAGTTGGGGCTAACGAGGTGTCTGGGGGGGCAGTAGTTGGTAGATGTTAAAAGTTACTGCTCCCCCCCAAAAAAAAGCTACTGGCCCGAAATGTTTTTATTGATTTAAAAAAAAATATTTTAATACATCGCATTACAAGTCGAAGGATGCGAGTTTGGCTGTTATTTATTTTGACGTTAGTGATTTACTTTCATGCTTTCAGTCAGTATTCCGTATGGCAGACAAAGTTGCTGCAGGAATCGTTTGAGAATCAGCTAGATGCCCTCCGACTCTGTCGAAGCTGCAGGCGCAGCAGGTCGCGTTGTGAGAACGACGGGTGATGGCTGATGCCGCCGCGTGCGTATCGAGTTACAGCTAGTTATACTCGAAAATACGACGGGCGAACCGGACCTGACACTGCATATAACTATGACTGTTACAATTGGGTTTATTTCTTTCAAATATAATGTTTTGGACTGAAGTACAAAGTTACGGTAAACTAAGCTATCTGCACCCTAACGTGCTGGAATGTATGTTAGGCGTTGTCGTGACACCTAGTGGACAGTCCGTGAACCAGTCGGTTTATATGAAATCGGTACGACGAAGGCGTATAGCGATAGCCGATACGTATCGCGCAGAAAAAAATGCTGCGATATACCGATATTATACTGGTAACACGGCGCAACCCTAGTAAAATATTGGCGTCCGCAATTCACAAAAAGTCCGCAAGTCGTTGCTAGTAGCGACGTCATGCATACTTTTTGTGAAGCTCGACTTAATAACATCAAAAACAAGATGGTAACTATACGAAGCGACTACAAGAAATCAGACGATTAAAGATTATTTTTAATTGTAGCGCCGGGGTAGATGGCAAGGAAAGGCGATTTAAACGATGACGTGTGACTAATGGGATAAAAACGATCTGAAACTATGTTGGCCCACCGGGCCAGTAAAATATGGAAACGTGTGGCCCGAACTGGCCCGACAGCCCCAAAACAGGCGCAGGACCAGCGGGCCAGTGTTAATGTCGAGGCATGATTATTATTATACTGTACGTATTGATAGATGATATTCAATTTCTAAAACAAAACGTAATGTAAGGTAATTAAGGTAAGTATGCATATTTGAAGACATTATAAAATAAATACGCAATTACTCCTGTCAATATAATTGTAAGAAAACACAATTAAAAATAAATCAGTTTTAATGCTTTGTTAATACTTATAACATGGTTTCGCTCATGACGGACTATATAGGCCTATTACCCCAGCTGTTGTATATCATAACATCATATCTAGATATCAATCCACTATTTTTCATATATGATACTTCTAGATATAAACAATAGCTTGCGCCGTAATGAGAGTCACCAATTCCAAATCTGGCCTTGACTGATTAGACCTAGCAACCCAGCCTTGATTGGATGACATGCAGGAGAATCTAGTTTTACATGGGTCCATGGGACCATGGCTGAAGTCAAGCTGCAAGAGTGTGCACCATTTAAATTTGAAATGATATAGGATTTGATATATATATATATATATATATATATATATATATATATATATATATATATATATATATATATATATATATATATATATATATATATATATATATATATATATATATTATATATATATATATCCACCTCTGTCTGTAGCCAGGTATTCATTTATACAGCAGAGTGAACTGTGGCAACATGGGGTGAACTGTGGCAACGTGGGGTGAACTGTGGCAACGTGGGGTGAACTGTGGCAACGTGGGGTGAACTGTGGCAACGTGGGGTGAACTGTGGCAACGTGGGGTGAACAAAATTGTCAAAGCTTCGAAACGGCAGCAAGAGGATTCGAACCCGGGTTCTCCCTGTAAGTTGGGCGTTGTAACCGCTACGACATCGGGCCCCACAATAGATAGTTCTATATGTAGATTGTTCTGTCAATAGATGTTGTGAGCAAATTGCTACGTTGAGCACTGACAACCTTTTCCATTAGTCAAACAACTGCGCTTGTACGTTCCAAAAGAAAGAAGAATTTACATCGTTTTCAGTGTTGTCAGGAAGATGCAATTTTATGGTAAGTCGCACGCCTTGCATAGATAGATAGCTAGCTTAATGAACAAAGGTGATTTCAATCATAATATTAAATAATAGTGTTTAATATGAATAATACTACCATCAAAAAGGCATCAACATTAGTAATATTTATTAATAATGCATTCAAAGCACATAATTGGTTAGTTTGTTCAATCTCATATAATCTTTAATTGAGAAGAAACAATATACAAGTTTAATATTTGCTGTCTTTATTGTCGATGTGACAGCCCCTGCTTTGTATGGATACGGACATGTATTTTCAAAGCGCTATTTTTGAGGTATCACATTTGAAGGGTTTCTCCCCAGTATGGATACGAAAATGTTTCTTCGTGTTACCACTTTGTGTAAACTGTGCACCACATGTACCACATTTGAAGGGTTTCTCGCCTGTGTTAGTGCACACATGAGCTCTTGAGTCACCACTTTGTAAAAAAAATTCCACAAGTGTCACATTTGAATCTTTCTCAATAGTGTGAGTGAGTGCACTCACACGTATATTCAAAATGCTGTTGTCAGAGGGTTGCAATTCCATATGCATGTTGTTGCTCTCCTCCTTTTTCCCGTAGTCCCAGATGAGGCCGGCAAAGATACCGGTCTTCGATTTTCCCCTTCTTCATAACTAGTCCCGTTTTACTACAGTGTCCACCAATCGTCTCCACTCCCCTCTGTCTCCCACCCTCATTCTCCGTTTCCCTCCCACTCCCACTAAATCCCTCTTCTCGCAGTCCTCCCATCTCAGTATCGGTCTTTCTCTTGTCCTTCTACTCCCACTCTAAGCGCATCCGCTCTCTTCGTCAATCGTACCGCTTCCATTCTTTCCACGTGTCCAGCCCACTTTAACCGGCTCCTCACCAGCTTCCTCGTGAGACTCTCTCTCACACCTACTTCCTCTCTCCCTCAGCTCCTCCATTCTTCGCTTGTCGATTATTTTCACTCCCGCAATTCTTCTCACTCAGTTATTCTCGCAAACTCGCAATCTCTCTTGTTGTTCTGCAATCGCCTCTAGGCTGTATGCTGGTGTTAGACATGAGTTAAGAACCTTTCCTTTTAGCTTTCGAGATACGTGTCTATCTTCCATCATCCCTTCCACTTTCCTCCACGAACTTGCCTCCTACGAATTTCTGTCTCCGTGCCGCCGTCCCCGCAAACCGCTCCACACAGATATACAAAGCTGTCTCGTTGGTTCAGTTTTTTCCCATCCAGTCTTATGTCAAGATCTTTTTTTTTGCTGCCCGAACCAAAACACCTCCGTCTTCTCTAGACTTACTCTCAATCCATGTTTGCCAAAGATTTCTTTCCAATTTACCAACTGCTCTTGAAGGTCTGCCTCACTGCCAGACCGTACTATGCACGATTTGTTGTGTTTTCCAGTAGCTTTTGCGAGTAAAAAGCTAACTGATGTTGTCTTAGTTATTTGCCACAGTTCACTCAGCTGTGTAACTGAGTACATGGCAATACAGAGAGTAGTAGATATGTGAACGAATAGTCTTCGTGCAGAAATTGCAGCGTGGCTGAATGCTTCCCAGAGAAGTTGAAATGGCCTTGGAATGAACAGGTCTGCCAGGGGGTGAAGTATAAAGTGCTTTGAGCAGTTCCAAAGACTGGATACCGCGCTATATAAGAACTTACCTTTTTTAAGAACTTACCTTATGCAAATGTAGAGAAAGAATGTCTGGCGATTGTCTGGGAAATAGAGGAAATTAATTCATATCTGTACGGACGTAAATTCACGTTGCAAACCGATAAGCCTTTGGCATGTCTTAGTTCTGCCAAGATGACCAATCCGAGGTTAATGCGCTGGGTTCTAAAACTTCAACCGTATCGGTATCGAGTTGAAACAATCCCCGGTACCCTAGACCCGGGGTGGGGGGTACTCCCTATACTGAGGTATACATGTATGTGCCGCGCAAATGCCCCTGTTTTTGGCCATTTTTCTCTCTCTGTCCGTAGAAAAAAATTAATTTTTCTCTCTTTGTGCCCCAATTAAACCTGATTATTCTCTCTTTCATCAAAGAGGAAATTTCCCAATGAAAATGTTCCTCCCGGGCTTACCTTACACTTATAGATGTTAGATATATTGTTCAATAATTCTCTCTTGGTGACCCTAAATTTCTTGATTTCTCTCTCTCTCCATGTGCTCCATGGGGCTCTGGTGGCACATTCCCACCGTTTTGGTATGGTAGTACCCCCTCCCCCGACTCCGATAACGAGAGTGTGGGTGCGGATTACTTTAGCCGGTTAGATTAGGCAGAGCAAACCACCACATCTTTTCTCTGAGTAATAATTCCTTACTATAGGTACACATATGTTAGCTTTATTTTGGTGATACATGATGTTTTGGTGTATTGTACACAGAAGAGGGTGGCGCAGGTGTGTTGTCGGCAGACAAGCCGGGTTTCCCGTGAGGGATAAAAGATTCGTTCCACAAAGGACGGGACCGAGGTGTTGAGGGCGGACAAGCCGGGCCTCCCGTGATGGATAAAAGATTCGTTCCACGAGGGACGAGACCTAGTGGTCCCGTGAATCGTATGAATCATTTGTCGTCATACGTATCGACATGGGTTTTATTTAACCCAGACCTTATATTAGGTCCTCTGTATTATGATAATGGTGTGACCAATACCGTTTCAAAGGGTAACGTTACCCTTGTATATTCACTATGTGTGGAGAAGAATTTGAATGTCATTGATGATTAGTAGTTATCCTAGTTTTGATACTTGAAGGATATTCACGATTGTGGATAATGATCTGAATGTCTTTGAAGTAGATTGTGGCTGACGAGCCCTATGTTTTGTAAGCTATAAGGGTAGTTTTCTTATTGTATTCATGTATATTATTATTTAGTACCTTCTCTAATTAATAAATTATGAGAACGTCAATGTTTTGTGTTAATGATATCCCTCTCACACTTCGAACACTACCCTGAATCATAATACCAGTTCAGCTTCCCTAGCGTTCTTGACACTCCTCATACGTGATAGTTCTCTTAATTAGCCCTATAATTTGATTTCCCTTTGACGCAGCAATCCCACATTGCTGTGAAACTTTCATGTCAGCACTAAGTGTTACTCCTAAGTCCTTTTCTTGTGTGGTTCTACCTAGTACAGCATCCCCCATTTTATATTCTTCATCCATGTTTCCATGTCCTATGTGTGTGCATTTACACTTCCCAAAATTGAATAACATTTGCCATTTTTCTGACCATTTAATTAATTTATCTAGATCATCCTGTAAACTTTGTTTATCTGTATCGTTTGTAACCCTTCTGATTACTTTTTGTGTCATCTACAAATTTCACTACTTTGGTAGATATGTCATCCTCTAAATCATTCATGCATATTAAAAACAGTATAGGGCCTAATACCAATCTTGTGGTACCCCACTCACAACACATTTCCAGTTTGAAATCTCACCATCTACTATTACCCTCTGTCTTCTGTGTGTAAGCCACTTTTATATCCAGTTGATTACACCATTACATATATCGTGGGCTGTTAGCTTAAGTAACAATCTTTGATGTGGCACTTTGTTGAAGTGCCACATGGGTTGTTAGCTTAAGTAACAATCTTTGATGTGGCACTTTGTCAAAAGTTTTCTGAAAATCCAAGTAGACAACATCCACTGGTGACCCATCATCTACACACTTTGTAATTTCGTCCGAAAAACAAGATATTGGTTAGACATGACCTTGCTTTTACGAACCCATGTTGAGATGCATTTATTAATTTATGTTTTACAAGGAATTCCACCACGTGGTCTCTAATTAATGTTTCGAGTAATTTGCATTCACCTGATGATAAACTCACTGGTCTGTAATTTTCTGACTTGTTCCTCAATCCCTTCTTAAATAGCGGCGTAATGTTTGCTTCTTTCCATTCTAAAGGAACTATTCCTTCTTCTAGTAACAAGTTAAACACTTTTGCTAGTGTTGTGCTAATTTGCTCTATAATTTCCTTAAGGGGTGTTGGTGCTATTCCGTCAACTCCAGGAGACTTATTATCTTTCATCTTCTTAACTTTCTTGGTTATCATTTCAGGGGTTACAAATAACTGCCCCAAATGATCTGATTTATCGCCCTCAAAATTAACTGGAACTGGAAGTGAGCTGATGTCTTCTGTGGTAAATAAACTGAGCTGAAATGCTCATTCAGTACCTCTGCCATTTGAAACCCGTATGGAATTAGGTTTCCACTGCTGTTTTCCAGTGGTCCGACCTTATCTCGAACTTTCTGTTTACTCCTTTCATAAGCATAGAAACTCTGGCTGTATTTTTGTATATTACCTGCCAATTTTTTTCAAAAAAGTTCTTTTGGATATTCTAATTTCAGTTGTAGCTACGTTAAGTGTCTCTTTGTAATTTGTGTAGTCTTCTGCATTTCCAGTGTGTTTATATACCCCCACAGCATCTGTTTGTGAGCAGCAAGTTTTCAAACAGCCTCTTTTAACAGGTGTTTCTTCCTGGACCTTTTCCCTTGTTTTCTTAAGGAACAAATCTCTGAGTAATGCCCTCAATCTCATATTTTAAACAAGTCCAGCTTTCTGTTGCCATCTTGTTCTTCAGCAAGTTATTCCAATCTATATTTGCTAGATATGTTCTCATCTCTTTATATTTGCCTTTGTTGAAGTTACTCCTCTATTGTTTTTATCTGTATTCCCTGTTTTTACTTTTATATTAAAATGGATCTGGTTATGGTCACTTAAACCCAAAGGTTTGTGTACTATAACATTGTCAACTAATTCATGTTGAGAAGACAACATTAAATCTAACACATTCCCACCTCTGGTTGGTTCCAAGACATGCTGAGTAAGGAACAATCCTGTGTTAGAAGTAGAAACTGATCATAGTCAACCCCAGCACTCTCTAATGATTTCCATTGTATATGACCATGGTTAAATCACTCTTTATAGCAAATTTCCCCTTGCTCACCTCCATTATCGCCTTTTGTAGTTTTACATCTTCCTTTTGTCCTATGTTTGGACTACGATAAACTAATCTTATTGTTAATGTTGAGTTCCTGGTAACTATGTTACACAAAATTGCTTCCTCACAATCTGCTTCACTTTTCAGTGTTATTTCATATGCTTGGATAGATTCTTTAATGTACAAAGCAATAGTTAGACCACATTTGGAATACTGTATTAAAACATGGAGGCCATATCGTAAAAAAGAAATAGACAAGCTAGAAAGAATACAACGAAGAGCAACTAAAATGATTCCAGAATTAAGAGACCTTAGTTATGAAAGTTGCTTATTACAATGTGGTTTGACAACACTAGAGACAAGGAGACTAAGAGGAGTGTTTAAAATAGTGTACGGTTATGAGGATGTTGATAGGAATATGTTCTTCAAACTCAAAGAAGGCAGTAGAATCAGAGGACACAAAGCAGCATTAGTTAAGGAACAGTGTAGGTTGGACACGAGAAAGTACTCTTTCTCACAGAGGGTGATAAATGAATGGAACAAACTGCCAAATGATTGTGTTAATGCTAGTAGTGTGAATATGTTTAAAAATAGAATTGACAGATAATATGATAAGGGCAGGCTACACATAGATGATAAAATTGTTGGACTCTCGATAAGCCAATGGCTTCCTTGTCCACTTGCCATCTGGAACTTGATGTTTGGGATGGCAATCTTGTTAAATCTTGTTAAAGTTGTTGTGAGCAAGCGTGTGTGACTAGGCAAACTATATTTGCTATTTGAAACAACATAATATTTGTTTCACTGCAAAAGTGCTGCACCTGACTGGGTTGCTAATACATTATTTGTTTTACTACAAAATTGCTGCACCTGACTGGGTTGCTATTACATTATTTGTTTTACTACAAAACTGCTGCACCTGACTGGGTTGCTGATACATTATTTGTTTTACTACAAAATTGCTGCACCTGACTGGGTTGCTGATACATTATTTGTTTTACTACAAAACTGCTGCACCTGACTGGGTTGCTAATACATTATTTGTTTTACTACAAAATTGCTGCACCTGACTGGGTTGCTATTACATTATTTGTTTTACTACAAAACTGCTGCACCTGACTGGGTTGCTGATACATTATTTGTTTTACTACAAAACTGCTGCACCTGACTGGGTTGCTGATACATTATTTGTTTTACTACAAAACTGCTGCACCTGACTGGGTTGCTGATACATTATTTGTTTTACTACAAAACTGCTGCACCTGACTGGGTGGCTGATACATTATTTGTTTTACTACAAAAGTGCTGCACCTGACTGGGTTGCTGATACATTATTTGTTTTACTACAAAATTGCTGCACCTGACTGGGTTGCTGATACATTATTTGTTTTACTACAAAACTGCTGCACCTGACTGCGTTGCTAATACATTATTTGTTTTACTACAAAATTGCTGCACCTGACTGGGTTGCTGATACATTATTTGTTTTACTACAAAACTGCTGCACCTGACTGCGTTGCTAATACATTATTTGTTTTACTACAAAATTGCTGCACTTGACTGGGTTGCTAATACATTATTTGTTTTACTACAAAATTGCTGCACCTGACTGGGTTGCTGATACATTATTTGTTGTGCTACAAAACTGCTGCACCTGACTGGGTTGCTAATACATTATTTGTTTTACTACAAAATTGCTGCACCTGACTGGGTTGCTGATACATTATTTGTTTTACTACAAAACTGCTGCACCTGACTGGGTTGCTAATGCATTATTTGTTGTACTACAAAACTGCTGCACCTGACTGGGTTGCTAATGCATTATTTGTTGTACTACAAAACTGCCACACCTGACTGGGTTGCTAATACATTATTTGTTGTACTACAAAACTGCTGCACCTGACTGGGTTGCTAATACATTATTTGTTGTACTACAAAACTGCTGCACCTGACTGGGTTGCTGATACATTATTTGTTGTGCTACAAAACTGTTGCACCTGACTGGGTTGCTGATACATTATTTGTTGTGCTACAAAACTGCTGCACCTGACTGGGTTGCTAATACATTATTTGTTTTACTACAAAACTGCTGCATCTGACTGGGTTGCTGATACATTACTTATTTTACTACAAAACTGCTGCATCTGACTGGGTTGCTGATACATTATTTGTTGTGCTACAAAACTGCTGCACGTGGCTGGTTGTGATACATTATATATATATATATATATATATATATATATATATATATATATATATATATATATATATATATATATATATATATATATATATATATATATATATATATATATATATATATATATATATATATATCCATTCACTATTTCCTACTCCATTCAATAATTTATAGTCCATTCACAATTGTTTGTTATGTAAGAATCTGGGAATATATATATATATATATATATATATATATATATATATATATATATATATATATATATAATATGTATGTGTGTGTGTGCGTGCGTGCGTGCGTGCGTGCGTGTGTGCGTGCGTGTGTGTAATGCTACTTCTACTTGATTAAATAATACACGCACGTACGCTATCACGCACATGCGCACAAACATCCACATTTCAATGAATCCTACAATATTCATTTATTGCTAAAATAGGGTTATGCCATATAAATTAACAAAATTGCATCCAAGACAAAACGCCCAGATGACAAGCGGACAAGGAAACCATTGGCTTATCGAGAGTCCAAATATTTTTCATGTGTAACCCGCCCTTCTGAGATACTTGTTAATTTTTTGCCGCTGGTAGCATTTACAGTACTTATATACCTTGGGCCTTTATGGGCCTTTGGCTTGGATGGCAAATCTTGTTAAATCTTGTTAACCAGAGGTGGGAATGTGTTAGATTTAATTTTGTCTTCTCAAAATGAATTAGTTGACAATGTTAAAGTACACGAACCTTTGGGTTCAAATGACCATAACCAAATCCATTTTAATATAAAAGTAAAAACAGGGAATACATATAAAAAACAATGGAGAAGGAACACTTCAACAAAGGCAAATATAAAGAGATGAGAACATATCTAACAAATATAGATTGGAATAACTTGCTGAAGAACAAGACAGAAACAGAATGCTGGACTTGTTTGAAGTATGACATTGAGGGCATTATTGAGAAATTTGTTCCATTAAGAAAACAAGGAAAAAGGTCCAGGAAGAAACACTTGTCAAAAGACGCTATTAGAAAAATTGCTCACAAACAGATGCTGTGGAGGGTATATAAAAACACTGGAAATGTAGAAGACTACACAAACTACAAAGAGGCACTTAACCTAGCTACAATTGAAATTAGAAAATCTAAAAGAACCTTTGAAAAAAAATTGGCAGGTAATATAAAAAATGACAGCAAGAGTTTCTATGCTTATGTAAGAAGTAAACAGAAAGTTCGAGATAAGGTCGGGCCACGGAAAAACAACAGTGGAAACATATTTCAGACGGGTTTCAAATGGCAGAGGTCCTGAATGAGCATGTCAGTTCAGTTTTTACCACAGAAGATATCAGCTCACTTCCCGATCCATTTACAAAATTTGAGGGCAATAAATCAGAACATTTGGGGCAGTTATTTGTAACTCCTGAATAGATATCATATAGCAAAGAAAATTAAGAAGATAAAAGATAATAAATCACCTGGAGTTGATGGGATACCACCAAAACTGCTTAAGGAAATTGTTGAGCAAATTAGTACACCACTAGCAAAAGTGTTTCACTTGTCACTAGAAGAAGGAATAGTTCCTTCAGAATGGAAAGAAACAAACATTTCACCGCTATTTAAGAAAGGCTCGAGGAATAAACCAAAACATTAAAGACCAGTGGGATTAACATCAGTTGTATGGGTTCCTAAAAGCAAGGTCATGTCTAACCAATGTGTTTTTTGGAAGAAATGACAAAGTGGGTAGATGACGGGTCACCAGTGGATGTTGTATATTTAGATTTTCAGAAAGCTTTTGATAAAGTGCCACATCAAAGATTGTTACTTAAACTAAAAGCCCATGGTATAGGCAATGATGTAATCACTGGCTAGAAAAGTGGCTTACACACAGAAGACAGAGAGTAATAGTAGATGGTGAGATTTCAAACTGGAAATCTGTTCTGAGTGGGGTACCACAGGGATCAGTATTAAGCCCTATACTGTTTTTAATATATATAAATGATTTGGAAGATGACATATCTAGCAAAGTACTGAAATTTGCAGATGACACAAAAGTATTCAGAAAGGTTACTAATGATACAGATAAACAAAGTTTACAGGATGATCTAGATAAATTAGTTAAATGGTAAGAAAAGTGGCAAATGTTATTCAATTTTGGGAAGTGTAAATGCATACACATAGGACATGGAAACATGGACGAAGAATATAAAATGAGGGATGCTGTACTAGGTAGAACCACACAAGAAAAGGACTTAGGTGTAACATGTAGTGCTGACATGAAAGTTTCAGAGCAATGTGGGATTGCTGCTTCGAAAGGAAATCAAATTCTAGGGCTAATTAGGACAACAATCACATATAATGAGAAACAGCTAACTGTACCCCTGTACAAAGCAATAGTTAGACCACATTTGGAATATTGTATAATATAGACAAATTAGAAATAATACAAAGAAGAGCAACTAAAATGATTCCAGAAATGAGAGACCTTAGTTACGAAAGTCGATTATTACAATGTGGTTTGACAACACTAGAGACCAGGAGACCAAATAGAAGTGTTTAAAATAGTGAAGAGTTATGAGGATGTTGATAGGAGTATGTTCTTCAAACTTAAAGAAGGCAGTAGAACCAGAGGAAACAAAGCAGCATTGGTTAAGGAACAGTGTAGGTTGGACATGAGAAAGTACTCTGGTGTTAAATGAATGGAACAAACTGCCAAATGATTGTATTAATGCTAGTAGTGTGAATACGTTTAAAAATAGAATTGACAGATATATGATAAGGGCAAGCTACACATAGATGATAAAATCGTTGGACTCTCGATAAGCCAATGGCTTCCTTATCCACTAGCCATCTGGAACTTGTTGTTTGGGATGGCAATCTTGTTAAATCTTGTTAAATCTACTTGTTATAAACAAGTACGCTAGGCTTCACAAGTGAAATAAAGCGTTCACACATCGTGGTTAAATAAGTTTTTGTTTTTTTAGTCATTTTCAGCACACAACTCGCTGGCTGAGCCATCGGTGCTAGCCGCCCGAAATGTTGTTACATCTGCAACAACTTGAACCAATACAATTGTAACAACTTGCCCTATAAACACAGTTATTTTGTAGTTGAACGCACGTGGACGATAACAAATCCTTTTTTAGCCCCTTATAATATATACAGACATGTTTCGAGTTTCATTCACGAAACCTAAAAAGTGGTTGCCTGAGATGAGAATTTGTGAGCGTATAAAAAAAGTTATAGGTGGTTAAAGTCATTTTTGTCCACACCTCGTTAATTTCGATTTGTTAACTCCCGATTTCTGGACATTGTGTCTGCTGGTGGACTTCCAACCAACTAGTGTCGATGGTATCTCCCTATCTCTGTTTTAGTAAAACGACTGTGTAACAAATTGCCTCTGTATACAACTAGTCCCGATCTCCCCTACATACAGTCGAGTGAGCGTTGTTGGGACAAAAATTGGTACACGTCAGACCGACCGTGTGCACTCCACGAGATGCTCGCTAATTAAAATTAAGTGATTGTCACGTGAACGCGACACTTTGTCAACGAATATATCAACACCACGGATTGTCTCCTCTGTTGGTAAGTCATTTTCTTTGTTTCTGTCGAACTTTATTTGTATTGTTGGGGCCGTCGTCGGCGTCGCTGCAGTCGACGACCACAACACAACCATAATATGGACTGCGCTGTGTACCAGTGTCAGTGGCGCCCCACAAGGCCATTATTCGGTCAAGCGTTCCCACACACTAGTCTAATTTTAGAAGACCTGCTTTGTTTAGTCCACTGGGTGTGTTAGTTACCAAGGACTGGCAAGTCTGATATTGCACAACACAATATCCAGGGCAAGGACGGATCTTGGCTTGTTGGCGGGGGGGGGGGGTCAGTCGTAGTCATATATGTCATTCTACTTACGACGCGTGTCGTTCTACGTACATAAGGGTTAATATTAGCCGTCTGCTAATATTTCAGTACTGTCAATAGTTTCGATGTAAGCCTATAATAATATAATATACGTGTTCATTTACCGTAATATTTGCCACGGACACGGGGGTCTAAGACACCCCCTCCATGCCCCCGGGGAGTCTTCAGACCCCTAAGACACCCCCTGGATCCGCTTATGGTATTGCCCAACACAGTACGTTGTAGGGGACTGTCATGAATGGCCTGCCCATGAGCATACGTGTGTTGGCAAGTTGGTGGTGCACTTGTGAGCAAGTATGTGTGACTAGACAAACTATTATTTGCTATTATTACTAGTTGCTATGTTCTATAAACCACAATATCTCTGAAACAACATAATATCTATTTCACTGCAAAACTGCTGCACCTGACTGGGTTGCTAACACATTTGCCATACCAGCTACATGGTACTGATTGCTGAAAGAGCGATTATTGGTATATGTGTATTATGATTGTTTCTTAATAATAAGGCGAAATACCACATTTGTGACAATAATGAATTCGCCTCCTATCTTCTTAGGCATGCAGTTAACGCTTATGCTAGAACGTATTGTTTTTTAATTTTCTTTTTTTTATGTTTTACTTATTTCTCTGTATATTTAATCAGACCTATTGCACCTGTTTGGACAGCTGTCCAATTGAATCTACATGTAGCACAATCTACATGTAGCACAATCTACATGTAGCACAATCTACATGTAGCACAATCGGGTTGTAATATTTATGTAACTATCTTAAACTGGACAATTCCACTGTACACGTTGATGTGTACAGTGTGTGTAGGCTTACTGTTATTCCTTTCTCTACTACATCCATCCTACTTAACTAACAGTTTTCTATTGATATCTAATACACAGTCCCATAATATATTTCGAATTGATTTTTATCTTCACAAACACCATCTATATTAAAAATGAGAGATGATCAGTTGTTTCTTCGGTGCTACAGAGGTGTTAAACAAAACTCATTACTTAGTGTTCTACAGTTAATAACAACACAAACCACAAGCCTATAATATGCCATTCGTCAAATTTTTACGCTGACAGTTTCAGCAATTTGACAAAATATACCCAGAACTGCCTCACTATACTTAGTATACTAGCATCCAATTAAACCATATATGAGCATGCAGAGGGTGCTGTAAAACTTTATGTTCAGGAAAGGACATTACCAACAAAACTCTAATATCATTAGCAGATAATCCAAGAGCCATACTGTTCCTTAAATCATTTTTAACCAGTCTGTTCATGCATAGTTAGAATTCTGTGCCCAGGAATCCTGCACCCTAGCCACCATTCTATTCTCATTATATCTAGTTGTTCAGGAAAGGACACATTGTTATGGAATTTGTTCTAACTGAGGTAAGTGTTAGGCCAGACAACAGAACTCAGATTGCTGGAGGCTGAACATTATATCAGTTTATACAGATACCAGGGCTGGGGTCAGTTCCTTTCAATCAATTCCAATTCCTTGCAATTCCTTTTCATTCAATTCCAATTCCTTTTTTCCTTTTTTTTTTTTTTAATTCCAATTCCTTTCAAAATAGTTCAATTCCAATTCCCGCTCCCGCTTCAATTCCACATAACGACAAAAGTCAACAATGAAAGATTAATGTGCATGTAGCATGTCATTAATCTTTGCATAATCATTATGACTATCATACATGTGTAATGTACAATCATACACGGTAATTAAGTTACATAGAAATGAGCACTCCACACACTGTGCAGATGACACAAAACTGTTTAGAAAGGTTAATACTGATGGTGATAAACAACATTTACAAAACGATCTAGACAGATTAGTGAAATGGTCTGAGAAATGGCAGATGTTGTTCAATTTTGGGAAATGTAAATGCCTACATACAGGACATGGAAACTTGAATGTAAATTATAAAATGGGAGATACTGTTCTGGGTACTACTGTAAAAGAAAAGTACTTAGGAGTTACAATAAGCGCTGACATGGAAGTTTCAGAGCAGTGTGGTATTGCAGCTTCAAAGGGTAATAACAATTCTTGGATTGATTAAAAGAAACATAACATACAATGGAAAAAAGTTAATTATACCTCTTTATAAAGCAATAGTTAGACCTCAATTAGAATACTGTATGCAAGCATGGAGACCATATCGTAAGAAGGACATAGATACGCTTGAACGCATACAAAGGAGAGCAACTAAAATGATTCCAGAACTGAGAGACCTTAGTTATGAAGAACACCTCAAAGAATGTGGTTTAACAACTCTAGAGACAAGGAGGTTAAGAGGAGATCAGATAGAAGTTTTTAAGATATTGAATGGGTATGAAAATATTGATAGAAATATGTTTTTCTCACTCAAGAAGGATAGCAGAACTAGAGGACATGAGGTAAAATTAGTGAAGTATCAATGTAGATTGGACATCAGGAAGCACTCGTTCTCACAGAGGACAATAAATGAATGGAACAAATTGTCTACAGATTGTGTAACTGCTAGCAGCGTGAATATGTTTAAAAATAAGGTTGACACATATCTCAGGAGGGCGGGTTATAAGTAGATGAACATTGTTGGACTCTCGATAAGCCAATAGCTTCCTTGTCCACTTGCCATCTGGGCCTTTGGCTTGGATGGCAAATCTTGTTAAATCTTGTTAACTGGGAAACCATTTTCACACATTTGGCCAGAGCTAGCTTGCCTATGCTTTGTAGTGTTTGTCAGTGGTCATTGATCTCTGATTAGTAATCAGTGATTACTGATTGATCAACAGCATGGCTGTAGCCTGCCAATAAGTGTCTTTTCATGGGTGTAAAAGGGCTAACTTCCCAGGTCTGTAAACAGTTGAAAATATCTTTGATGTTTCTATTAAAGCCAGTCTGGATTCCTTCATTAACCCGCTGGCAAGTGGCAACATAAAGAAATCATAAGATACTGGCATGAATGACAGGATTTCAGTTTTCTGATCCTGAATGCATGAGTTGATAGAATTATTATAAACATAGCCGTCTACAACAGGCTAGAAAAATATTGGTTGATGTCACAAAAAAATCAGATGCTCAATTCCTTTCCATTCAATTCCAATTCCAATTCCCTTTTTTTTCAAAATTTTTCAATTCCAATTCCTCTCATTCAAAATCTTTCAATTCCAATTCCGCTCCAATTCTGGATTTGGACTTGGAATTGAATTGATTAATTCCAATTCCTTTGGAATTGACTCCAGCCTTGACAGATACATGGAGCAATACTTTAGTGCATAATGTGTCACCTTCCCTGCCTTTTAGATCAGGTAGAAGTGGAAATGTTCAAGAAAGGACATTGCTGTTATTTTTTTTACAGAAAGTCATGAAGCCCATTCAAATCAACATAAAACAAAAAATGTTTGGTCAATCTTGACCAAACTTGGTATATGCATTTCTGGGAGTATATAGAAGTATTGCTGAATTTCACTTGCTTCCCATAACATTTCGTTGTTAATTCTCATGTGGTTTAATTTCATAAAAATGCAAATGAGACTGAGAAACCTATGAAATTTCACACACATATAAGCTTGTAGATTCATTTAACAAGATTTAACAAGATTTGCCATCCAAGCCAAAGGTCCAGATGGCAAGTGGACAAGGAAGCCATTGGCTTATCGAGAGTCCAACAATGTTCATCTACTTATCACCCGCCCTCCTGAGATATGTGTCAACCTTGTTTTTAAACATATTCACGCTGCTAGCAGTTACACAATCTGTAGACAATTTGTTCCATTCATTTATTGTCCTCTGTGAGAAAGAGTGCTTACTGATGTCTAATCTACATTGATCCTTTACTGATTTTACCTCATGTCCTCTAGTTCTGCTATCCTTCTTGAGTGAGAAAAACATATTTCTATCAATATTTTCATACCCATTCAATATCTTAAAAACTTCAATCTGATCTCCTCCTAACCTCCTTGTCTCTAGAGTTGTTAAACCACATTCTTTCAGGCGTTCTTCATAACTAAGGTCTCTAAGTTCTGGAATCATTTTAGTTGCTCTCCTTTGTATGCGTTCAAGCGTATCTATATCCTTCTTACGATATGGTCTCCATGCTTGTATACAGTATTCTAAATGAGGTCTAACTATTGCTTTATAAAGAGGTATAATTAACTTTTTTCCCTTGTATGTTATGTTTCTTCTAATCAATCCAAGAATTTGATTACCCTTTGAAGCTGCAATACCACACTGCTCTGAAACTTTCATATCAGCGCTTATTGTAACTCCTAAGTCCTTTTCTTTTACAGTAGTACCCAGAGCAGTATCTCCCATTTTATAGTTTACATTCAAGTTCCCATGTCCTGTATGTAGGCATTTACATTTCCCAAAATTGAACAGCATCTGCCATTTCTCAGACCATTTCACTAATCTGTCTAAATCGTTTTGTAAATGTTGTTTATCACCATCAGTATTAACCTTTCTAAACAGTTTTGTGTCATCCGCAAATTTGAGTATGTTACTTGTTATACTGTCGTCCAAGTCATTGATATAAATTAAGAATAATATAGGTCCTAATACTGATCCTTGAGGTACCCCACTCAAAACCGATTTCCAATTTGAAACTTCTCCATCTATTACAACTCGTCTTCTGTCAGCCAGCCATTGTTCTATCCAGTCAGTTATGCTATCCCCTATACCATGGGCTTTTAATTTAAGTAGTAATCTTTGATGTGGCACTTTGTCAAAAGCTTTCTGAAAATCTAAGTAGATAATATCTACTGGCAATCCCACGTCTATCCACTTAGCGATTTCTTCCAAAAAACATAACATATTTGTTAAGCATGACCTCGCTTTAAGGAATCCATGTTGAGATGAATTTAATAATTTATGCTTAACGAGGAAGTCCACCATATGGTCTTTAAATAACCTTTCTAATAATTTACAAATAACTGACGTTAAACTCACTGGTCTGTAATTCTCTGACTTATTTCTCAAACCCTTTTTAAATAATGGTATGATGTTTGCTTCTTTCCATTCAAACGGAACAACTCCCTCTTTTAATGACAAGTTGAATACTCTTGTAAAACTAATAGCAAATGCTCTGATTCATAACTGTAATAGCAAATGCTCTGAAATGTTCGGTGAAGGCTGCTTTGCCAATACTTATCTATGAGACACAAAGAAACAAAGCTAAACCATATTGGTCTAAGTATTTGGGGCAAGTTGGGCATAACTGTTATTTCGCAACCTTTCCCGTGAAGTCACCCGTTAGTAAGTCATTTAAATTCTTTTAACCCATCAAGATTTAACAAGATTGCCATCCAGGGCAAAAGCCCACATGGCAAGTGGCCAATGATGCCATTGGCTTATTGAGAGTCCAACATTTTTCATCTATGTGTAACCTGCCCTCCTGAGATATGTGTCAACCTTGTTTCTAGACATATTCATGCTGCTAGCTGTTACGCAATCTGTAGATAATTTGTTCCATTCATTGATTGTCCTCTGTGAGAACGAGTACATCTTGATATCCAATCTTCATGTCCTCTAGTTCACGTCGTTTGTGTGTCAATCAAGAGGCTTACATATGCAAATGAACCCAGATGCCACTTATGAGAAAAAATCTCACCAGCGACGACGGACATACAGTCGAGTGAGTGTTGCCGGAACTAAATGGTACACATCAGGGGATGCTTACTAAGTGATTGTCACATAAACGAATACATCAACATCACAGATTGTCTCCTCAGTTGGTAAGTAATTTTTTTGTTTCTACCGGCCTTTATTAGTGTTGTTGGCATCATCGTCGCCGCCGTCGACGATCTACTTCTATATTAAGGCAGCAAGACAATTCAGTAGAATATGGCCCGTGCATGTTACTCCACAATTCAGTAGAATATGGCATGTGCATGTTACTCAACAATTCAGTAGACTATGGCACGTACTTGTTACTCCAGAAAACTACTTAAATTGACTAGATAAAAGAAGCAAACACAATGTTGTAAGTATTTTTGAATGTCATGTGTAGGTTTGGCCATGGTTTCATTAGTTTATATCACAGGCATGCAATTGAATGGCATTTATAATATAATAAAAGTTTTATTTCAGGCAAGAGCCCATAATATTATAAATACATACAGGTAAAAAAAACACATATACACACATGATGAACAATAGAGGTACATGTAGTGAGAAAAATATATATATAAATATACATACATGATGTGTAGTAAAAATATATATAAGATAAGTCAGGATAAAAAATATATTTGTATAAAAGTACCGGTACAAACATCATGAATTAAAAGCATGCAATTGATCAATACAATGTTTAATCAATGGACTGCGATAATAAATAAAAGTGTGAAGATAATTCACAAAAAGTATATTATCGGATTTTTCCAACTGGCATAAAAGGCTAAAAATTTATGAGCGAATACGTTCATTAAAGGATTTAACATAATTAGTAGCGAACATATGGCTTGCACTACAGCGGGGTGGCAGGTTGTGTATAATTCAAAAACTGTTGTTATAAGCGACAGTAATACCTTTCAGACTCTGTTTTTTAAAATGACACCAAAGACTTGAGGTGTACATTGAACCACAGTATGAATTAAATAAAGTTGTTTTAATGGAATTGTTGCATAAGTAAAATTTTCTGGCTAAAGCATTTGCCTGAGCATAGATACATCTTTTCTGCCTGGCAATGTCGTCATCATCAGTAAGATTATTGTTTATAATATGGCCAAGGTATTTACATTTCTCAATGTAAGGTAGTGTATGGTTATTGATAACAACAGGATGAATATTTTTCTTGTCCCTAGGTTTGTTATCAATAACCAAACAGAAAGATTTGTTGGCGTTGTATGTTATATCAAACATATTGCCATACTCGGCACAACAATCGGTGAGTTTTCTCAACCCCGCAACACTAGGTGAAAAAACACAAAGGTCATCGGCATACATCATATGATTCATTATGGTTCCTGCATAAAGACAGCCAATTTGTAATTTATTCAAATTTACACTTAAGTCATCCATGTAAACGTTCAAAAGATGTGGAGAAAGGATTCCACCCTGCTTAACACCGTTTAAAACGGTAAAAAAATCTGAGAAGCTACAACACCATCTGACAGTGAATTTCTGGGTTCTGTACCAGTAATAAAGAATGTGAACAATAAAAGAAGGACATCCCCAGTCAATTAGTTTGGTGAATAGCTTACTATGATTGACTTTGTCAAAGGCCTTAGAGGCATCCAGCATAGTAACGTACATAGATGAGCCATTCGCTATGTAGTGTCGAAAGAGTTCTTTTAATAAAAATATGAGCATTTCAGTTGAGTGATGCTTTTTAAATCCAAATTGGTTTACACATGTAGATAAAAAAGTAGAAACCCTGGATAATATCAAGGATTCAAATAATTTACTAGCAATTGTGGCTAGAGCAATGGGTCGGTAGTTGTTGTTATCAGACAGGTCACCCGCCTTATTTTTAATTATGGGGGCTATGATTGTGATCATCATAGCATCCGGTAAAAAAACGTGAATTAACATGCTACTATATAAAAGTGACATGAGAACGTGAAGTTTTTTATTCGCGTATTTAAAATGTTCGTTACTTACACTATCATAACCCGGGGCTTTGCCTACAGGCATTGCATGTATTATATCTTGAATTTCCTCAACATTAACAATCATATGAACATTAAGCTGTACATTGCTACAGTATTCGTTGATCTTCTTGATGTTGACTGGAGAGCCAGGTATAGAATTACGTAGGGACTGGTAATGATGAAGCCACATATTCTTTACATTTTCGGCACCAGAAGCACCACCAACATTGTTAGGATTTAGCAACCTGGCATTATTCATGTTTTATGTCCTTCCAGAAGTTTTTGAAGTCATTATTACATAGTTTAGAAGCAAGTCTTTCAGCTTTAAGAATTTCAGCATTTTTTTCATATAGTCTTTTGTTGCGTTTAAAATGAGCGTGTCTAATTTTCATTATATCATACAAGGGACCATGTCGAAGACACCCAGCAGAACTCCAGAAGAGATAGGATTCTATAGCAGCTTGATGGGAGTCTCTGACTAGGTCGTTCCAGCCAAGAACAGTATACTTAGAAGACGTGTTGTTAGCCTTAGTAGGGATTACCTCGGCAGCGTCTTTGAGTGATTTTATAATATCATTGTAAAGATTGCTTAGCAAAGTGCGATGGGCTTCATCATTACAATTAGGGTTAGTACATCTTAAAACCTCATGAGGTACATCAATAGCGGATAAAAGCAAACCAGTTTGTGTATGATAGTTATGGAGATCCTGGGGGGAGGCAGCATTCCACTCAGAACGAGGTGCTTGAATTTGCTCCTGTATGGTGGCATCAGAGGAAGGTAATAACTTGACATATGTAGAAAAGCATAGAGGTAAGTGGTCAGAAGAGACACAGTCATATTTAACTTCCATATCAGATGTTGATGAGTGACTAGAGTGGGTGGTGAGCACGTGGTCGAGCCAGCTCCTTGAGCCGTGCGCATCACTATCATATGTAAAAGCATCAGAGGGGAGAAGCAATACTGATTGAGAGTGGTATTATGTAAATGAGTCTGCCCAGAATATCTAAAACAAGGGGTCATTGTTCTTATTTTAGACTCTGTAGAATGCACATACACCCCTACACCCTGTATGATGCATAAACAGTGAACTGAATGAGTCTAACAGTACTTGGGATGGCAAGTTTTGGAAAGAGATTTCTTCACAGAACCAAAGAAACTTGTTTTGATAATATATTTTCAATAGTAAATAATAAAAAAAGAAGGTGGCAGCAAAAAAGGAAGCGGGAGGGGACGAGAAACTAGTTTCTATTTTTACTAGGCCTTAGTCAATGCCTTAGTCAAGTCGTAGTCACATATGTCATTCTACTTACGACACATGTCGTTCTACTTACATAAGGGTTAATATTAGCCATCTGCTAATACTTCAGTACTGTCACTAGTTTCGATGTAGGCCTATATTAATATATATACATGTTCATTTACTGTAATATTTGCCACGGACACAGGGGGTCTAAGACACCCCCTCCATATGGCTAAGACCAACACAGTACCTGGTAGGCGACTGTCATGAATGGCCTGCCCATGAGCATACATGCATGTGTTGGCAAGTTGTTATGAAAGCCACCTATTACAATGTGGTTTGACAACACTAGAGACCAGGCGCTAAGAGGAGACCAAATAGAAGTGTTTAAAATAGTGAACGGTTATGAGGATGTTGATAGGAATATGTTCTTCAAACTCAAAGAAGGCAGTAAAATCAGAGGACACTAAGCAGCATTAGTTAAGGAACAGTGTAGGTTGGACACGAGAAAGTACTCTTTCTCACAGAGGGTGATAAATGAATGGAACAAACTGCCAAATGATTGTGTTAATGCTAGTAGTGTGAATATGTTTAAAAATAGAATTGACAGATATATGATAAGGGCGGGCTACACATAGATGATAAAATTGTTGGACTCTCGATAAGCCAATGGCTTCCTTGTCCACTTGCCATCTGGAACTTGTTGTTTGGGGTGGCAATCTTGTTAAAGTTGTTGGCGCACCTGTGAGCAAGTTTGTGTGACTAGGCAAACTATATTTGCTATTTGAAACAACATAATATTTGTTTCACTGCAAAACTGCTGCACCTGACTGGGTTGCTAATACATTATTTGTTTTACTACAAAATTGCTGCACCTGACTGGGTTGCTGATACATTATTTGTTTTACTGCAAAATTGCTGCACCTGACTGGGTTGCTAATACATTATTTGTTTTACTACAAAACTGCTGCACCTGACTGGGTTGCTGATACATTATTTGTTTTACTGCAAAATTGCTGCATCTGACTGGGTTGCTGATACATTATTTGTTTTACTGCAAAATTGCTGCACCTGACTGGGTTGCTAATACATTATTTGTTTTACTACAAAACTGCTGCACCTGACTGGGTTGCTGATACATTATTTGTTTTACTGCAAAATTGCTGCATCTGACTGGGTTGCTGATACATTATTTGTTTTACTGCAAAATTGCTGCATCTGACTGGGTTGCTGATACATTATTTGTTTTACTACAAAATTGCTGCATCTGACTGGGTTGCTGATACATTATTTGTTTTACTACAAAACTGCTGCACCTGACTGGGTTGCTAATACATTATTTGTTTTACTACAAAATTGCTGCACCTGACTGGGTTGCTGATACATTATTCGTTTCACTGCAAAACTGCTGCACCTGACTGGGTTGCTGATACATTATTTGTTTTACTGCAGAACTGCTGCACCTTACTGGTGGTTAATACAAAACGTTTGCCATACCGGCTTCATGGTACTGGCTGCTGAAAGAGCGATAATTGGTATATATATATATATATATATATATATATATATATATATATATATATATATATATATATATGATTGTTTCTTAATAATTTAAAGCAAAATACCACATTTGTGACAATAATAAATTTGCCTCTTATCTTCTTAGGCATGCAGTTGATGCCTATGCTAGAACGTATTGTTTTGTTAATTTTCTTTTTTATTTTATGTTTTACTTATTTCTCTGTATATTTAATAAGACCTATTGCACCTGTTTGGACAGCTGTCCAATTGAATCTACATATAGCACAATCGGGTTGTAATATTTATGTAACTATCTTAAACTGGACAATTCCACTGTACACGTTGATGTGTACAGTGTGTGTAGGCTTACTGTTATTCCTTTCTCTACTACATCCATCCTACTTAACTAACAGTTTTCTATTGATATCTAATACACAGTCCCATAACGTATTTCGAACTACTTTTTAACTTCACAAACACCATCTATATTAAAGTGTTCTACAATTAATAACAACAAAAACCACATTCCTATAATACACCATTAATCAGATTTTGACGCTGACAATTTCAGCAATTTGACAAAATCTACCGATAATTGTTTCACTATACTTAGCGGATATACGGTCCATTAATGCAAAAATTTTTAACTCGAAGCCTTTGTAGAGGAACTACAATAAATTAACTTTGAATTTAGTGCAACATGCATCCAAGAAAGCTGATATTAAGAAAAACAAGATATATCACAAATTCAATTAGAGAGATATAATTGTATTCCCCAAAGCAAGATATTTACTAAACAGGAGGCCTAATAATATACATAAATAAACAATTAAGCCATAAGCTTCTGTACAAACTAGACCAATATGAAGATTGGGAAGGACAATTTATTCAAGTATCAGGTGAAGGATTATCCAGTGGACTAGTATCAGGAAACCACCCAAAGATTTAAACAACACATACAGGCAATGTACAAATGAACTATCACTTATATTATTATGAAGACTTGAAACACTAAATGCTGATGTCATAATCGCCAGCAATTATAATATCAACTTATTAAAAGGTGCCTCGTCAATTAAATTTTTTTGCTAGTCCCACTTCAAATTAATTTTGCGAAAAATCAAACCTACCTAGTATCCACTGCAACATGCTAGTTCATTTGTGAAACTTTTATATGTAGTTTTTGTGAAATCATCAGACAAACTATTAAATTACTTAATGCTTGATCAAACATTAAGTGAAGTGAAAATGGAACCCCCTGATGAAATTTCGTAAATTTATCATGTGATTGGTGAGGGTATGGAAGTCACGCCCATGATTGGCATTGACCAGCATGGTATTTACCATTTTGGATATCTACTATTTTAAACCTTACCAGATCTAACCACTAAAGTCGGTTCTTTCAATGATTTTTTAAAAAATTAGCATTTTTGAATAAATCAACTGTGGATGCTACATACAGTATTCACGGATTACATATTTGGACATCAACGAACCCGATTTGTGAAAGGCTAAATTATTTGAGGGTGGAGTTTAAAAATAAATGAAAAGGAGGTTTTTCAATGATTTTTTTACACACTGATTTCACTCAGCTTTTTCCTACAAATAACGTTTCCTACCAGACTATTAACAAACAATGGTACATTAATTGATAATTTCTTCTGTAAATTGAGAAAATCAACAATCCACTCGACGTCAGGGATTTTAACAATCATCAGCCACACTTTACGTTTCTTAGCACACTCTCTAATACCACTCCACCTCCAAAATCAATACACAAGACAACCAGGCTAGTCTACGTTTTGTAAATAAAATTATACAGTCAGATGTTGTAAATAAACATTATAACATTCTGCAAGATACTATTTATACTATACAAATATAAATATAAAAAGAAATATAGACATAACAAATTTAAATGACGCAATCCGAAAGCACTGATTACTTGGCTATTAAAACAAATAAAAAAAATGTATAATAATATTCTAAAATGAAGTATTCACTTAGCTAAAAAATTTATCATAATGCATGCTTCATCAAATACAAAAACTATCAGCAAAATGTGGCCCACAATAAATAATTTACACGATAAAAACGCAAAAAACCAATAACATTCTAGAAAATATAAAGGGAATAAAGACATAGTTACAGATAAAAAGGAAATAACAAATGCCTTCAATACATTCTTTACAAATATTGGTCCTAACCTAGCATAAATGAAGCAATAATAATTACAAAATATTCTTTGGTGAACAACACAATACCAACTTAAACGTTGAAAATATTAGTGAAGATGAAACAAAACACCAAAAAAATAGACAAGGTTATGGTGACATATCAATGAAATTAGCAAAAGCAGCACAGCATGCCTTAGCAAAGCCCTTAGCAATAATTATAAACCAATCTATAAATACTGGGATATTCCCAACCCAAAGTTAATTCCAATCTACAAAAATAATGATAAAATGCAGAAAACAAATTATAGACCAATATCAGTTTTACTGATTTTATTGAAAATATATAATTTCATTGAACAAATTAAACTCATTCATAAAAGCCAATATGGATTTAGAACAGCTCAATCCATGGAATTAGTTGCCTTAGAACTAGCAGATCGAATAATATCTTGCATGGACAAGATTGAAGTACGCTGTACCAATAAATATTTACCATCGATTTATCAAAAACCTTTGATATATTAGATCATGAAATTTTACTAGATAAATGAGACTGCTTTTGAACTGCTGAAAAACTTTCTCTCAAATCATAAGCAGTACGTTGAGATTGACAATATAAAATCCGATACATCTCTAGTGACCACAGGTGTTCCTCAGGGCTCAATCATCGGACCCCTACTTTTTATAATATAAGGATAATTTTATTTTTCCCAACAGCAGGAAAACATAGATAAATTACATTGAGAGGCAATATAAATTATACAGATATACATCATACATACAAATATTGAACTGTACAATATGCAATAACAATTAATAACGAATCAACAAACTATGCATTATGCAACAACAAAACATTGCTGTGGGACAGGAGATTCCTACTAAGACCAAAACTGGTCGCCATTGTAGGAGCCACCCAAAAAATAAAAAATAACATATTCCTTATACATCTATTCCTACATTTTTAATAGCACAAAAAAATTATTATGTCAAAATGTCAGTTTTTTGTCTGTCTGTTACATATAATATATATAATATATATAATATAATATATACGTAAATTATATTACAGTCGCTAGCCAAAAAATTTATTTTATCATGTTTGCTGATGACGCTATGTTAGTAAG
Source organism: Lamellibrachia satsuma (assembly GCA_033239005.1). Lineage (NCBI taxonomy): Eukaryota > Metazoa > Annelida > Polychaeta > Sabellida > Siboglinidae > Lamellibrachia > Lamellibrachia satsuma. The sequence goes on along the minus strand of BSQZ01000013.1, from coordinate 5,418,901 downwards.
TCATTTAAATTCTTTTAACACAGTGCCAAATAAAGATTTAACAAGATTGACATCCAAGCCAAAGGCCTCAATACCAAGTGGACAAGGATGCCATTGGCTTATTGAGAGACCAACATTTTTCATCTGTGTGTAACCCGCCCTCCTGAGATATATGTCAACGTTGTATTTAAACATATTCACACTGCTAACAGTTACACAGTCTGTAGATAATTTGTTCCATTCATTTATTGTCATTTATTTCTAATTTATTTCATACCCATTTAATATCTTAAAAACTTAAATTTGATTTCCTCTTAACCTCCTTGTCTGTAGGGTCGTTAAACCGTATTCTTTTAGGCGTTCTTCATAACTAAGGTCTTAGTTCTGGAATGCATATCTATATCCTTCTTACAATATGGTCTCTACACTTATACAGTATATCAAACTGTATCACAAAATATCAACAAAGAATTACACAACAAGCAAATGGCTAAATTGCAATAACTTATCTGTAAATACAAATATATCTAAATATGTCATATTTAAAAATATTCAGAGAAGGGTTGATCCACTAATGTTACAAAAAGATATATTATAAATACAGAAAAGATTACAAAATTAAACTTTTTGGGTCTATCAATAAAAAAGCAGCTCAGCTGGAAAGACCCTACTATTGTAGGGTTAATAGATATATATTTTGAGCACTACAGGGCACCACACAGTATTTAATTGCGCACTAGAGGGCCAGGAGTCTTGCATATGTTAAAACAATATCACATGATGTAAGGGGGCACTCTGCATAAAAAGATGTGACGCAGGAGGACCGAGGTCTTCTTCCAGGTGGGTTTTAGGTATGTGGTTGTGTGGAAGGCTCTCAGTCAGGGTAGATGTTCGGGTAGCACGTATGCGAGTAGCATTCTCTTTTATATCTTTAAGTTAAGCAAAATTTTACCTAGCTGTGTCTATATTAAGCCATGTATTTTACCAGACGTTTAGTTTATATTCGTTCTAATAAATCAGTGTGCAAATTGGATTTGCTGTGTGGTCTTACTCACAAGAGAACGGAGATAGTAGCCGTAAGTGGTTATATTCAATCTAATCCACCTGTTGGCTGTTCCCAATTAGAGTTATTGGTAAATTATGACCAGTACAACAATACCATGTACTATCAAACAGATGCTCTTGTACAATAGGTGTACTTAATAAATTAAAACATTATTTACCCACCATCATAAAGATTATGTTATGTAACAAAAAGATTTAAATCAGTGATTTAAATCAAACAACCCTGACGATAGCACTACTTAGATGATTGTTTCTGTCTTTGTTTTATGGTAATGGTAAACGCTTGTGTTGAAACAAAGTAAAATTATGCATGTGCTTGTAAAAAAGCCCAACTATCAGGCCTGGGACTCTCAATTTATTGATAGGAGTCGGCCACAATCTAATCTGTAAAGCAAAGTGTCTGTCTGTTGTCCTCTCACAACGGCTGCATCTGTGTGCCGATCTGGGAGAAACGTCACCCAGTCATCCAGTCAAATGGACATGGGGTGGTTGAAATTCCCTGGGGGTGGGGGTCAAAATTTCAATCGGAAGTTGCAACGGTGAAATTAGTGGAATTAATTTTTGTGTCATCATAAATTGAAGCATAGTGTTATTCACTGTGCGTGGTTTATGACAGGATAACTGATCAACATTCCTAGCCAATCAGATTCAAACCTGTAACACCCTGCGGACTAGTAAAAGTAACCAATCAGCATCCACGCTCCCTCCTACGGTGCCAACTGAAACCCAGCAGTGGGCCTTCTTGTCTTGGCGCTCGACATAGACACCCAAATTTTTCATCGTTCTTCCGTTCGTTCGAACTACTGTTCAACATGCCACGAGGCCGACCCAAATGGAAAGCTAATGATACTCGGGATCAGCCAGCGATTCGTCGTTGTTTGACAGTCACATTCTCCCACGCCAGCTCAACTTTCAACAAACGCAGAAGTGGAAGAAGTTTCGCAGGTTAGCGATGAGGCAGCGCAAGTTACTCACGAGGCAGCTCGAGCACAAACCCGTGGGACTCGCCGGTGGGATGCTGGGTGACCCGCCAACTGGCCGATGGCTATGCTACTGTCCCTGATGAACCGCACTGTAATTGTAGGACAGTCTCAAGTTAGTAAAACTTCAACGTACAAATGCAGGTGGGTGGCTCCTGTGATAGCAACTAATTTTAATTTTATAGGGAGCCTCCATGACCCGAATATGTGATCTTTGTATTTGACGTTTCTTCTGCATCTTTATGCACATCAGCTGCTTTAGAGATTTCATTTGTGTGTGCAGATCATGTTTATACACAAGTTTACTAGTTAATTTTTTATGTATTGTATGTGTGTGTGTGTAATACTGACTGACATAATATTTGCATATATATACAATGTAATATGTAAAAAATCTACTATTTGGGTCTAAATAAATGCAATTTTTCTTCCACCGACATGTGACCCGCCATTCCAAAATGAGACGCTTCTCGGCAAAGCTCATTATGAGCTTCGAGCCAAAATAATACTGCATCAACATATTTTTTTACAAGAGTTTCCATCAGGAAACGATTCCAAATAGACTATTCGTTCATATTTTAGGTGTGTAAATGTAATATATGCTTCTCAGATGTGTTTGTTTTGGTGTTTTGTGACACCTATCAAACTTTGGTTCAATGACTGGCATTGTTTTAGGCATAACTTTCTTCAAGCGTGGAAAGGGGAATTTCGATTGCAGCGAACAGCATTATAGCAATAGCACATCATATCAGCATGACATCATTCTATATTTAACATGTGCAGCAATCCAGAAAGCCCGGGCAATAAAGTTGCAGAAAGATGACAGCCTCCATGCCTTTCCCGCAGATAATTGTCTGTCCTCTCAGAAAATGATGTCCCTGGAAAAATTGTTTTATTTGGTCATAGAATGTCTCTCATATACACAACTTTAAAGGTGGCTCCAATGTCACAGACTTTCATGACGCGGAATTCGATCAAAACTTTCATGCAGAATTCGACCAAAACTAACCGAAAGTTGAGTATATGGTAATCTTGCATATATGTGGCCCTTTTTATTACGGATTATATATATATATATATATATATATATATATATATATATATATATATATATATATATATATATATATATATATATATCCAGGGTTGAAAAATATCATGATTTCTTTTTAAAAAATAAAAAAAATCGGATTTTTTTATTTAAATAGGATTTATTTTATTTTTTTTAATTTTTTTTAAAATCTGGTATACACATTGTCATAAAATATTTGACTATCAGGCTATCTGGTGTCAATACAGCTACACAAGTGTGCACACTTTGTGCTTTTGTATTAAAAAACACACAAAACTTTGTTGATCTCGATGCTTGTAAACAATTATTCGTGTTAAATTCATATAAATCAGCGATGAAAAAAACCGGAAGTCAAAAAAATAAAAAAACTCATAAAGCAATGACTTTTTTTGGAGCGATTTAAATCATGATTTGAATCAAACAACCCTGATCACCACAGCTAGCAATTCAAGTCTCCTTATAATCTTTTTTGAAAATGCACTTGTAATTATCTTAAACATTATTTAAAATTGCCTGTTGGTGTTCTGCAACTAATGTGTTTTATGTGAAAATTGTTTTCGGAATATTTCCATTTTCTATGATCTATTATTGGCTATTTTGTGCCATGCATCGCAAAATAAATATTAGTTTGTTGTGTTTTTTAATAAAAATCTTGACATGACCCCTTTGTTTGTTGAATCGCCTTTGCAGTTCTGATGCTACTCAGGTATTATTAGTGCTCGTTCTGTAAATGCGCCATGTTGAAAACAAATATAAACACGACTAACGATGCTATTCATAGCAATTCCAATTGCTAAATTTGCCTTAAAACACAATATTTGACAATCGTATGTGCCTTTTGTGCACCTAATGCAGTGTAGTAGGATAGACTAAATGTTATGAGATAGATAAAGTGGAGTAAGCGTGAACCACTGTGCTGTTGGAAATATTTCCCCTTTGTTAACTCTACTTCCACATATGAGAGGATGATATCTGTCACCAAGTTCATCTTCAACTTCTGGAGTTTTGGAATTGTCGGCTGTACTGCCAGACAAACAGATGTCATAAGGGAAAAGTTCCGCTGCATGCTACGATGAAAACAACGCAGAAGAAGTACTGTCATCTTAAATTACGAAAATAATCCACTGAGAAAGAAATCAAGCAAGTAAAAGGAGTATTCTTCCTTGTGGACTGTTACCTTGTCGTGGTAATGAAGCCTGTGTACCCCTATGACCCTCTGAGCTATACCGGTGGGAGGCAACTCCTGCGGTCCAACCATACCGGGCAGGTCTGGGGCGAGTGGTCAGACAAAGCACAGTCCAGTCACATCTCTTGATCATGGAGCCCGGGAGGAAAATGGTCTGCGACCACTGCGGAAAACTTGTGGGCACAGCGGCTTGGGCTAATCACCCACTCAGTTGTTATTGAAATCGATTACAGAAACCGAAACCATGAATACTCAACCACACCTCGATCTGAGCAGAGCAGGCTGTCCTGGAAGGGTGCGTATGAATCCCTTGGGTGAAAGCCGACAGGAAGTCCAAGGGAGGAAGAGTCTGCTACAGCTCAAGTCAAAAGTTAGAATTGGATGTTGGAATGTCAGGACACTGTACCAGGCAGGAAAACTGGCACAGCTCACCAAAGAAATGAGAAGATACAAGCTGAGCATCATTGGAGTCTGTGAAAGCAGATGGAACACCTTTGGGAAGGTTACAACTAGCTCTGGAGAAACTTACTTGTACTCTGGGAATGAGAGAGAAGAAGATGCGCACACACATGGAGTAGGGCTGCTCCTCTCAAAGGATGCAGCAAAAAGCCTCATCGAATGGGAACCAGTCTCGGTGAGAATCATCACAGCCAGGTTTACATCAAAATGTCGGAACATCACCATTATACATTGCTATGCACCAACCAACTCTGCTGAATTTGAAGAGAAAGAGACCTTCTACCAACATCTACAAACAGTCACCCAAAAACTATCGAAGAGGGATATCCAAGTTGTTATGGGGGATATGAATGCCAAGATTCGAAAGGATAATGACAATTGGAAAGGCACAATGGGGAAGAATGTCTGGGACAGATGAATGAGAATGGTCTCCTGTTTGCAGATTTTTGTACTCTCAATGAACAGATAATCGGAGGAACTCTCTTTCCACATAAGCCTACACACAAAGCCACATGGATATCCCCAGATCTACATACAGAAAACCAAATTGACCACATAACAATCACCAAGAAATGGAGGAGAGTGCTTCTAGACGTCAGAGTGAAAAGAGAAGCTGACATTAACTCCGACCACCACCTCCTTGTGGGTGAATTTAGGATGAAGCTAGCAGCAAAGAAGAAGATGGATAACAAGGTACAAAGAAGGTTTGAGATAAGAAAACTTCAAAATACTAAAATACGACAGGAACTGGGAATCACACTACAGAACAGGTTCCAAGCATTGGAAGAGGGAAAAAACATTGATGAAAAGTGGGCAAGATGCAAGAATGCAATTACAGACACCTGTGAACAAGTCCTAGGCTGCTGGGAAGCTAGGAGGAAGGACTGGATTACAGATGACATCTGGGAAGCTATTGAGTCAAGGAGGGAGACTAAAATGAAACTCAACAAGGAAGCAGATGACACAAGGAAAAAAACTGCAGCAGGAATACCAGGAAAGAAACAAAACAATTATAAAGAAGGCAAAGAGGGACAAGAAAACATATGTCGAAAAACTAGCAAACGAGGCTGAGATCGCAGCTAGGCAAAACAACTCCAGAGAGTTATACAAGATCACCAGACAGCTAGCAGGGAAGAACAAGAGCACTAGTCGCCCAATCAGGGACAAACAGGGAAACCTTCTCACTAAGGAATCTCTACAGTTACAACGCTGGAAAGAATATTTCCAAGATATCTTGAATAGGCCTCCACCAGATTCAATCCCAGACATTGAGGAAACAAATTAACACCTTAAAATTAATTGTGGTAGGATATCCAAAGAGGAGATCAAGAGAGCCATCAAAAAGCTGAAGCTAGGCAAAGCACCTGGAATTGACAATATACCATCTGATGTCTTAAAAGCTGATATTGGGACCACCACAGACGTTTTATACAGCGTGCTAAATGAGATCTGGGATAACGAGGAAATACCAACTGAATGGAAGACAGGTATGCTAGTTACAATCCCCAAGAAAGGCAACCTCAGTGAATGTAAGACCTGGAGAGGGATCATGCTTCTATCAGTGCCCAGTAAAATTCTCTGCCGTATCATCCTGGATAGGATACAAGAAACAGTTGACAAGAAACTAAGAAAGGAACAAGCTGGCTTTAGAAACGATAAATCCTGCATAGACCACATTGCTACACTCAGGATTATCATTGAACAATGCATTGAATGGCAGAGCTCCCTTTACATAAACTTTGTGGACTTTGAAAAAACATTTGATAGTATAGATAGGACAGTTCTATGGAAGCTCCTGAGGCATTATGGTTTACCCACAACATTTGTAACCCTAATAAAGAACAACAGTAGACATACTCAATGCCAAAATAACGCGTTTCAGAACACCTTTATTTAATTTCTGCATATTATGATACACAATGGCAAACAAATGTGATATATGCAACATTACATTTTAGTTATTTGTGGCTGAATTATTTGCAAGATTATTTACAAGATGTAATTATTTACAAGACTTAATTGAAAAGCAACTAAAAATACCAATTGCATGCTCACCAAATTTAATTACTTAAAGGTCCCTCCTCATTTCAAATTAATTTTGCAAGAAATGTATTTTCAACTAGAGACAAGAGTTAGTATGAACCACCATGTCATTCAACAAATAATGTTTTGTATATGTACATTGTTTACGTGTTTGTAAACACTTCTCAGTATTTAGATAAATTACATTTGGCGGCCATCTTGGATCATAATTTATGCAAAATGTATTTTTTTTCTTAAATGTCCATGTTTCCTCTTTCGTTTGATACTATGGATGTTAGTGTATTTAGCAAAAAAAATTAAAAATGTTATTGAGCATGGTTTGTTTATTTTCTACATTTTAAACTATTAATATAATTATTTACTATTTAAAAAATAATGTTCATACCAAAATTTGTGTCAAGTGTGCAGTGACATTAGTATTTGTGAACTAATAGAAATATCATGCACGTAGCTTCAACACAAATAAAACTATGTACTCAAGGACTTGTATCATAATTATTGCAAATACATAGTGAAAACTTTGAAGCTGTTTTTTTTTTCGAAACCATACTTTTCACATTTTCGACATTCAAATTGTGGTATCTGCTGTATATCCTATAGAAAAGTGTCTGTTGGTTGCACGCCAACATAATTTGAGTATCGTCGCGTGGAAATCCACCTCATATTGGCGTACGTATTACGTCGCACAGCGGCTGTGTGTGTAAATAATAACACGACCACAGTATCGACACATGGACCACAGTTAGACGTCGGCAAATGTTACACAGGTACGCAATTTGTCCGATTTTAGTGATTTTATTTGCCAAGTAAGTTACAGTACTCAGCCAGCAAGGTTGGACAGTTCGAAATGTCGCACATTTTGCAGTGAGCTGTTGCAGTATGAAGCGGATTCGAAGGCGTGTAGGCATTTTCGTGGTGACGTTCCCAAAGCATCAGTAGGCGTATTCATATTTACCAAACACAGCACATTTTGAGGGTGACATGAAGGCGGTGGCTGTGAATTGTTTTCTGAATATTCGATGGTCCAGTTTTCTTATAATAAGACAAAACGTTGATATGGCCACCGATGCAATAATGTTAGGTGGTCTGACCTCTAGAGAGCCATAGCAAGAGTTCGGCATCTGTAGAAGGCGTGTTGCCATCAGTGCGTCTACATCGTCAGCATTCAAGTCTCAAGTAATTATACTCCAAACAGCCCAATCTTGAGCTAACGCAGGAGTTTGGACCAACGGCTTTTAGTGTCTCTTCCGAAAGACACAGGCAAAGCATTGATCTGGAAAGTTGGTGATATCCATGTCCTATGGACAATAGTGACTTTTATTGTGTCAAGTCATTGAACCGTTGTACGTGTGGTCATATAAATCAGACAGGGCTGTCTGAAACTGTGTCAGGCGTAATACAAGTGTGCAAGTTCGTAAAGGCGCGTCTGCAGAAGTTGTCTCGTCGTCAGACAAAGTGTTGATGCGCGTGACTAAGTGCTTTATGTGCAGTATCCATTTCAGAACACTGTAAACAGGTCGAGTAGGTAATTAATCGTGCAAGCCATTCACACACTCCAGGGGAGAGCATGCTACTTCAACTTGTACACTCAGCCGACTGCCGAACTCTGTTTTGTCTCGCACAGATCACAAATACCACCTTCATTGAGACACTGCATTACGTGTCGTTTTATCTTTAGTAGCTGATGTTGCTAGGTTGGTTTAGTTGTGTCTGGAAGTGTCAGTAAATATTGTAACAAATTTGAAACGTGATGTTCTATGCATTTGCGTTGAAGTTCTAGGGTTCATTTTCGGCATTCACTGCAGCATATCGGTAGCTTATTTCAACTTCCTCCTTCATAAATAAATTATGCTTATTGACTTCAGTAATCATCTCAGCACTAAGACGTCCGTTTTGACACGCTTGACCCTTCTGCTTGTAATATGGACATACAATAATATATCGGTATACGTTTTGCAACAATTGAATAACGGTCTGGCTGTCTGCATGTATGTATGTATGTGTCTTTCTCCCCCTCTCTCTCACTCACTCCCTCCCCCTCCCTCCCCCACTTTCCCTCCCTCCCTCTCTTTCTCAACACGGCAAGTTGTCGGTGAAGACGGTTTCCATATAGCTAAGTTCGTGTTAGGTTTGAAGTTAAATTGTACGAAGTGGTGTGCACTTTTGCATTGCAGAAGAAGTGGACAATTAGTACGTAACTAATCGTGTTCGTCATTCGAGACGTTTCATTTCTGCACTTTGGCCTTAGCCGCTGGCCAAATCGTCAGTAATTATATGGACAGTTGCTTGGTTTATCTCAAACAATATCCACTTCACACCGCTTTGGTAAATATTGACTATTGTTGACCTTCGGTGACACAACGGACATCAGTGCATTATGTGATGATCGTGTCACGTACGTCTGTCCTCGTATTTGCCGACCTCTCCAAGGAGAAAGAGCACTCACGTAGCAACTAATGCTTCAGTTTTGAATCGTGCGTCTCCGGGACATTCCTGCTCTACCATTACGTCATTTTCTTCTTCGTAAGGTATCGTGTTATTGTTATTCCGTTTTCAGTCGGTGTGGTATCTTGTTTATTCTACGTGTCGAGTGCACATCGGGTGCGGTTACGGCGTTTTCTTACACTGATGACTATGTCCTGTTTCACCTCAACAGGGCCACACATGAGATAGAGATACGACCAACTAGACTGACAGGCAACATTGCGAGGAAGACACAACGGACAGCAACATGTTGATGACGAATGGGGTGAGTCGCTGTCTAGAACCCATGTTGGTTTGACTTACTTGACTTAAACGCATAGGCCAGTTTCACCCCTCGCTGTCTTCCGGGAGGTTGCACCCCTTGCTGTCCTCCGGGAGGTTGCACCCCTCTATCCTGCTCTATTTATAGCCAATGAACAGTTCTGCATCAACAGCGGAAACTCAGCGTTGTTTCTGATCTGATCATTCCATCTAGTCACTAGTATTCAGTACTTGGCTTTTCTCTCTTCCGCTATCCTTTGAAAACTTATAAACCTATGTTGGTCACGATGCGTGTTGGGGCAAAATTAGACTTTATATAATATTACTTTCTATTAAATAAAACAATACTCCAATAGTGATTTTTGAACAAATATACGAGTTACAGCCTCGTTTATTGCGCTTGTATTGCTCTGAGCGCAACCACTTTGTGATGCCGCGAAGCGAGGCAAGTTATGATTTGTCCGTGATCTTGACCTGCTCTATAATTATATATAATTATGTATAATTATGTAACACATTATCTTATAGGTTGAAGGTCACAATATGACCGACATGAATGGCATGGGTGGCATGGATGGCATGGATATGATGGTACGTTTCCGTCTGGTACGGGTCATGTGACATTTTCTATCCGCCTACTCATGCATGTCTACAAAATGAACTCTGGAATATTGTTGTTCTTGCCGTTAGGGACCCCCAGTCATATGCGACTGTTTCCTTGTGCATGGATTGCTCGGCGTTATGTTACGTATCTAGACTAACTCAACTACCGACCTGCGTATGACCGTAATTACTAGAACTTGTTTTACGATCATGTATGTTTACCCTGTCCGCGTGGTCACATTACCAAAATGAACTGTCAGTATGTATAATACTGGTGTTACGTGCAGTAGGGGGGTATGTATCACGACATAATCTGCCCTGCCAATATCCCCCAGTGCCAATATATCCCCGGACATTATCCCCTTAGGACAAAATCCACCTAGGATAGAATCCCCCCATGCTAATATCTTCCCAGGCATTATCCCCTTAGGACAACATCCCGATAGGCAAAACCCAAATGTATCTGATATTATCATATATCACTTATATTATTACCTACTGAGCTTTATTAATATTTTTTCTTTAACGAGAATACATGCTTCGATGTGAACTCGGAGTTGAGACATAAACTCACTCTCAATGGTTTTTTTGATTTCTATGGAGTGTACGGAAAACTGTAGAGAGTATAATAAATGTGAAGTTGCTTACTGTTGACTGTTTTGTTGTGTCTTGTGGACAGCGGACATTGCCCAGGGACTATTGTCCTAGAATCAATAGGAGGAGTATTTTGTGAGTCACACTATAAGTGTTTTACGACTCATAGCTACAGTGGGGTTAACTTTCAGTGGTCATAATAATGTGTTCCCCCACCCGATTGAAAGTGCAATAGAATGAAAAGGTAGGGGGTGTCTTGTACAACACACGTGATTTAACAAGATTGCCATCTAAGTTCGTATGAATATTATGTCCATACCACAACAGCTATAAAGTGTTGTTAAGCTGGGTGTTATAATAGATGGGGCACTACTTTCCAAAACACCTAAAGGCACACTGACATGCATGCTAGTCATTCATTTTGTCATGATTAAATGTAGCAATGTAGACCACCTTTTCCACGAGTCTCTGAACATTTGAATATATTATGTGATAAGCAAGCGTGAACTTTGATATATCCATCACTGAAACAATTGCTCTGGTAACCACGCTGACTTTCTTTATGGCAGAAAATGTATTTCCACTTCGGAGCCAAGAGTACAATTCTCTTCTCGTTCTGGAAGACAACCAACTGGCAAGGTGGGTATATGTTATTCTGGATCAACTGAAGCAGGTGGCTGATTTTTTATCTCTTCGTAAGATAACCATAGCATATATTATAATACCCATAGCGTATATTATAATAACCATAAAAGCTAGAACAACAAAGATGATGACCAAAAGCATGGTGTTAACTTATCCATTCCGTTTGCCAAGTTGATCAGCTAAGCCTGATGCTACATTACCAAATTCAGATAAAGTAACGTTTTGCTGTGTCGTGGATGTTGAAGGAATGCTGGGTTCTTGCGTTGGTATCTTCTTCTTGACGATGCTGTATGAAGGCTTGAAAGTCGGGCGGGAGATCTTGCTGAAACGGTCCTTGGCGGGTAGCTGCAATGGGTCGATTAGGTATGTATACGCATGACGTAACATCCGGTGTATTGATCATATCATCTTCGTGTTTCTCGTTGTATTTAACAGGTGTTGTATGTAACATGCGATGTTCTGTTGACTTTAGCACCACGCACACGCGCGCGCACACACATGAATGTAGCAAACGTTTTTATGTAACTTATCTGTATTGCAGACATATGATGTTCCGCCCGTCACACCTGCTGCAGTCTCTCTTGCACGTCATCCAGATTGTCATTAGCTACTTCCTCATGCTCATCTTCATGACGTTCAACATGTGGCTGTGCATCGCCGTCGCGCTCGGCGCCGGCGTCGGCTACTTCCTCTTCGCGTGGAGCCGGACAGCCGTCGAAGACCCCAACGAACACTGTCACTGATGTGTCACGTCAACAGTTGTCACTTGGGCGACATGCGAACGCATTCACTGGTCTTTGTCAGTTCAGATGTCTTCACCACTGTGCATAGCGATCACTAAGACACTGCCAGTTACGTAGTATGCCAAACGAGTCACAGCATGTAAACATGTTCACTCACTCACTCACTCACTTAATAAACATGTTAATCTTTTAAGTTGTGTTAGTGGGACCTCTCACAGCTACACTGCAGTGGTGATGGCACATAACACATCATTATATAGACATGTGTTGCGAAGCGAATATGTAAACTAATTAAATTGGTTGTTTCTATAAGTAGATTGCTGGTTAATTTTAGCAAATGGGTAAATATTATCCGATGTGCTAATTACTGAATAGGCCTTCCATCCATACCTTAGGCCTTCTATCCATATCCTAGGCCTTCCATTCATACCATAGGGCTGTCCCGATCTCCGACATCATTAATAATGCATATTCAGTCGCATATACGCGGGGATCCACAAGCATTTTTTTATTGAATTCGAGTGCGGACAAAAACGACAGAGAAAAGTAATGCTGCTAACAACCTCCGCACAATGGAAATTATTTGTTTCTCATCATATGTCCACACATCTAAAAGGTGAAGCTTTCGAGGAAAAAGGTGAGACGTGGAACTGCATTAAAGGGAAACAAACGCCATGGTTTGGGGCTTACGCATATATAAGAGTTATGTTTTGTCATTAAAACATAACCATTTGCAACTACAATTAAGAATATCACGTAAATGGTTTACTAGGAAAACCTTGTTGAACACACAGCATCTTAATTTCATGGGCTGCGCCAGACTGTTGGATAACCCTACATTACAAGTGTCAAGAATTGTAAAATCGCCAGATGAAAATATATTTGTATACTCCTATTCCTATATTTGTAAATACGATATGGCCGTGCTGTTGGCGTCTAAACTCAATTGATGTAACATGTTTTGGGCTTTGTTTACTAAACTAGTCCTCTTTCTGAGGAAATAGCACGTATGTTTGAGACTGCGTTAGTTCTGTGCATAGAGATATAATATAGACTATATTCATATATATGATACGGTGAGTCTGTTTTTTAAGGTTCAGCCCATACGGGCATTGCGAAGTTTCATACGGGCAACATGTTTTGACAACTGGTGACCAATTGTGCTTTATGTCGCGCGTTGATTGCAGCAAAATGAGAATACCAGGACAACCGTTGAATTTGTATATGAAATATGCTATTAAAATTGCTGTATTACTATTATTTGGTTTTCAAATCATGAAGCTAACTTTAAAGAATATTGACGAAAAACAAACGTCAACTTCACCATGCTATAAAACAAACTCCAATATCATTACCATCATCCCAATATAAGCAAATGCAGCCATGTCTGTTAGTTTTCTTCCGCTAAGCTTTTCACTATTATTAACATTTTTGTCAATAGGCATGAAAACATAAAAATCGTAATTTTTAAGATGGCTACCAATTGTTTTGTGAATTGTGACTGAAATGTTTTTGTTTCAATTAAAAATTACATAAAACCAACACCCGAAAGATTACAAACTTTTTCACACAAAAATATGCTTATCAATATGATCCTACTAACAAAATACAGTTTAAGCACAGAGAAGTTCAAACTGACTTGACACAAAAAATACTATGCCAAAATGGCAACGTTACGTGGTTGTCTCATGTCCTGTTCCGGATTTGAGTGCTTTGAACCCGATCGGGTTGTAAATAGCCGAATGGCAGCGTTGAAAAGCAACGGTCGGCAGGCTGATTGCCCGGGGGCTGACTGCTACACAAAAATACGGGGTTGTGTTTTTGGCCGCTGTGCCGGGAAAGTTTTTTTAACTAATTATGATTATTGTTAGTAGACGAAGTTGTTCTTTTCTTGGTTTAAATATAATATGATATATTAAAATTGAGCATTATGTCATACGGATAGAGCAGGCCTTTCACACGGGCATTATGCCCGCGTTACAGACGCCTTAAAACATTGAGTTATGTGTATGCAGGTTTCATTTAATACGTCATGCGTAGTCTAAGAATCCCAAACCATAACTTTTGTTTCGCTTTAATATCACATGACACAATCGCCCTGTCACATTCGGTTCATACTGGATTATCATGTTCATGGACCTCTCGCTGCGTGAATTATCCGATATATATTGAATACAGTGTACGTTGTTCATTAATAATAAAAAAGTACTGTATAATTGCACATCAAAAATAAAAACTGCTCACATGATTCGCCCACTAATTCAAGTGGTGTTTTGGCTAATCATCATCATTGATTTGTTTGATCATAATGATTTTATTGATTTTTTTACCAGCGTCACACCAGCACATCGTTTTGCTTTACATAATGATCGGCGTGTCGAAGGTGTGTCTCTACCGACTCTACTATTACAGAAGTCCATGATCGTAAAATTGGCTGACATGGTAGATATGAAAAATGGATTTTGTTAACTGTAGGAGCGCAAATAAGAAATACGTTGCACATTTAAAAGATGGTCTCGTAAAGCGGAACTCTTCTGCCTCGGAGGCGCGAACGCACCCAGTGAACTCCCGTACTACGTACCTGAATAGGTATAATACCTGTGACAGAAACGGCACACACAAACAGAATAACATAGGAATTTGCAAACAAAATGTATTGGGTATGATATACCACTCCTAATGAACAGTAGTCCTGGGTTAATGAAAGCAAATTACAAACACATAGTTTGTACGGATTTTCAAACTATATAAAGACTCATTAGCAACAAAACTACAAATAACAATGTACTATGCTGAATTGCTATGTATGTCAACTAACAATGATAGTGTACGACCCTCGTCTAAACACCACATTTAAACCCGGAAAAATATATTTATGTAATGTTATCTATGATGTATTTTTGACTTATCCATATTTCAAGAGTAACTAATTTACTTGCGAACAGTTAATCATAACTCATATAGCATGGTGGTTCCTATGATTGTGATCAAGTCTGGTCTTAATAGGAGTCTTACTGACCCATATTAATAATATACTATGCCTAAAATTCAATTATTATTTTTAGCACATTTTACGATTTATTTAAGTGTAAATTATACTTATAACTAGTTATATGTTATTCCATATTTCTGCGATGTTAAGTTCATATACATGTATGTAAATATCGTATGTAGTGTATCCATGGACCAAAATAAACACGTACCGTACCGTATCGTATCGTATGCAATGGTACGAAAATTTTACTACACATGGTGCGTCATGAACATGTATGTCACCGGTGGACAACGACGCACTTTTCCCGGGTTCGTATTGTTCGCTTTACCATTGATACGTGACTTGTTCATGTTTGTTCAAGCGTTGCACGCCTGCTGGGGTGTGTTGCCAGCTTGTGCGGCAATTACGTCATTTGTTGGCAAACATGGAAGCGCCTATTAGCCGGCTTAGCACCGGAAGCCGTCCCATCCCTAATAACACTTTTTTCAACAATTGCTCAACTTTCAATGCATCGGATTAAAATATTACATTTTTTCCTCGCAACGCATATAACACAAGTAGTTCCTGGTCTACCGTCAGACTACCTGCGTCAGAAGCACGTTGAGGACGGAAGAAATAAATCTGCACGATATAGTCCACTGTAGACAAATCACGAAGTCAAGGTATGACGTTAACCTTAATATCGTAGGCATAATACAATATATGATATCGTAACTGAAGGTAAATACTTACGATACGATACTTACGAGTTTACCATACGATAGTTACTATCGTATGGAAGTGGCTAAAAAGTCTTTCCGGAAAGGTTATTTAGCCTGGAGGTGTTGTTGAGGCTAAAGAGCCTTTCCAAACTATATTCCTATCCTGTATTTGTCATACCATGACCTTATTTGCTGTACTTTCCTCATACTTGCTGTACTATTCGCCTTGCATACAAACTATGTCTTTAATGTACGTTACATCTAGATAGATGGGCCGGATCTGAATTTATGTAAAAACAGTGTAAAGATGGTTGATCTTCTTTGGTTTCTCCAGTGCAATTAAACGTGTTGTCCGCGGTATGGGCCTACCGGGGTCGTGGTGACATAAAACCCGGTACGTGACATCGGGCCAAGTGTCACAGTGACATCGGGCCAGGTGTCACAGTGACATCGGGCCAGGTGTCACAGTGACATCGGGCCCGAAGTGGATGTTGTTCATATTGCGGTAAGAAGACACTCCTTTGTCAGGCAGGTATTTAATATAGTCGCGTGTGAATACTGACACAAATTGGTTGTCAAGCTAAGGCTTGGTTAGTAATATGGAAACCATAATTAAAAAATTATGAGTTGGAAAGTATCGATATTCCTGTATTCATAGATATGTTATTTTTCTTCTGATTCTATCCTTCGAGCAAGCTATTTAACTTCAATAATACCTATGATGCAATCGTCATGTGCAGATCCCATCAGCTTACCTATGTGTTGTCGCATCATGCATAATGCAGGCAGACAAATATACTTGCGCATTGGACTTTCTGACTTTACGGTCCTTCTTGCGGATTTCACATTTGATATTGCGCGTGATCCATGGAAGTCCATGTTCGGTATTAGAGGTCCTCCAGGTGACATGGCAGTTTCCTGTAATGCGCCCTTGAAGGTTTGCTATTTCTCATCAGGTGACCTAAATGTAGGATTGCCAGCCAGGAACTTTCAGCATATTCAGCCATGTCTGACCGTGGTCCATAAACATTAATGTTTTGCAGACTTATATTTGTAAAAATTGCGAGAGTTTTTTGTACGGTTTTGGTCGACTATCAAGTGCGGTGAGAACCGCGAGATGACGACTCATTCGTAAGACCATCTCAACCTTCTTCACGTGGTTTGGGTTTGTGCAGAAAACGAAGTCAAAAACAGCATTTGAAGAATGTTTCGTGATTTCTCAATTGTGCTGAGAAAGGCCAGACTGTTCCGTGGTGGCAAGAATCCTCCTAGCATCGACAAACTAACTGCATGCTCCCTAAAACATCGGTGGTGTCCCATGCTGAGTGGGCCGATGGAGTGCCACTCCCGCTGGGTGGGCCGATGGAGTGCCACTCCCGCTGGGTGGACCGATGGAGTGCCACTCCCGCTGGGTGGGCCGATGGAGTGCCACTCCCGCTGGGTGGGCCGATGGAATGCCGCTCCTGCTGGATGGGCCGATGGAGTGCCATCCCTGCTGGGTGGGCCGACTGAGTGCCACTCCCGTTGGTGGGCCGATGGAGTGTCATACATGATGGATGGGCCGATGGAGTGCCACGCCCGCTGGGTGGGCCGATGGAGTGTCATCCATGATGGATAGGCCGATGGAGTGCCACCCCCGCTGGGTGAGCACATGGAGTGTCACCCTGCGTTGGTAGCGGCTCCAGGCAACATCGTTGAGCTGACTGCAGACATTGCAGAAGTTATATTGTGCGAACGGTCACGCTTGAATTGTAGATGACGTCGCGCTTGATTAAACACAATGTTCTGGATGCTATGGTCACGCATGGCCGACCACCTACATCAGTAGTGGCACAGAGGGGCAGTTCACTGTTCGGACAAATTTGAAAGGTAATTCACTAAAATACTAAAACACTTGTTAAAACCACGTAATCAAAGGTAACCGCAGATATGTCAGTCTGTGCGTGATCTTGAACTGCTGGTAATGCAACATTTGTGTTACAGATTGGAAGTCGCAACATGATCGGCATGAATGACACGAACGACATGGATGGCATGGGAGGCATGGACGGTGTGGATGGAATGCACATGATGGTATGTTTGCCGTCTGGAAGGGACATGTGACGTTTTGATAATGCCGCCCCAGCTGTTAAAGACCCCTCTCGCCATATATGCGACTGTTTTTTGGTGCATGGAATGTTCCGTGTTATGCTATGATTGTTTCTATTGTGCTAGGCGTATGTACATTGTTAAACTTTTGTTGCGAATCATGTTTTTGTTTGACTTAAAATGGACGAGTCGTGCACTGTACGCTGATCCACAACTCAACAAAATTTAAGTCGCGTGGTGATTGGGCAGGTGAAACAGTTGTTGAACCAATTCGAAAATTTAATCGCGGCAGCAAATGTTGCGTAATGTGTGCTGACCCAGTTCGCCCAATCGCTCGACTGGCAACAAAAGTTTAGCGCTGAGCGTTATGCAACAGTCGACCGGCGTATGACCATAATTACTAGACTAGTGCCGAGTTCTAGTCGCGACCAGCATAAGCCGAACGCATTCTGTTTTACATGGTTTGGTCAAAATTGCGTAACAACCAACATTGCCACCGCCTGAAGATGGTGGAGGCTCTGTTCAACGTGGCTACCAACACAGCGTCATAAGAAACAAGTAAACAGTAACAAACGCGTGGGTCCGTATTGCAGTCGTCTTCTTCGTATCGTTTTTGTTTCATAACAAGTATTGTCCTGTTTGAGCTGGTATTAATATTGACCGATATCAGTGTTATTGATTACGTTTAGGGACGTTTAGAAGCTTGCATGTATGCCTATGGGTATATGTTGCATGCCATGCTTGTTAATCTGATCCGATTCTATTAACTGACTACTATAGTTTGTGTTAGCCGGAAAGTCGAACTCGGTGCCCCTGGCCTTGTGTTACCGTCACGCATATTAAATTTTACAGTGTTCTTGCGCGATCAAATTACGATTATATAAATTATACAATCGGCATGTACGTGGTGGTAAGCTTGGCGTCTGGTAAGGGACATGTGACGTTTGGATAATGTTATCTCAGCCGTTAACGATCCCTCAGTGTACATGGAATCTCGCCATATGCAACTGTTTTCCTGTGCATGGAATGTTCCACGTTATGCTATGAGGCCCTCTCTTGTGCTAGGTGTACATTATTATGATTAATCGGTGTCGGTTTTATCCACCAGGGGGCGCCATCATGCGCGTTATACTAAGTGGATTGTCTTATATACATCTAGTTACGTGTCGAAATAAGTGTAACACATGAATATGACGAGAAAGCATGATTTATTTTCCCATGAATCAACTGATCTAGTAACCACTCTAACTTTCATTGGGTTTTGTGTCTATTTACTATTAGGGCGCAGTAGCTTAGCATTTAGAATGCTAAGCTCTCAATCAAGAGAACCTGGGTTCAAATCCTGATGCTGCCATTTCGAAACGTTGGCACTTTCGTTAACCCGACGTTGCCACATTCCATTGAGAGGTATAACATTAGAGTATCTGGCTGCAGACAGGGGTAGATATGTGAAAGAATAGTCTTCGCGCAGTAATCGGTGTCAAGGTGGTGTTCGCCAACGTAGTCCATGATTAGCAATGTTTTATTTCGGATCGAATGACCGATTGTTGATTAGTACAAACTTAGTATTCGAAATACCTCAGTGCTATGATATAGGAGTTTCTACATATGTGGACAGTGACTAAGAATAACACGCCCCACCATTTTCCTTATTTCAGAATATGTATTTCCACTTCGGCGCCAAGAGTACAATTCTCTTCTCGTTCTGGAAGACAACTAACTGGCAAGGTGTGTACGTCGTATTATTTTGAACCCCCCCCCGCTGAAGCTAGTAGATGTTTTTTTTCTCGATCGATAACCATAGCGTGTAAAATAGTCAACCAAGCAGTAGTCTAGCTGGATTCTGTTGTATTTTAACAATGTGTATGCGTACGTGAAGATTTGTTGCAAAGATTAAAATTATGTACACTAATTATGTAATTGTTATTATCTGTAGTAACTGTGTATGCCCTCGCGTGATTGTATCGTAACTACAGTATTCGATTTACTAAGGGTGACTCCTGTGTTAACGGGTGTCTCATTACCATTTACTGTTTTATTTACCATTTATTTGTCTCATTACCATTTACTGTTTCATAACTTACACAATTGCGTATTTATTTGGTGTTGTTTTTGTTGTTTGGTCAACTAAGTTTCACTTCATTTCATAGTTCAACAAAGACACTGACCAAAGTTCCGGGTAATTAAATAGGTAATGTGCGGCTATTTATTCTACGTTATTGTGTGCTAACATATCCATTCCGTTCGCGAAGTTGATGAGCAGATGATACCAAATACAGAAAAAACAATGTTTAATGTGTAGTGGATGTTGCAAGAATGTTTAATGTGTGGTGGATGTTGCAGGAATGTTTAATGTGTAGTGGATGTTGCAGGAATGGTGGGTTCTTGCCTCGGCGTCTTCTTCTTAGCGATGTTCTACGGGGCCTTGAAGGTCGGGCGGGAGATCTTGCTGAAACGGTCTTCGGTCAGAAGCAGCAAAAAATCGGTGATGTAGGTACACGCATGACGCAATATCCGGCGCTTTGATTAATATCACTTGGTGCGTGGTCATATTACCTGTTTGTTTTTGCATTCCGTTGCAGGTAATTTCATACTCTTCATCGTTTATCCGCCACTCGACAAAATTACTAAACGAAATAAAATGTGGGTAGAACTACGTCCCTCGTATTTAATGTGGCATCGCCATGAATTGTATGTGTATTAGCTGGAACAGTTGTTCTGCCACCATGATATTATTTTGTTTGATTACTCTTTGAAGGAAACCTGATTTGTGTAAATTTCCAATAAAGATATCTTCACGCGTGTACGTTTAGTCGTTGTCAAGTTGGATTGAAACTTTGTCACACAAGACATAATGTCCGTTTTGCTCGTACGCTGCAATAAAGAAAACATAATATTAAGATAATCATTGCATATTTCTTTAAATACAACTGAAAAAAATATGTCCCTGCATAGTTATGTAACAGGTCATTTGTATGGACCTTAACATGCATAAGCGCACACGTACGCACGTAAGCATATGCACGCGCACGAACAGTTTTCTTAAGAGTGTAACATACTTAATACATTTAAATGTACGTTCTTTCCGTGGCAGGTGTATGATGTTCCGTCCGTCACACCTGCTGCAGTCTCTCTTGCACGTCGTCCAGACCGTCATCAGCTACTTCCTCATGCTCATCTTCATGACGTTCAACCTGTGGCTGTGTATGGCCGTCTCCGTCGGCGCCGGAATCGGCTACTTCCTCTTCGCGTGGAGCCGGACAGCCGTCGAAGACCCGAACGAACACTGCCACTGATGTGTCGCGTCACCGATTTGTCACTTGGGCGACATCCCTTATAAAATATACCATGGTAAATGCCATATATAACATTGTGTTTTGAAACAGGTAAATCATAATAAAACATGGTAAAATACCATGATATACCATGGAAACCAAGGTAATCTATGGTGCTTTGAAACAGGGAAGCCATGGTAAAATACCATGATGTTTTGAAACAGGTAAATTATGATATACAACAGTTTACCACGTAACGTCATTATTTACCATGTAATGCCATGGTATACCGTGGTGTATTTTCATAAGGGTAGAACGATGCCATGGAGCGCTTATGCGATGCGATGGAGCGATACTATATAATTATCAGGTTGTGCGCATGTGTATGCCGAAAACAAGACTTAGACAACCATTAATTTTGTATTGTTTGACATTAGTCCAGCGTAGCTAACATATAGGCAAATAGTTATTTCTATCCTGCTGTTTACCCGTGGTATGTTCGGAACATTTTGACAATGTCTGATCAATCGGACGAAGGTACATATGACGCTGACTGTACGTTCACGGTTACATTGCTATTTATTTTCACAAGGAATGGTTTATTCGTATTTCAAAAACATTGTGACAGAAGATACATTTTCTACAATGTTTGTGTTTGATGTATTGCATGATGGTTGAGAAGGACCATCGTTGTTGTGTGCTGGATTTGGCGACGCGATCGAGCGATGTGGATAAGCTTTGTTTTAGAGAGACAAGGCAAGGGTTTCATGTGAAGTTTAGTGGAGTCTTTGATCATCTTTGTGACAAACCAGTTTAGGAACACTGGTTATATTTCAAAGAGAAGCTTCAGGCGTGGAAAGCATGTAGTCAGTCTTCCATAAGTTCTAACAAGAGTGTGAGGAAAGGATAAAGGCACGCACATATAGTATTTGAAAAAAAACCTAGGAAATGGGGTATGAAAATAAACTTCTCCAAATGCAAGGTCATCACGTCGACGGAGAAGTTCTGGAAGGCGAAGAACTCAAGACTGTGAGAGAGTTCTGCTTATTGTGTAGCATTGTACCGTCTACGGAAAGAGTTGGTGGTCAGCTTAGCCTTAGCGGCTTGTCGTAGGCTCAGAAATGGCATATTTTCCAACAGAAGAATCTCATTAAGACTGAAAGCCACATTACATGGAGCCCTTATATTGTCATTAGCAAGGCTCCGTCGCATCGTGCCATCGCTCCATCGCATCGCGCTATCACTCCGTCGCATGGCTCATTGTTCATCCACCCATCATCAATCGCTCCATCGGTACATCGCATTGCGCAATCATTCAATCGCAACGCACCATCATATCGTGTCATCGCGTTACCAAATTCAGCACACAGCAGCTATAGTCCTCGGCCATCATATTTTCAACATGTAGACCACTGCCTTGCAGGTTTCGTTTTGTTTAGACTATTATGTAACTTCCGTTGCTGCGTTGCTGCATGATATGCGCATAGAGTGTTTGAATATAAAATAAAGTGTACACTTACGAATCTTTGCATAGGTCTTTTATCAATATCGTGTGTTTCGCCCTGGATGATATGACAGTGTCGTTACTGACAAGGCCAATTTAGAGTAGCCGTTTCAGTTCACAGTTGGAGCGGATGAAGCGAGTTGGTTGTGGAGACTTGGCGGCCGGTCAACAACATTTCTCTGCTGCGGCCTCTCCAGCCACAAAAACCGCAGCTTGGAGACACCGCATTGACTGCCGTGCCTCCACAACCAACAGGCTTCATCGGCATATATAATACAGTGGCGTCGGAAGCTTTTGTGTATTGGGGAGGGGCCGAAGTTGGTTCCTGGATGCCAGCACGCACGCACGCACGCACGCACGCACGCACATAGTATTGGGGGCCGCCGCCTCCCTGGTTCCGACGCAATTTGCGTACATGGGGGCCCTTTACAGGTAGGTGGTCGGTCAAAGAGGCCCTCAGCTCAGAGTGCACAAACCTCTAACGAAACGGGTTTTTTTTCACGAAGGGTTCGGCCAGTCTCCTGGGAAATAACAACTGTAACCTGGTCAACGCGCGGGGTAATTTTGTAAAGCTAGCCGCACACCACCCGATTGTCTACGCTGCGACGCATCTCGACCGTCGTAGCCCAATTGCGTATAATCGTAAGCTTACGACTGGCCTATGACTATGGCCGCACACCGCTACGATTGTGCACAACTGTGTACAATATTATAAACCTGAAGTTATTCTTAAAAGTTAAAACACAGGCCGCCACTTTTCTGTTTGTATCCGAACTTCAACGATATGGCGCCGTCCGTGGAGAAAAGTGTGCAGGCAACTGCGAACGTTTTAGGGATATGCGTCATCACTAGGTTGTTGAAACGGAGACGGAACAGGGACAAGAAACTGGGGGGGGGGGTGTGAAGATATGGGTTGGGAGACGTGATGGGCAAGGGTGTTACAACAACCTTGTAAAGGAATTGGCCGCAGAAGACGCTTTAGAAATTTTGCAAGGCTTTATCCTGCTTTGTTTGACACCGTTGTCCATCTAGTCTTCCCCCTAATTGTCAAACAAAATACGAACTACCGTGCCGCTATCTCCCCGGCAGAGATACCGATTGTGCCACAAGTGCGTCTTCCATCATCTCGCGGCAGAAATCAGTTCTGTGATTTCCTTACGATTCGAAAAACACAATCGGAAGTGCCACACACCGCCCGATTGTTCAAGATTGCCAGTCAGTGTCAGTCGTGCCGATTGAACATGTTGAATCGCCTGACTACCGCCGACGCGACGTAAGACTGGGGACTCGTAGTCGTAAGCACACGCACACCGCCCCGATTACGCCCGATTGTCTATGCTGCGATGGTCCAGATGCATCGGATAGTAGACAATCGGGCGGTGTGCGGCAGGCTTAAGATAATGTATTGTGATAATCAACAACATAAATCAGACATGTCTTGTTATGTATAATATTATTTGGGGTTTTAATTGGATGACAGTAGGTAATGTTGATTGTTGAAACCCGATGGCCACTGAACATATTGTTTCTACTGTCTATACATTGACAGTTTTTTAATGTGCCAGTTTTCGTAGGATAACATAATATTATTAGGTATGCCGATAAAGAGATACAATGAAAGTATGACAGAAGCGTTGGTATAAAGGTACGACAACAACTTTATTAAAGGCGCGAGCAACGCCGAAAAGAGCAGAGTCACCGGATAACATTCTCGTGACGTAGGTCTATTGTTCAAGTACGCCAACGCAATAATCACCATGGCAACATATTGTCCACCGACAGCGTTAGTGAGAATATTCCCTCGTGTCAACGCCAAAGTTCCCAGCAGTATGCAATGTTCAAAGTTACGCTTTTCTGGCGAAGCCGAAGGTAGAATGTTCAACGCAAAGTTTCTCGGCGCGATCTTCGCCTCGATCGGCGTCGACCGGATTTCGTTCGGAGTCCGAGAGAGTTCGTCCACGTCCACGTCCACGATATATGTTTCCTACGAACCAGCGCCTCGATCTGCGTCGGACGTTTGGCGACGTTCGCCAGTTCGACCGAGACCGTTCATCTGCGGCCACGATAGATGATCTTTGCCTCGATCGGCGTCGATCGCGTAACGTTCTTCGTCCGAGTGCGTTCATCGGCGGCCTCTGTAGATGTTTCCGATGACTTTGACGAACCAGCGCCTCGATCGGTGTCGACGATGGGTGTTTCGAGTGGCATTCGCTGGTGTCGGTGCTGGTGACATTTGGCGATCGGTAGAACTCGATCGTCTCGCTCGCGCTTGGAATCTTCCCAAACATGAACTAGGCACTGAGCAAATTTAATATTAAAAACGTGATAGGAAATAAAATAAAATAATAATAAATATTAAATATTTAAATAAAATCAGCAACATGTCGTCACGTCCACAGCAGTCGTCGTCTGGATAAATCATAAACGCTCGGTAACACCGTACACGTGTGCATCTCCCCGGAGGTTCCCCGGTCCCCCGGGGGCAACTCCTCGTCACAAAACTAAAAGGATAAAGAAATAAAAGTGAATCTTACTACCAACGCGTCGTGTCGTCTGCAGTCGCAACAGTGATCGGTCAAACCGGAAGCACGCGTGAGGCACCTGAAATGAAAAATCACCGATTATTAGCCAATGACTCTTTAAATAACTTTACCGGTTACCTACATCTTAATAATACTAACAGCATCATGTTACACAAACGCAGTACCGCCTATGGCCTATGTTTACAAAGTTCGGAGGGCTGTGTTAGGCTTACCTCGGAGTAGAGGGCGTCCCTCCCGACGGGTAGTCCTGACCATAGGACACCCCCAACCGTGCAGTGCCTTCACGCGTCACTTCCGGTACCCGTGTGATCATCTGTTGCGCCTGAAGACGTGATAATGTCTACGCTCAGTGCCTAGTCGCGAATGAGACGTTCCGCCGACCCTAGGAACTCTGGGACTTGCACCGTTTCCGCTGTAAACCCGTAGACAGACACAGCTTCAGTTTGTCTTCACTTCACGTAGAGTTCGACATCATCGCCCGGGTTGTGTCGTCCAATCCACGACATGAAATTACCGACTTGATTGTTCAGCCGTCGTTCTGGTGTATGCCAGCAAATAGTCAGCAACAAAAACAATACTAAAATGTATTCTCTATCATCATACAACGGTGTAGGAGATATGTCACAAATATAAGTATACTTTGTTGTGGTATATTAATTTAAACACCACAATAATAAACCTTACATAGCCTAGCACCAGGACCCGAATTCAGACGTGTAAGAAACCAAACTCGTTAAGCCTAATACTTCTACTGCTTCTGCAAAGATACAGTGCAAATACTCGTTACATATTTAGGCCATAAGAACAGACAATGTTAGATAAACTTACCAATTATAATATTGATCCATCGTGAGTAATGTCCACAGATCCGCGAGTTTGGTGTCCGGTAGACGATAACGCATCAAGGCGCCGTCGAACATTCCTGTTCGCAGCCCGTTCGAAACACATCCGTTTTGTTTGAAATCTCGCTTGTAAATGATCCCTACCAGTTACCACGCTGTGACGTCACGATATCGGCGCATTTCATTGGCTTTGTGTCTGATTTACGTCAAATAACAATCGACGTTCGGAATTGATAGAAACCGTTTGCCGATGAAAACGTTGCTTTCTAACGTACGCAAAACGTCGCTTGGAAACTAAACGTTCAACGTTCGCGAGCGTCTGTTCTGCAGCCCCGCGAAGCATTGCTACATACGGCACAATGCTGTCATTCTTATACATACATAATACATACACATATCCTCTTCAGCTCTTTTAGGCTAATATCCTTTTAGCTGGTCTTTACTGTAGTTTGTGCGCATGGGTGGGAAGTTGTCACTTTGCTCAAACTTGTAAGCGCACCACAATTTTTCTAATTAGTAAGCTGAAACCACATCCTTTGTGATAGAGTTCCACCTGGTCACTACTTTGTGTCTAAAGTAGCTCCTCCGTTGTCCAGCTGTCGCACGTTCCTTCTTGAGCCTCAGACTGTGTCCCCTGGTCACTGTGTTGTGGTCCATATGAAGTTTTATCGACTTTGTAGATGCCATGCAGATACTTGTAGACTTCAATCATGTCTCTCCTCTTGCTCTTCTGTAGTACAGGCTTGGTAGCTTTAACGCCTTCAATTTACTTGCTCTTCGTTGTACATTTTCAAGCATCCAGCTGTCTTGGTTTAGTTTACATACAGCCTAACTAAGACTGGGACTCGATCATGCAACATGGACCAATAATGTGAACGGCTGCTGAACAGCACGGCTGTCTGTGTTGGGATGGATGGTGTGGCTGCAGGTCTAAGCACGGCTGTCTGTGTTTGGATGGCTGGTGTGGCTGCAGGTCTAAGCATGGCTGTCTGTGTTGGGATGGCTGGTGTGGCCGCAGGTCTAAGCACGGCTGTCTGTGTTGGGATGGCTGGTGTGGCTACAGGTCTAAGCACGGCTGTCTGTGTTTGGATGGCTGGTGTGGCCGCAGGTCTAAGCACGGCTGTCTGTGTTGGGATGGCTGGTGTGGCTGCAGGTCTAAGCACGGCTGTCTGTGTTTGGATGGCTGGTGTGGCTGCAGGTCTAAGCATGGCTGTCTGTGTTGGGATGGCTGGTGTGGCCGCAGGTCTAAGCACGGCTGTCTGTGTTGGGATGGCTGGTGTGGCTACAGGTCTAAGCACGGCTGTCTGTGTTTGGATGGCTGGTGTGGCCGCAGGTCTAAGCACGGCTGTCTGTGTTGGGATGGCTAGTGTGGCTGCAGGTCTAAGCACGGCTGTCTGTGTTCGGATGGCTGGTGTGGCCGCAGGTCTAAGCACGGCTGTCTGTGTTGGGGTGGCTGGTGTGGCTGCAGGTCTAAGCACGGCTGTCTGTGTTTGGATGGCTGGTGTGGCTGCAGGTCTAAGCACGGCTGTCTGTGTTGGGGTGGCTGGTGTGGCTGCAGGTCTAAGCACGGCCGTCTGTGTTTGGACAGCTGGTGTGGCTACAGGTCTAAGCACGGCTGTCTGTGTTGGGATGGCTGGTGGGGCTCCAGATCTAAGCAAGCCCAGCTTCGCATAGATGACATGGCGAATCTTACACGGCTCAAAATATCGAATATGGAAACGTCCATTTTGAAATTATGACATAATAGCGAACGGTTATGGCATGAACTAGGGTTGTACCTTCACTACAGACATCCGTGTAGATTGTATGCGAGACGTTTGACAGATAAGACGGGGAGAAAAACAGAAACACTGTGAGTCTAATCAAAATGTTAGAGTTTCTGGTGCAACTACACACAGAAACAAAGCCTCATTATTACAAAACTGTTACTGAACTGATGAATATATTGTGGGAATCAACTAACGTAGAATGAATGTTGAACTAGAAGTATGGGGAGCAGGCATACAGAAATAGAATGAATGTTGAACTAGAAGTATGGGGAGCGGGCGTACAGAAATAGAATGACTGTTGAACTAGAAGTATGGGGAGCGGGCGTACAGAAATAGAATGACTGTTGAACTAGAAGTATGGGGGAGCGGGCGTACAGAAATAGAATGACTGTTGAACTAGAAATATGGGGAGCGGGCGTACTGAGAAAGAATGACTGTTGAACTAGAAGTATGGGGAGCGGGCGTACAGAAATAGAATGACTATTGAACTAGAAGTATGGGGAGCGGGCGTACATAAATAGAATGACTGTTGAACTAGAAGTATGGGGAGCGGGCGTACAGAAATAGAATGACTGTTGAACTAGAAGTATGGGGGAGCGGGCGTACAGAAATAGAATGACTGTTGAACTAGAAGTATGGGGAGCGGGCGTACATAAATAGAATGACTATTGAACTAGAAGTATGGGGAGCGGGCGTACAGAAATAGAATGACTGTTGAACTACACGTATGGGGAGCGGGCGTACTGAGAAAGAATGACTGTTGAACTACACGTATGGGGAGCGTGCGTACAGAAATAGAATGACTGTTGAACTAGAAGTATGGGGAGCGGGCGTACAGAAATAGAATGACTGTTGAACTAGAAGTATGGGGAGCGGGCGTACAGAAATAGAATGACTGTTGAACTACACGTATGGGGAGCCGGCGTACTGAGAAAGAATGACTGTTGAACTACACGTATGGGGAGCGGGCGTACAGAAATAGAATGACTGTTGAACTAGAAGTATGGGGAGCGTGCGTGCATAAGTAGAATGACTGTTGAACTAGAAGTATGGGGAGCGGACGTACAGAAATAGAATGACTGTTGAACTACACGTATGGGGAGCGGGCGTACTGAGAAAGAATGACTGTTGAACTACACGTATGGGGAGCGGGCGTACAGAAATAGAATGACTGTTGAACTAGAAGTATGGGGAGCGGGCGTACAGAAATAGAATGACTGTTGAACTAGAAGTATGGGGAGCGGGCGTACAGAAATAGAATGACTGTTGAACTAGAAGTATGGGGAGCGGGCGTACAGAAATAGAATGACTGTTGAACTAGAAGTATGGGAGCGGGCGTACAGAAATAGAATGACTGTTGAACTAGAAGTATGGGGAGCGGGCGTGCATAAGTAGAATGACTGTTGAACTAGAAGTATGGGGAGCGGACGTACAGAAATAGAATGCCTGTTGAACTACACGTATGGGGAGCGGGCGTACTGAGAAAGAATGACTGTTGAACTACACGTATGGGGAGCGGGCGTACAGAAATAGAATGACTGTTGAACTAGAAGTATGGGGAGCGGGCGTACAGAAATAGAATGACTGTTGAACTAGAAGTATGGGGAGCGGGCGTACAGAAATAGAATGACTGTTGAACTAGAAGTATGGGGAGCGGGCGTACAGAAATAGAATGACTGTTGAACTAGAAGTATGGGGAGCGGGCGTACAGAAATAGAATGACTGTTGAACTAGAAGTATGGGGAGCGGGCGTACAGAAATAGAATGACTGTTGAACTAGAAGTATGGGGAGCGGGCGTACAGAAATGAAGATATTGTGTTTTTTTGTTTGTTTCTGGTTTGCATAATTTGCTGCTACCACTTACACAAAGCTGAACCCTGAAGAAATATTGGTATTTTTCAATCAATAAACACCCTGAAAGGGAGTACGCTTAGGGTTGACTGAAGCTAAGGTTACGTGCAATGGTGCAAAAATGTTGTCACTTTGTTTGGTACACGAAGGAGAAAATGTCTTTCTGTAATACTATCATTTTCACACAAAGCATATTCCTGTCAAGCAAACATGCAACGTTATTAGAATACGTCGTGATCCAAGTCCATCAATTTCTATTCTTGAAGGACATAGCGTTTTCCCAGCTAAGATACTTCCCATTTAATATATTCGTATTATTGAACGGTTATTACCTAACTAGTAAACGTCATCAAGTCAAATACACTCAATACGAGGCTCTCTGTCTCTTGTGCGGACCAAGAGGTTCGATTTGCGCTTCCACACTGAGGTCCGTTGGCCCTCGCGGGGAACGTGATGTCGCAGAAAGATGAGAACACCAAATTCGTTGACCGCGTCGACATGGAGCAGTCTCGAAAATTCGTTTAAAAACTCTTGGACAAAGGTGGCTCTTGAAGCTGTCATGCTTGACCAAAATCGGTTTCCACCTGAACTCAATCGCTGTGGTGAACCAGTCATGGCTGGTTCATCACAGTGATTGATGTTGTGGACAAAGTACAAGCAAACAATGTCAAAGAAGGACACTTTAACTTGCTGATCTCTATCAGACGGCGTGCGTGAAAGACTCCACTGCACGTGATGCATTTGAAGCTCGTACCCTACCAAACTGTTGGTCTAAGATGAAAGAATCGCATCCATATGTGGCTGAAGTGGCCATGGGGGTATTGCTGATGTTTCCATCTACACACCCTTTTGAAAATATACCATGTTAAATGCCAGGGTATCCCTTATGAAAATATACCGTGGCAAATGCCATGGTATACTATGGAATTTTGAAACAGGTAAACGATGGTAAATTCTGATATACCATGCTATACCACAGTTTACCATGT
Organism: Lamellibrachia satsuma; assembly: GCA_033239005.1. Lineage (NCBI taxonomy): Eukaryota > Metazoa > Annelida > Polychaeta > Sabellida > Siboglinidae > Lamellibrachia > Lamellibrachia satsuma. The sequence goes on along the minus strand of BSQZ01000013.1, from coordinate 5,388,229 downwards.
AATACCATGGTATATTTTCATAAGGGAATCAATGTTGCCGATACCTGTAAATACACCAAATGTGTCAATGTCAAGTCTGCCTAATATTTTGGAGAAAAGAGTCAAGTCAAGAGACAAGTATCAAACTAGCTCTGTAATATGAGACAAGTAACATTACTATTACAAAATAATAGAAAATTAGTCAGAGTATTATTAAAATAAGATGCTGAACGCCCCCCCACAACTGAACAACCCCACAATGGTGACATATTTTGCACTAAAATGTGAACACCAACAGGGTGTGAGAAACTAAATATGCTTAATTTCCAATAAATTTCAGCCAGTTATATAAGGCAACCAACTAAGCAAATTACCACAGACGTAGCTGCCTACTAGCTGAAGAAACTTAATCTCATAAGCACATTCTACCTTCCAGTGACCTTATGTCATACCTGGCCTATGACCCTTAAGTAATACAACCAGCCACATTCGTTGTTGTTCAAGTTTACTGCTCTTACTGTGCAGCCAAGTTGTTACTTCTATGTAGCATTCAACGCTACCGATACCTGTAAATACACCACATGCGCCAATGTCAAGTCTGCCTAATAGGAAACCTAATTTTGGAGAAAAGTGTTAAAACATGTACCAAACTAGCTCTGTGATGTGAGCCAGTTAACTATTAGAAAATAATGGAAAATTAGTCTTAGTAAAATAAAATGTGAACATTAACAGGGTGTGACAACGCTAAATATTCTTGATTGAACCATTTCCAATACATAAAACAAAACTTTTAACTAACAAATATGAATAAAAGAGTGGACAAAAATCTGACCAACTAACTTGTCTTTACATGAATAAAAAAGTGGAAAAAAATCTGAGAGTGACTGGGAACATTGTCACAGCATTTAAGGTAGGTTAAAGATGCTAATGTTTGCCTGTCGTTTGGGGCATATGCGCACAGGCATGTGCGGATATGCCTCAGTCGTGTGCATATATGCCTCAGTGCAATAAGTTCATTTACATCCCGTGACGGCATGATGCAGATGTTATTATAAATATATTTAATTTAGTTCGCCCACATTTACGGATGCATGAGTTATATGATATATATATATATATATATATATATATATATATATATATATATATATATATATATATATATATATATATATATATATATATATATATATATATATATATATATATATGCCACCATGCCGCAGAGAAATGACACAGAGTTAAAAACTGACATCGCTGATATCAAGTCATCTCTGCAGCTTCTTTGTAAATCGGTGGATGAACTTAAACAGAGTAACACGACAAACGAAAAGAAAATAAACGACCTTCAAAAATCGATCAAAGCAAAAGGTGAACGAATTGAACAACTGGAACACCATGTGAACGATCTTGATTGTTACTGGCCTGAACATGCATAGCTATTCGCACACAGCCACCCGTACCAGATCTGCGAGAACATCCACACAAATGAATGACGGAGATGACATTAGTGAGTCCTCAGCGATGAGGAAAAACTTTGTCAAATTGGCGCAAGAGAAAATGAACGTGTCACTGGCTGAGATCGAAGTCACAGCTATACACGACCTCCCTAAACGCAAGGATGGGACGACGCCACTGATCGTACAGTTTTTGTCAACCGACAAAAAGACTGAACTAATGCGCAAGCGGAAAAATGTTGAAGGGTAGCAATGTCTACCTGAACGACCACTTCACTCAGAAGAACAACGAACTATTCGCTGAGGCCCGACGCCTCAAGAAAGAAAGCAAGATCTACAGCACATGGACGATGAACTGCAACATCTACGTGAAGAAAACTGAACAAGCATGCAAGGTGACGATCAAACGTAAAAATTACTTGGACAAAATCTAAGATGGCAGATCATGCGTGTTGTGAAGACAATTATATGGTCACTTTTTTATTTTGCTTTATTATCTTGTTTTTATATTGAACTATTGGTTATGTTCCCACTAAGTATTATCACATATTATTGTAATGGCTAATAATCTTATACAATTAGACTCATGTCTAAGGTGTAATCAAATATTACATAACTATGCGGTAAAATGTGAGGCATTTTTTCATAAACGGTGTGAAAAAATAACACCACAACAATTCAGATTAATCCGCTGTAAAAATATTAATTATCGTTGTACGTCAAGTTATGAAGTTTTTCCATTGAAAAATATTAGTGATGATGAAATTATATATGAAAATTCTTCTGTTGAAGTCAATTATGACATTAATAAATTAATGGATAACTGTTCATAATTTATTTTTGACTCCTTTAAGTATTCAGATTATAATCCCTATGATTTTGGAAATGATATGGACCCCGAAAACAATTGTTATAATAATCTATCATGAAAATGTCAGTATTACACAGATTTACAATTCACTGAAAAAAATCAGTAAAATTGATGGATTATCCTTTCTACACTTTAATGCAAGAAGTCTAAAAACAAACTTTCAAAAGATTAAACACTATATACTAGAACTTAATGTTCAATTTGATATAATCACTATATCTGAAACATGGACTGATCCAGATTTAATCATTGATTTTAATATAAACAGTTATGATGCTTATCATGTCACCAGAGGAATCCGAAGGGGCGGTGGTGTTGCTGTATATACATAATTAAGGAATTATCATGCAAAATGGTGGAAACTAAATCAATTGCAGTAGAAAATATTCTTGAATGTGTTACTGTGGAATTAACCACAAAGAAGCACACAAATGTTGTAGTCAGCTGTATATACAGAACACACTGGTGTACATACATCGAACTTAGATACATTTTGTGAAAACATAGAACATATTTTGAGTGACGCTAAATCCATTAAAACAATATTTGTGTGTGGTGATTATAACATAGATTTGCTAAAACATGACAGTCATAATAGTACCAAACATTTTCTAGACATAATGTACAGTTTGGGTCTTTACCCATTAATTGATAAGCCTACTAGAGTCACATATAGCTCAGCTACATTGATAGACAATATATTTACCAATGAATTGCACCACAACCCTACTTGTGGTATCCTTTTCAATGACGTTAGTGATCATTTACCAATTTTTGCACTTTGTGGGGATAATGTTTTAAATATAAATGATGTTAATGAAGCTTATGATAATTTTCTACACATATTTATAGATATATTTAAAAAACACTGTCCAGTGAAAAGAGTTTCCAGGAAAAGTTACACCAGCAACAAACCTTGGTTCACCAAAGGTTTAAATGTGCTTGTGTGAAGAAAAATAAGTTATATAAAGCATCTAAATCTGCTGAAGCGGAACAGACATAAAAAACTTACAAAAACAAATTAACATCTATATTAAGATTAACTTTTAAAAAAATATTATAGCATATTGTTAGAAAAACATAGAACAAATGTTAAAGAAACTTGGAAAATATTCAATAATGTAATTAACAAACAGTATAATAAGCCAACATACCCAGAATATTTAATAAAAAATAACAAGCAAATCTCAAAAAAGGAGGATATTGCAAATAGATTTAATAATTTTTTTACAAATGTTGGCCCTAACTTATCAAAGAATATTTCAATACCTGAAAAAGATGTATCAATTTATGATTACTTGGAAGGCAAAGTTGATCATACTATGTTTCTAAGTCCTGTTGATGACCAAGAAATTATTAGAATGGTACAAAATTGTAAAAATAAAAAGTCAACTGATTATAGTGATATTAACATGAGCTTAAGTAAAAATGTAATTACAAAAATAGTTCAGCCATTTGGTTACATATGTAATGTATCTTTTCAAACGGGTGCATTTCCAAGCAAAATTAAAATTGCCAAAGTTGTTCCACTTTTTAAGTGCGGTGAAAAGAATGTATTTACAAATTACAGGCCAATATCATTGTTATCTAAATTCTCGAAAATTCTGGAGAAATTATATAATAATAGTATGGACAAATTCCTCAAAAGTATGATATACTCAGTCCAAGTCAGTACGGTTTTAGGTCTAATATGTCAACTACTAATGCTCTTTTAGAATTAGTAGAAGAAATTACAAGTTCACTAGATAATAACAAGTATGCTATTGGAGTATTTGTTGACCTTAAGAACGCTTTTGACACTGTTGATCATGATGTGGTTTGCGCAGAAAATGTTATTTATTGTGGCGAAAAATAATGTTACTTCCATCGCTATCAACTAGATGGAAGCACCATTGAACCATACGACAATGTGATTTACGACGAAAGGAGGCGGTATCCTTTACGTGACATTCACGTAGCTTAATCAATATGTAACCTCGTTATTGGGATTCAGTTTTGTACTATTTTCTACTCGTTGAATGTCATTTAATGTTATTGGTCAAACATTGCGTTAACAACTGTTCGTTGTGTGTTTGCTGTGTCGTTAAACGAATGTGCTATTTTACTACACTTGATTAAGATGCATCCCAAATCGGGTACGAAAGTATATCCAGAGTAAATGCTGAAATTCAGCTTCTAGAGCGTGCATATGTTTCGGTTAGCGAGGCTAGTGTTTTGGTACACATGCGTGCTGTGGTTCTCATTTTGACAGCAGAAGTATCTAGCCACAACTACCAGGTGAAATTTCAAGGAATGCGTCACTGTTTATCGTAGCGGCAACAAGGTGTGTATACTGACGTTTTACGTCTCAGCAACATGTTTCCGAGGCAGTATTTGTGACTGTAATGCTCGTTCCGTGACAAACGAACGTGGAAGCTGAAGACTAAGCCAAAGGCCAGGGGTCAAGCTGAAATGAAGGGTGGACTTCTTAATTTATGTGGCAGGTCTTCATCATATAGTTGCTAATTAAGCTTGTAATTAAGTTATGGAACAGTGTAGGTAATTCTAAGACTAAGCGAGGTCCTGTATTTGAATACCAAGTTCCAGTTACGTTTCCTTGCAGTGTTGGCTGGTGTTGCACAGTCACTGCCACGGCACTGGGATCCCGGTATGCCGGGATCCTTGGCCTGGCTAAATCCTAATCAGTCACGACTCACGGTTATAACAAGTTATCAGCTATAACTGACGCCAGTGGCAGCGTGGGGTTAACACGAAGCAATCGTTGTCGCAACGATCAAACGCTGTCGCATGCGTCCAGATTGCAGCATGATCGTCCTGTGTACCCTAACCTTTCGAGCATGCTCTGAAAATAAGAGCCGATTAGAGGCTTATTTTCAGAGCATGCTTTGAAAATAAGTGCCGATCAGGGGCTAATTTTCAGAGCATGCTCTAAAAATGACAATGCAAGTCCAATGTAGAATAAAATAGGCCCAAAAAGGGCATTTTTAATTCATTAATCAATACAAAAAATCAGTCCAACACGCAAATTTCCTGCCCACCTCCATCATGGATAAAATCGGCCGAGCTAATGAATGCACCCGCGTGGGGGAATGGGAAATATTCCATCCAGCGTTTTGATTGGTTAAATGAGCTTTTCGGGAAATAACGAATTATGGGCTGTTATTTCCAGAGCTGCTCGGTAAATAGCCAGTGCGTTCGAAAAATGGTTATATAAATAATGGGCACTTGTCTAGAATCTGGGCAAACCTTGATTTCGACGTTATTAACATTCAGTATCTTCCAGATATGAGTCAACCCTCTTTTCAAGGCTTATAGACTCGGTTTGTATGTACAGTAACCATGCACAATGCATACTGAACTACGGAACATTAAATTATTATATTATTAAACAATAAAAGCACATTTAATCACCTTTTTGAAGCTCCATTTATTTGCAAGATGGCAAGGGTTGAACAAAATCATGATTTTTTTTAATAAAAAAATCAGATTTTTTTATGTATTTGAATTTTTGTTTAATCTGGTATATAGACATTTATATGTAGATGCTTATATTTATAAACTCTTTCAAACATGTTCTATTCAAATCGATTTGGGTGCATGTCTTAACAGAGGGTACATGATTTTTGCTTATATAAAGACATTAGACAATGTCCACAAGGCCTCAGTCCCTGTAGTTGCATAATCTGTATTGGAAAGGAAAGCATGCTGTGTGTCTGTGGTTGTAACAGTGATAATTATTGTTTGCTGAGGGGGTGGATTAGCACCTGTCCAGGGCTCTGTGTACTGTAAGGGTATCTAACCAGAATACAAACTGGTACAGTATTATACAATTATAGCCCAGACTGTCTCACTTGAGTCAACATGCTGAATTGGTAACAACTAGCACAAGCTCTAAGTGGACTTTAACTCAGGGTTTCTTACTTGAAAAGATACATCCTCTTGAAGACTAGTTTGTGTGGCTTCACTGCGTTCAAAAACATACACATTGTCATAAAATATTTTACTATCAGGCTGATGACAATGCAACTACACAAGTGTGTGCACAGTGTGCTTTTGTATTAACAAACACACAAAACTTTGTTGACCTCGATGCTTATAAACAATTATTTTTGTTAAATTCATATAAACCAGCGATTAAAAAAATCGGAAATAAATTATAAATCAATAATAAAAAAAAAATTTGTAGTGATTTAAATCATGATTTAAATCAACCAACCCTGAAGATGGCGACACCTAAAGTGAGGTAAATATGCACATTCAAGCATCGATGAAGGTGATTAAATGTGCTTTACACACAACATAGTTAATAATTTAATAAGCCCCGTAGTTTAGTATGCATTGACCACAGTTGACCTTCCTGTTTATTGTTTCACAAGAATGTAGGGCGTATTAAATTGTGATATGTGAATTTAAACAGTTCATATGATGTGTGCAAGTGCAATTACGCATTCACAGGTTTGTTTGTAGAAGTTATTGGCCGTGAAATCATGCATTCTTTTTAGAGTTTAACCGGCTGAGGGATTTATGAGAATTTTTCTGCTATGGGGCACATGATTACACATGGCTGTTTTTGTCAAAATTGACAAGCATCGCACGTCGGGGCGTTTTAAAAGAGCTGGAGGTATGTGCTTTTCACAATACTTGGTCAGCATGTCAACGAGATGATGGCAGTTGAAATTTTTTTTCTATATTTTGGGTGGTCACATTTTCTTATAACAAGACAAAACGTTAACATGGCCACCATGGCAATGCTATTCTCTATTGTTGTCTGCCCCCTGTACATATTATATGTTATAACGGCGACATTGAGGTAGGCCCTTAACTCGCTATCAGTGTCGCCATCTTGCGATTAAAAGGGGCAAGATTGTGCTTAGTGCAGATGAAATATGCGAATTCGAGTTTTGAAAAAGGTGATTAAATGTGTTCTTATGCACAACATGTTTAATAATTTACATGTCCCATAGTTCAGTATGCATAGTGCATGGCTACTGTACAAAGTGCATGTTAATAACAGTGAATGTGGTCCTGGCTTCTAGACAGGTACCAAATAGTGAAAAGAAGGTTATACATTTTAAATAATGAAAAGTAGTAAAACAATGAAAAAATCAGTCGAAGGGAGACAAACTGAGAACCTTGTCAACCACCTAATTTTTACACCATTAGGCCAAAGTTACCGGAGAGTAACACTGGTGAACAATTTTCCATATGTGTAACATGAGAATTGGCACATGCTACTCAGACCTTTATCAGCGGTAAACCAAGTACCTGAAGCGTGATCCTAGGAAGGCTGAAGCTGTTCTGTTCTTCTTCCTTTTAAATGCATAATTGGAACATTGTCGCACTGTGGTGACTATATGCTTGCCAAACATTAATGCTTGTTAACCATAGATCTAGGTATATATGGGGCGTAGTGGCATTGCAGGTACAACCTGGGTTCGAAGCCTCTTTGTAGTCTTGCTGCCATTTCGTTCAAAGTTTCGACCCCACGTTGCCTCAGTTTGCTCAGCTGTGTATAAGTGAATACCTGGTTACAGGCAGGTGGATATGGCTACAGGCAGGTGGATATGGCTACAGGCAGGTGGATATGGCTACAGGCAGGTGGATATGGCTACAGGCAGGTGGATATGTGAATGAATGCGTGACATGCTCCGTCGAAATCAGGAATAAGTCGGAAATGCAGAGCCACTTCAAAGTGCGCAAAGGGGTGAATTTGGTTGCGATGGCCGATGTTCAGATTTTGATGTTTTTGATTAGCCTAATTGTTATAAGGTAATACAATTATAAGGTCATGCTATTATAAGGTCATACAACTATTGATAACTTTGAAAAAATATGATGTTTCTTAGAGCTATGAATATCTTAATGAACAAAGACAAAGGAAACATTGCTCAATTATATATCCACTGCACGTCGCGTCCACCCCTGCCATATTGGCATCGTTGGAAAGCTGACCTATATAACCAGTCAGAGAGGTGAAAGACGATATGTAAGCAACACCACATTATTCACTGAATAACAATGACAGACGTAATCATTTGGAATTCGACCTTTTCCCCCATGCGAAGCCTTGTTTGTTTGAGTTCGACTACTTTGGGGACTTATTGTATCAAATCTACGTTTATTAATTGTTTTTTTAGTTGCCGTTGACTGGGGAACTTAATCTAGTCAATCGGCTCAGATAGCAACAATGAAATGAGCATCATTTGTGAGGGTGAAATGGATGAGGAAGACCACGTTCAAGTGGCACTTTACACTGACAACTTGGCAGCAACCTCGCTGAGAATGCCATGTCTTGCTAACTTTCACAGCTATCAAAGTGGAATTCCACCAAATTATCTGTGTTGATGTGTACTACAACAGTGCAAAATTTCAACTTTATATGATGTGCCTTTGTTATTGAATTGTATGAATATACTTTAGTAAACTTCAAAGCTGTTTTATCAGAATCGTTTTTTTGTCAAACGACTCGGGACACCTTCTCTTTATGAAACGATAACTCACCAACTAATAGAGCTTGGTAGTTGCCTTTGGCACCGTTCGAAAGCCCATATGGTTGTCTTTCATGTGGTACCTTTATCTCAAAATGTAATTTTCCGATATATTCGTGATTTCGATGGAGCGGGTCACATATAGTCTTCATATAGTCATTGCAGCGTGGCTGAATGTGTTTCCTAGAGATAATGTTGGAATGAACAGGTCTGCCAGGGGGTGAAGTGTAAGGTCTGCCAAGGGGTGAAGTGTAAGGTCTGCCTGGGGTGAAGTGCATTGAACAGTCACAAGTACTGGATGTGGCACTATATAAAAAAATTACTTTACAAGATCAAAGCAGGGGATCACATCAAGAAAGTGATAAATGTGAATGGGATGATTCACTTGACATGGCCGAAGAGAAGGATAATGACACTACAGAAACTAACCAAAGATCACATGTATGCAGTGTGTCGTGTAACGACAAAATACCACATCGATAGACTCTTCCCATTACCAGCGCAGTACCTGGTGGATTATAATGGAACATAAAGATTCGGGTAACTCCGAGAACAACGCTGCTTAATGTACAGGTGTGTGATTCTGTTACCTGAACCTTTATAATCCACCAGGTAGTGTGGTGATATAATGGGAATGGTCTATTAGCAAAGATCATGTTCAAGTCTTATGACATGCCAGTACTGAGTATACCACAACTCGATCAGCACCCTGAAATTCCTGTTGGTACCCTCAAAAAACATGATAGCTTTATGTCGGAGAGACAGCACTGAGACCAGAACGCACAATGGCTAAAGAATATCTTGTTGGCAGCCCTTATCAGCCACCACTAAACACAAACAGAACACAGGTCACCAGTAAACACAAACAGAACACAGGTCACCAGTAAACACAAACAGAACACAGGTCACCAGTAAGCACAAACAGAACACAGGCCACCAGTGTTCTATGAAAGACGTATGGATTTTAGATCATGAGAAGTGGTTAATTTTAATCATTCCCATTCAAATCTCATAAAAAAATATTTAAAAGGTAAGATCTGAGGTACTAAGTGAAGAACTTGCTCAGATGTATCAAACTGCTCCAGTCATCTGCTGGATCATGTGCATTACAGTAAATAGGCGTAAGACAGAATAAGTATCACTGTATCAGTTACAGGCTTGCAGCATTGTAATGTTGTTGATACAAAAAGTGTGCTCGTTCTGCTCTTGTTAACAAGTGCATTGTTAGAAAATTATTAATTTGCTTTTTAGAGTTGCTGGGAACATTTATTATACACAGGTGAATATTGGCCTTATTCTCTCTGGTCATTACCAAATGTTTAAGAATTATGTGATTGGACATAATTAATAATTATTTTGTATTGTTAAAATGAGGCAGTTGTCTAATTTACAAAATATTAAAATATGAAGACCATGGCTGGGATGATGCATAAATATAGTTTATATTTTTGGGTTTCTCAGGTTAATGAGTGGGTGATATACTGGATTGCATGGTTCATTACTAGTAATCAGGTGTAGGAGACAGAAGTATGTGTCAGTTTCTGGTCACTGATACAAAAAGTTCCTGGTTTGTTCCACTCCTGATTACAATTATTGTTGAGTGCCTATGTAATAACTGGTGTCAATTACAGCTGTGCACCACACTGGAGAGTGCCTAGGTAGTGACTGGTGTCAATTACACCTGTACACCACACTGGAGAGGTCTGTGTATATGTGTGCTTGCTTTATGGAAATGTCACATAATCTGCATTTTTGAATAGATAGCATTTAGCAGACTTTGAGATGTAAACCAGTGTAGTGTTGTTTGGTAGTCAGCTTGTGTGAAGGGTCGGTTTATCAGGCTCCTGGTCCATCTGTCATTTATTCTATTATCTGAGGAAGCTGTAGGCTTTGACAGGTTTTGGTGTTTGATTAGATGTCTGTCCTACCAGGAGGTGTCCATACAAGTTTCGTGTGGACATCACCCACAAGAAAACAGGTTTGTGTCTTCATTTTGCACATGGATATAATAATTATGGCGGTGGCACATGCGATTTGACGTTTTGGTTCATGTGCCCAAATTTTTAAGATGAACAGTTTTTAATAAGGTTCAGCTGATGTAGGCATTGCGGAATATCATACAGGCAAAACCAATTTACCTTAAACTAATATCACTTTTATTAGTATATAATAAAAATCTCATTCGGGCAGAGCTGGATTTCATATGGGCAATTTGCCTGTATGGAAGGTCGTAAAGGCACTGTAGACAACCACACCTGTATCTGTTTGTCGCCAGTCTAAAACAGAGCCAATTATTCCGCTAGAAAATATCATTTTACATGTCTCATGGTGGCAATTCTGTAGATAGCATCTAAGAAAAAGGCAACAGACTAATGCTATATGCAGCTAACTTTTGTACACTCTTGACAGTTTCTGTGCCATGTGACACATGCCACTCCCTGTTATATTAGTTGTAATATGGAGCAAATCTACCTGGTGTGACCAAGAAGAACCGTTATAGCAATTACTCAAAATCTCAGTATAGTTTGTATAATAATAACGTTTATATGTTACACAGATTAAGTTATAAAAAGAAACATTCAACCATCCTGCTAATACCCTGTCTGAGGTCCTAATACCCTGACCTACAAGATCCACCTGAAAAAAGCCCTGAGGATCAGTCGGCTCCTGTTTACACATATCTTACCTCCAATTGTAAGTTTACACTCTTGGAATCTTTGTGAAATGTCATTGTGACCCGTAGTTACTCGATCTGATTGAGACTCCCAGTGCCGCTATCTTTACATCTTTCTTTGTCTGCCTGGCGTGCATATTCTCGTTGGGCCAATGAAAAACAGCCAATCATAACCCAATGATGTCAGCACATTGGCATTTGAAATGGCCTGGTGTACACATTCTCATTGGGCCAATGAAAAAACAGCCAATCATGGGCCAATAATGTTAGCACATTGACGTTTGACATGGCCTGGTATGCAAATTCTCCTCGAGCCAATGAAAAACAGCCTATCATGGGCCAGTGGTGTCGACACATTGGTGTTTCATTGGCCCAATCAGGTTTTGTTGGCTGAGACCAGTAAAGGTCAATTGATGTTGGCACATTGGTGTTTGACATGCTTGCAAATTCTCATTGGGCCAATGAAAAACAGCAAATACTGTGCCAATAAAAAAGGCACATTTGAACTTCATTGGCCCAATGAGGTTTTGGTAGCTGGGGTGGCATTTCTGTAGTATCTCCTACCAGCTGCTGTCGTCCACTCGCCTCTTGTTCATTCGCCTCCTTGCACCAGTGGCCAGTTGGCGATGTATTTGAAAAATCACAGAGGCCCTTGTTTAGAATTGTTGTCTATTGTGCTTGTCTACCTGTCGGACAAAAATGGAAACAATAGCCAAATTGTAGCCGAATTGAGTGTAAGCCACTCTCCAGATGGCGTAAACGTTACCCAACCATCTATATATTAATGCACTAGTAACTTTGGGCACAATCCAGCAGTATCTCCTCCCAGGCGCCGTCGTCCACTAGCATCTTTCTATTTTCCTTTGCCTCCTTGCACCAGTGGCCTCTGATCTACTAAATTTACTCAAAGCACACATTCATCATTTTCCTAGAAATTCTTTATGTGGCTTATTGGCAGATGGATCACAAACGTGGTCTGTGGCCAATGAAAGACACAAAGTGGTTCAACAATTGTCCACTGTGTCTGTCTTTGTTTGACATGTAGAAAACAACTCCAAATAACTTCCTTCATGGTTGTTTAATGAGTGGTTTTTTTACCGAGTACTTTCACATCGGATACATTGGTAAAGTTAATGTTTTCTTTACTACTTCGCTAGGTCTTTCATTCGATGGCAACGTACCAACGTTTCTAAATCACTCGTGGGGCTGATCCGAATTTTAGGGTATCTGTTTTGGGTGTGTTTTTTATTAAAGTTATGTGATTGTGTCGAATTACTCACAGCATTTGTGTTAAGCACATTTTGGGGAGCCAGCGGGGAAGTGGGGCAGCCAGCGGGGAAGTGGTGGGAGGCGGTACGAGAGGACTGGTGAAGATAACTTCAAATAGCAAAAAAAAACATAAAATCAAGTTTTAAAAAAATACTGCATACTTTATTATTACAACATCTGCCTGGGTGCGACCAGGAAGAAGTATTAAGTGCCTCTTTGTAATTTGTATTGTCTTATCCACTTGACAACCCCTTGTGACCACACATTTTTCTCAATTGTAATTATAAATACAGTTGAAACTCCCTTTATGTCCACCTCAGTAATTAATACAGCCACTGTTATGGTCGTCCCAGTAATTAATACAGCCACTGTTATGGTCATCCTGAGACAGGCCCAATTTTTTCATAACACTGAACAGTATAGGACATTTAGTCACCTCACTATTTAGGCCACTTCGGCCCAGACCCAAGGATGACCGTAATAGTGAGGTTTCAATGTAGTAAATTAAATTCTCTCCTCTTGTGGAGAACTGGATTTGTGTGTTTGTGTTGCCATTTGGTGGGAATTGCAATGCAAAAAAATAAAATAGATATACCAGAGCTCTACCATATAAGTTTACACTCTTGGAATCATTGTGAAATGTCGTTGTGACACAGAGTCACTCAATTACTTGATCTGATTGAGACTCTCAGTGCCGCTATCTTTACTTCTTCCTTTGTGTGTATGACTGGCATCTCATTGTGTGTCATACCAAACTAACACTGAGAAAACGCTTGCTGATGCTATCACTGTTTAAAAGACAAATACACAGACACTATGCTATCTGCTTGTGCCAGTCACAGTATGTGCTCGGCCATACAGAGTCAAGATGGCCACAGTGGCATCTATTAATAACAGTAGCCGAGCATGTCGCAAGTCACGTAAATATCACAAGTCATGACAGATAAATCATTATCAGCACAGTGTAGGCGAATGACTGACACACGTGTGTGGAATAATGCCAATAGATGTAGGTAGTCTCCTGCACTGATTTGTTGGGTGTTCAGGTAGGTTGGATTGGTAGGTACAAACACCCTTGAATGTATCAGTTGAGATATTACTATGATGTCTCCATAATTATGGTCTTTGGTACGTCAAGCTGCAGCTACTGTTGAATGCTGATGCTTCACGTGCGATAACACTAGATGTCCATGGGGTCTTTCTCATTCCATAAACAGTGCTATGATTGTTTGATTTCTCGGGTTGCTTGTAGATGTCCATGGGGTCTTTCTCATTCCGTAAACAGTGCTATGATTGTTTGATTTCTCAGGTTGGTAGTAGATGTCCATGGGGTCTTTCTCATTCCATAAACAGTGCTATGATTGTTTGATTTCTCGGGTTGTTTTAGATGTCCATGGGGTCTTTCTCATTCCATAAACAGTGCTATGATTGTTTGATTTCTCGGGTTGCTTGTAGATGTCCATGGGGTCTTTTTCATTCCGTAAACAGTGCTATGATTGTTTGGTTTTTCAATTTGCTTGTAGATGTCCATGGGGTCTTTCTCTTTCTCATGATTGTATGTGGTGGTATACTGGTGTGTTTACATCAGTCTGTGGTATTACTCAAACAATCCAGATTCTGTGTTCATACACCAGTGTGTCCGTCCACCATTTACACATGTATAATAATGCTGCCGGCAAGCAACTAGAAATTGAAACTGTAAAAACAGAAATGTTGTAGTCTGTAATGTGCCCTGTTTATAACTATCTATTTTTCAGGGGAAAATATTTTTCTCAAATTCACTGTCACTTTATTTGTATGCAATGAAAGTAAAACATATTCTGTACCCGTCTGACTTGTAGTGTGCTTCTATTGAACTTTGCGGTAGATTATAATTGGGTTTATTTTTTAAGCTATGATGTTTATTCTTGTCTCATCTCGACTACACGTGTCTTCACAGTTGAGACATGTCAACTGTGTCAATACATCCATGTCCTCACGCTTTGTGGAACTGGGTCAGCTGTCACAGTGAACTAGTGCAATAAATCACAGAAAGTAATTCCTCACACTGTCATGGTTCTGCATTCAACCACTGTGTAGTGCCAATGTATGTGTGTCATACAGTTGAGTACGTCGCTGCTACTCGGCACCGGTTACTTTATTTCTGTGTAGTGCCAATGTATGTGTGTCATACAGTTGAGTACGTCGCTGCTACTCGGCACCGGTTGCTTTATTTCTGTGTAGTGCCAATGTATGTGTGTCATACAGTTGAGTACGTCGCTGCTACTCGGCACCGGTTGCTTTATTTCTGTGTAGTGCCAATGTATGTGTGTCATACAGTTGAGTACATCGCTGCTATTCGGCACCGGTTGCTTTATTTCTTCGTCACATTTTTAACTCAAGTCGTAAAATAAAAGACAGTCAATACTAACTAAATATCTCTTAATCACAATTTTTTAATCAAATGAATTGCTACTGTTGGGTGCCATATTATAAAGTGTTGTTAATTGTTTAGATGGGCCCTTAATGTTTAGATGGGCCCTTAATGCCACAACATGACACACATAATAGACCAGGGCTGGGGTCACTTCCTTTGAATCAATTCCAAATGCAATTCCTTTCAATTCCTTTGAGTCAATTCCAATTCCTGCTTAAATCTTTCAATTCCAATTCAGTTCCAATTCAATTCTTTTTTCCGAAATAATTCAATTGGTAGTTTTCCAAAGATTTTTCCAATACATTAAAAAAAAATTTTGCATGAAAATTATGACTGCATTTCACATTTTATTACGAACAAGAATACAAGTAAACCTGAATGCACTCCAATTAACTTCATCATAAAATTGTGGAGAACAAATGAAAGCATTTAATACGCTAGCTCTCACAAGCGTTAGCTCAAAGGGAAATACATAGACTCCACGTATACACCAAATTGTCCTTTAATCATTTGTCACACTAATGTGAGAAAATGGATTTCCATGGCTGATTTCCATATTTCTAAAACTCAATCTTATTTGCACTGCCTTACATAAACTTACTTAAACTGGACGTTTAGCACATATCCAGCTTGGATATGCAATTATTAACAGCAGGCTTCTGTTCTGCCTTTTGATCATGGTTTCTTGCCTCAGCAAGTCAACCCTACTAACTGGGCCTAGCTGCTAAAGCCTGTTATTGTTTCATTGTTTATGTGAGCTGATAAGACATGTCTGCTGTTTAGGAACTGACTGGAAGGTGGGGTTCAGCCAGATCAAGAAAATGAGGATGAATTCCTTTTTGTTCAATTCCAATTCCTTTTGTTCAAAAATCTTTCAATTCGAATTCCAGAATTGAATTGAAAGGAATTGAATAATTCCAAATCCTTTTGGAATTGACCCCAGCCCTGTAATAGACTCATACACTTGTCGACTGATACTAATAAGTTGTATGTGAAGTGAAGTTTGTTTAGATCATACATACAGAGTCAAATAACAGTTTGTACATATTTTACATAGGTTTGATGATCCAGGGAGGCCTGCACTAAGTCCTGAGAGATCACTATCGTACAAGCCTATGTATGAGTTATAACATTATATAATATCACATTTCAAGCTGCATTGTCTTGGTGCTGGCATGCAAGCTGCATTGTCTTGGTGCCAGCAAGCTGCATTGTCTTGGTGCTGGCATGCAAGCTGCATTGTCTTGGTGCTGCCATGCAAGCTGCATTGTCTTGGTGCTGCCAAGCAAGCTGCATTGTTTTGGTGCTGGCATGCAAGCTGCATTGTCTTGGTGCTGCCATGCAAGCTGCATTGTCTTGGTGCTGCCATGCAAGCTGCATTGTCTTGGTGCTGCCATGCAAGCTGCATTGTGGGCCACTATGGACTTCCAAATGTGGAGTTACAGTTTTGTTTCTTTATTTTGTGACACAGAGACCGTAACTTAACATGGATGCCATGGACCATAGCATGATGGACCATAGCAAAATGAACATGACTGGCATGGACCACACCGGCATGGAATACAATGGCATGGCAGACATGGACCACAATGGTATGACTGGCATGGACCACAGTGATATGACTGGCATGGCTGGTATGCATATGATGGTAAGTGTCTTTGATATATCATTCCAAAATGGTATTGGCATAATCTCCCCGGACAGTACCCCCTGGACAGTATCTTGCATGCTAATTTTTTCCTTCAACAATATCAACATATAACAATTATGTAATTATTACATGCCCATCCTCGGATATGGGAATTCGAACAAACCCCCTTTTTTGTTTTAAATGTTACATATTAAAGAAATCCCGGTAGATTATGTAAGCGCGATCCCCCTTTTCAAAACCCAGAAGACAAGCCTGAATTATGTACATAAATGTTACTGCATAAATTAGTGTTATAATTTAGATTTATTTTTTCTGAGTAATTACACAGACCTAACAGGCAACCATGCTTTTAACAAGAATTCATGCTTTGATTTTAACCTAAACTTGAGACATAAACTCACCATTGCTTCTTTGATTTCCTGAATGTATTCAGTGTGACCAGTGAATCACACATTAACAAGAGTAGATGTAAATAGTACAATAAATATAAATGTTATTTTACTGTTTACTTGTTGTTTTAGTGTTGCTTGTGAACAGGGGATATTTTCTGGGGGGTTATGTCCTGGAATCTTCTTAAATATATACATGTCACGTGTATAATAATATAATTAATATGTGTGTTGTTAAATTTATGTTTAACTAAATTGATTATGCTTAATTTATGTCTTATATGTATATATTTAAATGTATATAATATTATGTAGTTAATTGTAATTAATATGTTATATTTCAAGGTGTGTTTGCATGCTTTTAATTTTTCTTATATTTTGATCTTTTGCATCAAATTTCTGCAGTGTACCAATGGTATACACTGCACTATGTAACACGCATCAATCTGGAAAATTATATATCACAGACAAACAAGACTTGGTGTATTTCCACATGGTAACTGTACGGACTTCACTGGTTCTCTGTTGCAGAAGATGTATTTCCACTTTAGTGCTCACAGCACCATTCTGTTTTCCTTCTGGAAGACTACCTCCTGGCAGGGTAAGTGCAGCAGTTACTGCAAAGTACCTACTTGTCCAACCCTCTAGGCAGTAGGCAGCAAGTTGCCAAACCAGTGCTCCAATTTGCCAAAAATTTCACTATCATCAAATAATAATTGAATTCACAAAAGTGGTCCATAATGTGATGTACAGTTAGATCATTCAGTTCAAACAAAAACACTACTTCTAATTGCAGGTGCCCACGTGTTTAGTTAATTTTTAGTTAATTGTAAAATATGAGAAATTAGAGAAAAAAATACTCAGTCTCCCAGGGGGCAGTAAAGTAATGAAAATAGTGATCTGCTGATTGTGTTAAGCAGTGTTTTTATGCTTAAAAATAAAACTGACATACCGGTATATCTGATAACGGTGGGCTACAAATAAATGTTAGACTCTGGATAAACCAATGGCTTCCATGTCCGCTTGCCATCTGAAGCTTGCTGCTTTGGCTGGCAATCTGGTTTTAAAATGTTTTTATCAAAATTATCTTTGCATACATCTTTGTTAATCAGTCAGATATAATAATTATTTTCAAGATAAGTGTTATTTTCGATACGATATTATGATTAAACAGGCCATTACTTTAAGAGAGTGGTTCTCAACCCTTTTCACCCCGCGTACCCCCCATGTCCTGAAACGATTGGCCGGGTATCCCATCATGGTGATATAGAACTATAGATGAAACACCTTTTAACACTGAGTTCAGTGATACACATTTTATTAACAAGGTGAACAAAACTGTGGCGTGGATGGAAGTAGGATAATAAACTGGTATTCGAGAAACCATCTCAATGTGAGGGCTGAGTTTGTATGGTCATAACGAGGAAGGTGGACTTGATGGTATTTACTGCTTTGGCACTAACCGTTGCAGCGAGACAAAATTGTCTAACTTAGAATAATTTACGTACAAAGTATCTTAACTGGGTAAACTGTAGGTCCTTCGAGAATAACAATTTATGGGCTTGGGTGACAATTTTTTAGTATGTAATGTTTGCTTGAAAAGAATACGTTTTCAGTGAATTTGATAGTATTACAGAAACACATTTTCTCCTTCGTGGACCACACTGGCTTCAGCCAACCCTTAATGAACCCCCTGGAAAACTGGAAAACCTGTGGCATACCCCAGGGTGGGACCTGCTGCTTTAAGAGATATCGCAATTTTTCTTTTGGCATCGCTTATTATACCAGCCTTTATGTATCTAGTTGAAATATTGTCTGGAACCAACATATTGTGTAATTATGCATTTAATAAAATTAATTCTGTCTAGTTGTAGGTAAATAGGATGGTACCCTGTTGCAGTTGCATTTATTTCTTGCTCCCTTACCCGTTATGCTCTATCTACTTAACAGCCATCCTATTTGGCTAATCTCCTGAGTCTTTCAAATATCCCCAGGCAGTTTAGATCATCTAACGCACACAAACATTTGTTTTCCAAAATCTAAGCTTAAACTGGACAAGCGCACTTTCTCTCTAGCTGCACCCAAAATCTGGAACAAACTCCCCATCACTTTAAAAGCATCTGAAACCATTGCTACCTACCCACCAAAAACTATTGCTACTTTCTACCAAAAACTATTGCTACCTTCCACCAAAAACGTTTTGGAAATTGCATTTCCAACTCCTCGGTGGTCCATTCCTCTGTTGGTGACTTGTACGTCCCTGGTCATGATATTATGCTAAGCCTCTGAGCTCGGATTCCTGAGGATTTAGACACTAGATAAGTGTTACTATTGTAGGCATGTTGGGCTCCTGCATTGCCATCTTCATCATGGCCGCCCTGTACGAGGGGCTGAAGGTGGGACGAGAAATCTTGTTGAAACTGTCGTTGACAAATGAGCCCATCTCCGTGCCCTCGTCAGATGTACACATTGTTCAGCCAGCACATTCCTTCAGGTCAGTTAAGCTACTACTTATATTGAATGTTATTCTCCTTGTAATGGTGCATGCTCGGCTGAGGGTTATTTTGTGTTCTTAGTAATTTCTATGTTGTTTCTGTGTTGTCATTTCAATTAAGGGTTTCTTTCAAATGATGACACTTTCACTTGATATATAAATATAATAAATGTATGTATTTGTTACTCTATAAAGTTCGTGCTTAATGGTATGTTTATGACATTAATTAGTATGTCAAGATTGTTGCCAATAAACAGGGTTGTTTGATTTAAATCATTTGATTTAAATCATTGATTTAAATCATGATTTAAATAAAAAAAATTAAAAAAACATTGATTTATGATTTTTTTTACTTCCGGTTTTTTAATCGCTGATTTATATGAATTTCACACAAATAATTGTTTACAAGCATCAAGATCACAACAAAGTTTTGTGTGTTTTTAACACAAAAGCATAAAGTGCGCACACTTGTGTAGCTGTATTGACACCAGATAACCTGATAGTAAAATATTTTCTGACATTGTATATACCAAATTTCAAAAAAATCAAATAAAGAAAAAACGATTTAAATAAAAAATCTGATTTTTTTAAATATTTTTTTAAAATCATGATTTTTTTTCAACCCTGCCAATAAATCATTCATGCAATTCAAAGTCTCTGGTCAAGTGTCCTGTGACGTGTGGTCTACTATCATTGCACAATTGAAATCCTTTTTATGTAGTATAAACTATATCTATTCTAGATGACACCTTTACTGGCCAAATGCATTTTAATGAACCATAATGTGTATAATATAATTCAGTTGTTGTTGTTGTTTATGAGTATCAAAATACCAAACAGATTTAGGTGAGTGATCTGTCACGTTTGTCTGGTGGTGCCACCGTTCAATTTATTCAAAATGTTTGACACAGACCTTACAACACTGGCCCACTGTCTCCTCACCCCCCAGTGTCACCGACTATCATCCATTTCGCAAAGGTCAACAACTAGACCTTAATATTGTCACTATCAATGATAGATTTAACTAATAAATAAAAAAAATTATGGGCACCAATGCTAATTTACAGGACACGAATAGACACTATTCACAACACGTATGAAACCTATCAGCTGGTCGTGTTTGGTCATCATTGTGATATGTTTGTGACGTCATTGCGATACGTTTGTGATGTCAATGCGATATATTTGTGATATCATTGCAATATATTTGTGACGTTAATGCGACGTGTTTGTGAAATACATGCAATATGTTTGTGACATCAATGCGATATGTTTGTGATATCAGTGCAATATGTTTGCGACATTAATGCGATATGTTTGTGACGTTAATGCGATATGTTTGTGACGTTAATGCGATATGTTTGTGACGTCAGTACAATATGTTTGCCATGCCTGAAACCGGTAGATTTCAAAATTGGTCACAAAAATTATTTTATAATCTTTTATTATTATTTCCGAAAGTGGTTGTTTTAATTAGGTAATGCGTATGTATTCAGTTTTCATTTTATAACACGTACGACATCGGTTGGCTAAAAAAAATGTACCCACAGTTGTAGCTAAAAGGCTGATGTATCACGAATATCGTCTATGGAAGACTGAATGGACTGTTACAGGACGATGTTGCTGAGTCGGTGGCACGTGTTGCAGTCTGTTCTGCACATCGTCCAGATCGTCATCAGTTACTTCCTCATGCTCATCTTCATGACGTTCAACATGTGGCTGTGCATCGCCGTCGCGCTCGGCGCCGGCGCCGGCTACTTCATGTTCGCCTGGAGACGGACAATCGTAGCGGACAGTAACGAACACTGTCACTGAGACATACAAATATTGTGACTATGACAGTTACACAGGCCTGCTACATCATACCGACTTCCTGTATACAGTATGGATTATTGGGAGGGGTACATCCATAGCCTGTTTTTATACGGATTTGTTTCAAATCATGCTGAAGTACATATTTCCTTGTGCTTATCACACTATAAAATTTAATGAAAGCGTATAATTGTCGAATGATAAATTCTTTTGATGGCATCAAATGTATTTATCCTTCGACAGTTATAAGTTTTCATATATATTTCATAGCCTAATAAATGGCAACACTGATTTGGAATAGGAATGCTTTTGGCATATTACGTGATATGGATTTATTCGGCTTCATGTAGAATTTCTCATCAAAAATACGGATTTTAACCAAACAAATGTGGCAGGTCTGGTTATGACCAGGACACAGAATGACAGAGAAGATGATACGCATAGATGTAGTAATATTTTTGTTAGGTTTATCTGGTTGTGATGTGACTGTGTTTTACTGAGCGTATGTTGCTATGAAGATTTGTGAGGCTTCAGTCCTCGGACAGCGCAGTTATCAACAAATTGCTAAGTAGATGGGTTTGAGGATATTGCCAAACTGGGGGGTCTCTTATGCATGATGTGTTGCTTGTTTCTCTTATAGGAAGTGTAGTCATTGTCTCGTATTGTTTCCTCCTTGTTGCCAGTTGCATCACTAATATAACTATACAGTTTGAAATAGAATAATTACAGAAGTTATTTTATTGTTAAAATCTACCCTAACTGGTTGCTGTGTCTATTTGTTTTGTTTGTCATGTGAGACGTCCCCAAGTTGGACGTTCCCTTCAGAATAGCAAGTTGACCTATGCTGGCATAAGGGGTGACCACTGCCAAACGAAGTTTGTGTGTCTGTGTGTGCACACGTGTCTATGTGTGCACACACAGATTTTTAATGTTTCTTTTATGGAACATGACTGCCATTAACATGGCTATTCAAGAAATATGTTTGGTACGCAAATTGAGAGCCTGATGTATTTGTCTGGCCTGGGTCTTGGTCCCAGACGCTTAGTGTGTAAAGTGGGTGTTTTGTCCACTACACTGCCAGTGTCCTCTTCAATGATGTCAACTGGTGTCAAATGTGCTGTTGTGGACAACGGCCTCTGCTATGACCAACGTCTCATGTAGCAGATTTCTGCCAGGTCTCTTTTACTGTATCACACGTGCTAAACAAGTTACAACCCCAGGCATGAGGCCATTCAGAACGGACCTCGGTTTTAATGTAACATCAAAAGGATGTAAATTTCCTATGTACTTTATATGTATAGACTGAATCCACTAGTTGTACCAGGACTTAGTAATGGCTACCTGTAGATTGGACTGTCACTTTCAGGCAATTCAGCAATTAATCAGCTTGAGAAAACCATACGTGACATGTTTGATCAATGTACATATCTCTTGTGATTCTTTGTCTCCTGTGGGTAATCGCATGCTCTAAGAACTCTCAAGATATATCAGACTCACTGGGTTGAAGGTTGCCAAACTGGCGCTGCAGTCTTAGCACCTCATTATTGTGTCTGAAGTCTTGAAATGTATTAAATTGGTTTTTGCATTTTTAAGTCCTTGAATCGGTATTAGAAAGGACATTTTTAAAGAAGTCTTTAATTGTTTTATTTTATTTCCCCAATCTAGGTCCTAGGCTATTATTCGACAACGAAGGTATGAACTGTGTATCGCAAAGTTGTATGTTTCTTTAATGAACTGACACAGTTTGATTATCAAATACATAAATGACTCCTAGAGCTTGAACAAAAGAAGCCAAACATGTCTGTTCAACAGACACTGACTTTTTAGCACTTAGTAGGGCAGACTTGACAAACCTTGAAACATTTGATGCTTGTTGCTGCCATTCTAAGAACATGTTTTATTGCTATATATTCACAAATTATTTCTATGAATTAAATAATAAATGTCATATTTAAGTTGCACTGATTATGTCATTAAACAGGAAAACCCTTTTATATTTACAATGCCAAATGTCAGAAGCCTCTGCTAGGGCCCACTTTGTAAGCTTAAAGTTGGAATTTGGTCACAAACAAGGTTTGGGAATGTTTTATTTCCTGGCAGTTCGAAAATTGGACTAGAGCTCTTCTGTAGAATGTGATAGATTGACAGGCACTTCATGTCTGCACAATGGGGTACTCGCACTAACATGTCGCTGTAAGATTAGCACCAAAAACAGTTATGACACATTCTGCAAATTGTGTATGCAGTTAATCATACGATGCATGCGACCACTACTAGAAGGTATTGCATAAGACAGCTGAACAAGAATAAATTGTGTATTATATATATATAAGTTTATACTGGATGGCATATGTTGCTCATGCAGTGGGGTCATGTAGCAAGTCTGATGGGGTACAGCAGGGTCTGTAATGTCGCATAAAGAATCCGCGTTGGCAGATAT
Organism: Lamellibrachia satsuma; assembly: GCA_033239005.1. Lineage (NCBI taxonomy): Eukaryota > Metazoa > Annelida > Polychaeta > Sabellida > Siboglinidae > Lamellibrachia > Lamellibrachia satsuma. The sequence goes on along the minus strand of BSQZ01000013.1, from coordinate 5,364,289 downwards.
CATAAAGTGGCATGATATACTGAAGGTGTAACATTACAGGATCCATTGTAAAATGGCAAGTATTCGTCATATGTAATTCATTTGTGATCTTATTGGTTATTGTGGTAATTAGTTAATTGATAATAATGATTAATGGAGAGAATGTATCGGAAATAAAGTGTTAGTTAATATGTCAGCTGTGTAGCCATCGGTCAGATCGATTCTGTTTTGTACATATCTGTGTATCTCGGTGATTATGTGTCAAATAATCAAATGATAAGTGTTGTAATTCTAATCATGTGATGTGGCGTAGCAACTTACATAGGTGAGATCATTGTTGGCTGTTGCAATCAATGGACAAGCAAAATAAATCCAACAGCAGCCAACACATTTGTTGTTGTATATGATTTCGTGTTGACGAACATAATGAATGTTATTAAACAGATATCAAGGCATGTGGCAACAATTCAGGAACACTTCGCAACCATAGTGCAGGGACCAGTCATTAGTGACTCATTGTCCACCTGGTGGAGGAATTGAACAACTTATGTGCAGTGAGATCAACAAATTTAATTCTGTTGATTCATCTGCTTAAAATGATGCCAATTAACCATGCAGCTTCTGTTATTTAGTATAACTATATACACACTTAACAATTTAAAATAAAGGAATCAGATTCATGATAATATTGTATAACCAATGCGATCTTACAACAGTTGTAATGCGATCTTTGTGATGTTGTGATCGATATTTCAATAAATGAATATATTTCATTACATGTGTTGCTTACTGATTATATATGCTAGTTTCAGTTAGAACATGAACATTATTTTCTGACATGGATTCAAGGGCAAGTTTATTTGAATTGGAAAGTATTTGCATTTGAATCAAATTGATTTGATTTTTCAAGTGCATATTTTAAATACAATTAAACTGCGAGCAGTATTAAAAATTAATGTACTGTTAAACAACTGACAAACTATTATGTTAAATAAACCTCATGATTAAAAGTTAATGGATCAAATAAAACTAGCAGCATTGAATGAAAGCATCATGGTCATAGGAGTAACACTAAATATAAATTATATTGACGTAGTTAACATCTAGATGCATTTACGTTCAGAGTAATGCATTGAAAAGAGCATTGCCAGTAATAGCAAGTGCTATCAAGCGTTGACACAGAATGTGAGAAATGTTTTTTTTTCAGAAGCAAAAACTAAACACACCCTGTGGATGTCACAATCACAGTTTTGGAGACCACCAAACAAACAATCTTTAAAAAACATCTACATCTGTCCAAAAAAGCTTAGTCAATCCAGGAAAACAGCAGGATTAGACATACTAATTTATTCAAACTTGCAACATCTAAATCTATTGGCACCAACTTGTTTAGCCCACCAGCACCTTTGCATTAATAATTAGGCATTATTAAGATATTCACATTTGCATACACAATTTTAAGTAGCATTCATTTGTAATCGATAGAACAAATTATTTCATATTAATTTTACTTGTAAGCAACATTTAAGATTAGCATTATTGCATCATCCTAGTATGGTTAATATTGTTTTCACTTACAAGCTGTATGTGATACATTTCATTTTCATAATTATTTTGTTACAATACATCAGATATAGTGAAGGCATAGCCATTTTGTCATAATACAATTATTTTCGGATTAGTATTAAACGATTCCAGAACGTAACATGTTTTATATATATATATATATAATTTTCATCAGTGTTACCAGTAATTAATTATGTCGATGAAAACTATCACAGAGTGGTAGTGATACTTCCTTTATTTTATGGATATTTAATAATATTTAATATATAAAATACTTCTCTTGCACGAAAATCCTTGGGAGACCCAAGCTCAGCAGCCCACCAAAACAAAAGGGGCACTGAATGTAAATATGCTTGTTGCTTGGATGAAAGTGCTTGATAGGTAATTGTATAGGTCTGAAAAATAATGCGATATCGGACAGGGACCTAGTGCAATGATTTAAGAAGTAGTAATGAGAGAGAAATGAGGAGACTGGGTAACTTACTTTGCAAAACAATTTTGCACACGTTAAAGTTTCAAGATGTCTTTGAGAGCAATATTATAATAAAGGGTATTGCAATAATCAAGTCTACAGCTAACAAGAGCAGTTGCAATAGTTTTGGTGACAGCATAAGACCGGAAAATACAACAAAGGTCACAAATGTGATAAAAGCAGCAATGGCAAGTTTGTGAAATATGCTGTCTAAAATTAAAATTATCAAATGCGACTCCTAAATTCCATGCTGAGCCAGCTGGTGTGAAATTCTGGCTCAGCATTGGTGTTGGGGGGGGAAAAAACAATCTAGTTTACCATGCTGCTTTTGTGTGCTAATAATTAGAAACTGTTTTATTTGCATTTATCTTTAATTTGGTGTTAGTCATCCAGTGGAATACATTCTGGAGACAATCTCTTAGTTGGTTTAAGGAACAATTTGTATCTGGAGTAACCAAGGAAAGGTAAACATGTGTATCATCTGTATATAGGTGGTGGTCCAAGTTGTGGGTTTGAATAACTGAGATGAGTAGTGTAAACGGTACTGGTCCAAGAACAGAACCCTGAGGAACACCACATGAAGTGGGTAGTGCTGCTGAAAAGCAATTAGCTATCTTCACTCTTTGGTATCTACTATCTATCAAGTAAGTATGATGAAAACCAGCTGGGCTGTGCCAGATATGCCATACCACATTAACAAGCATTTAATGAGTATGTTATAGTCAATAGTATCAAAAGCAGCAGATAAATCAAGCAAGGAAAGCAATACATTAGACATACAAGTTGACTCAATGTGAGACTTTAGACGGCTTGCTACAACGAGTGCCTTGGAAATAAAGCTTATAGATTAGAAATAGGTCTATAACTGTTTAGGTTTTCTTTATGCAAAGTTGACCTCTTAAGAAATGGGTTGACTTGAGCTTGTTTCAAATTGTTAGGAAACAAGGCAGAGCACAGTTATTTGGTAAAGTAACATACCAAGACATGCAAAGTAGTCGGTAATGGATCAAGATCACAGGACTTATTTGAGGAAGCCATAATTATTTTCCTTATTTCATCAATTGTGGCAGATATAAAAGAAGCAAGTAGATCATTTACTTGTGGAGAGTCCACTTGTACAGGATTTAAAGTATGATCTAGAAAAGCAGACAGGATCAGACTAATTTTGTTCTTGAAATGGCTGGAGAACGAGTCATATAAAGATTTGATTGAGACATGATTTACTTATCATACACACCTGCTATGACCTGCTTTTTATGTTTCGTAACTTTTATGACTTTAAATAAAAAATGATATTACAATATTTAACCCCAGTGGAAACATCTAGGTCACTACGAAAATAAATATGTGCGCGTGTACCTAAATTCGCTCGTACGGTATGTGACATTTCATGGCTGTTAAAAAAATCACCTTGAATGTGGTGGGTTGTTTTCTTGATAATTCAGTCAAATTAACTATCGATTGGTCAGTAGTGTTGTGCATATTATTTAAATTAAATCTGCTAATTGTAAAAAAAAATGTTGTGTGAGCACCTTGACGTTGAATGTGAAGAAGCATAAATAGATGGGACATCGGACGAAATGTGGGCGATAATACACTACAGTTGTATTGGTACCGTTGTATTTTATTTAACGAAATGGATGTTGCTGGTTTAACATTTGTCCCTGTCACCTGCTGACACAAACGTATCACCCATACCAGTTACAATTGACAGTCATTTGATTCGCTAAATATTTGGGTTACCAGAGGGAATACTGGTTGCAACAAATCAAGGCAAGGCCAAGGCAAGGGCAAGGAAGATTATTTTAAAAAAAAAACAGTCTTCTTTTGTTCCGGGTACGAGTCAACCCTCTCTTCAAGGCTTATAGACTCGGTGTGTGTGCACACATGCTGTAAGAGAAAGTAATAAAATATTGGAAGAAAGGTGATAGTGTATGTGTAGAACTGCAATTTGAGGAGAGGAAATGTTGATAGCGTCTCTGTATAAAAATCTCCAAACTCGGCGCTATAGCTGCGTTGGCTGGCAGATTATTCCAATTGGCTATTGTACGGGTTAAAAAGCTATACTTGATGAATTGCTTAGTGATTAGGTGGAGTTGAAAAGCTTCAGAATGCATGTGTCGAGAGGGTCTCACCAGGGGTATAAGTTAGGGGAAGAGGTCCAGGGCAATTATGCCATGCAATGTCTTGTAAAACATGACAAGGCTTGTGTCAGTTCTCCTTTGTTGGAGGCTGCGCCAGTGCAAGTGTTTGATCATAGTGGTGACACTTGCTTCACGGTTGTAGTTGTTGCAAACATACCTTGCTGCCCATCATTGGACCATCTCTATTTTGTTTTTTCCTTTGCGTGTAGGGGTCCCTAACTCCCAAGTCTAGGCATGTTAACGTTGTCATCTGTACAAATGTAAAGCCCGTTTACAGTGACAGTGAACAATGAACACATATTCGTTTTACATTAGTAATTGCGACTTGTATGTGAACAAAATTATTTTATTAATATGGAATGATATGGTTATTTTGGAATTTCCTAAATATATGTATAACTGTGACGTAGACATACCTCGGACGTTATTTTTGTCAAAGGCAAAGTTAAATACTCCTAACACTTCACATAACACACTGTAATATTATATATACATATATATGTACAAATAATATGTTACATTGGAGAATGCTATGGTCACATTTCATCTTCCAGGTTGCTGAAACAGCAGAACTTTGTTACTAGCCACCGTTATTCTCTATGATGACCAGTTGACCAGTGAGGTGTGCAGACAGTGCGACGTAATCACATCAGAGATGACAATGGATGACGGCCCAGACAGTCCAGCTTCTCGAGCTGATGACGAAGAGTCGGTTATTGGAGGTAGTTTGTTTCATTGTTACACATTATTATATTTTTTAAATTTAAATAATACCACAGAGCCTGAATGTTAACAAATCTAACATGGTGACATTTTTAAGCATGTTTATTACATATTCGTGATAATAAGAGAAATAGTTTAATGTAGTATCACAGACTTAGTCTTGGTGTAGAATGTTTGCATTGCAAAAAAAATTATTTATGATGCCCACCCAGATCAGATATCTGTCATTTTATTTGTTTAGACTTTCACAATGTTAGCATTAATTTGTTTCATTTGTAATAATAGTAACTTACTTAGCTAAAAAATAAATGATGCAAGTACACAAGGAAATTGAAGGTGGACTTTAATAAATCATCACTACCTAAATACTTTTATATAAAAATTATAGTAGCTAATTTTTTATGTAAAAAATATCTCCTAATTATATAGAAATTATTGATTTTAATTTATATTTTGTACTTGCAATGTGCACTTAGATTTTCGGATAGTGAATTCCATGTTACATTTTATTTGTCTGTTCATTGCTCTTCCGTAAGTTTTTCTAAATTTAGGAGTTGAATAATTCATTGTTTGTCTTGTGTAAAAAATTATGACATTCAGTCATCTGTAAATTTATTGTTAAAATCTTAAAATGTTTAAAATGCCGAATCTTGATAATAATATTCACATCACTGTAATAACATAAATAACTGGAATACATGGTTTCATGTACAGTGTGTGTCTTAAAAGATGTAGTTGTTCAGTGCTGTTTATCCACAAACATGTTATCTGCCTAAATCACACAAAATGCCATACAGTTGGTAGTTGTGGAGGAAAAAGCATTGTATAGAAATGTAAATTGACTGACTGATGTGATAATGGTTTGGAAGTCATTGTTGTGAACTGGTTGTTGTCATTGGAAGTTTACTGGTTGTTGTCATTGCTGTGTCCTGATGGTTGTGATTGGATGTCATTGCTGTGTCCTGGTTGTTGTCATTGGAAGTCATTGTGTCCTGGTTGTTGTCATTGCTGTGTCCTGGTTGTTGTCATTGGAAGGCATTGTTGTGTCCTTGTTGTTGTCATTGGAAGTCATTGTTGTGTCCTGGTTGTTGTCATTGGAAGTCGTTGTTGTGTCCTGGTTGTTGTCATTATTGTGTATTGGTTTGTCATTAGAAGTCATTACTGTGTATTGGATATTGTTAGTGGAAATCATTTTGTGTACTGGTTGTTGGAATTGTTTCACACTGGATGTGTATTGAGAGAACAACCCATGGTGGATATTAACTTGTCCTTAAGTCCTTCTGCAGGTCTGTGTTCGTCTGAGCCATCACTTGTGTGCCTGATTGTGCCATCACTAGTACCTCTGTCCGTGCAGTCACCAGTCTCAGTGTCGAGAGTCTGCAGCTCGGCTCTCGTTTCTTTGTTTGACTCGAGCAGGTCTTGCAGCTTGGCGAACAGGTCGTCATTATTTTTGAATAGCCTGATTGTAGCTTTTTCATGTGAACATTTTATAGTCTATAAGCTATACATTTTATAGTCTATAAGCTATACATTCAGTATTTTCTGGTGATTATTCACGATGCTGATTGAAATAACTGTTCATGAAATATTGATATACATATGTATGATCCTGCTCCAGAGTACGAAGTGTTGGACAGTGCCTTGGACCAGCTTGACACCTTGTTGGACCATCTGGAGCAGAAGAATGACGACCTGTTCGCCAAGCTGCAAGACCTGCTCGAGTCAAACAAAGAAACGAGAGCCGAGCTGCAGACTGTCCACACTGAGACTGGTGACAGCACGGACAGAGGCACTAGTGATGGCACAGGCAGGGACACAAGTGATGGCTCAGACGAACACAGACCTGCAGAACACTGAAGGACAAGTTGATATCCACCATGGGTTGTTCTTTCAATACACATGCAGTGTGAAACAATTCCAACAACCAGTGCACAAAAATGACTTCCAATGACAACAACCAGGACACAACAATTACTTCCAATGACAACAATCAGGACATAGCAATGACATCCAATGACAACAACCAGGACACAGCAATGACATCCAATGACAACAACCAGGACACAACAATGACTTCGAAAGCATCACATTTCTATACAATGCTTTTTTCTCCACAACTACCAACTGTATGGCATTTTGTGTGATTTAGGCAGATAACATGATAACATAACATCTTTTAAGACACACACTGTACATGAAACCATGTATACAGTTATTTATGTTATTACAGTGATGTGAATATTATTATAAAGATTCTGCATTTAAAACGTTTGAGGAACCATTCTGATGGAGAATTATACTAAAGCAGTGACTAGTAAATAAAATGGCATTTTTAGAAGAGGTCAGTAAAAATGTAACATTTCTGAATGTGTGCAATATATGGACACCAAAACTGTACTGAAATTTTGTAAACGATTCGTCATTAGCCATATTTGTTATCCGAAACAATGTCATCCACCATTAACGTTCAGAGTTTTTGGTATATCGTTTATACATTACTAGAAGTATCCAGAATTGTGTTATTTATTCAGAGACTTGTACATAACAGTATCTAACATTCCAAGGAGCATTTAAGTTGTTTGAAAATATTTGTATAGCAAGATAATGTAATAGTAGGGTTACAGGCCTAATAATGTGATAATGCTGTAGAACAGTTTGTTAACATGATTTATTAATTTAATCTTGTACAACTTAATTTAATTGTGCAAGAGATCTGTCATCGTGATTCAACATGCTTGAAGCACCAGTAAAGGCAGATATTACTTCAAAATTAATGCACTTTATGTAGCATAGGATACTCAGAAATGGTGTACTGAACACGGGCCAGTTTCATGAAGTGTTCGTGTACATGTCTGAACATTTGTACAAATACTCTTGTACGTAAATCGATTAAAAAAACTTTGTAGTTATGTATACTTGTTTGCAATGCTCTCCGTGTTTTCTGCAATTGTTCCTCGTTACGAATTCTTCATCAAGTATCTGTCAATGTTTCATATTAGTTCATCGTACCACACAAATGGGTCGAGAAACAGGCCCAAGTGTCACTAAAAAAACTGAAAGTCAAACTTACATTTTTTCTTATCAGTTTCATGTGTTATCAGTGCTTCAATTGTAAAAAAGACATGATAAACCTGAAAGTTTCTTTTTACTTGAAAACTTCATTGAAAGGGGAAACATTTAATCATGTTTATTTGTTTAAATAAAATCGACAACATAAATGTCTGGGTATCATTGAAACTTGCCAAACTGTATACTATAATATTGTTTGTTTGTGGTACATCGTTTGAAATATACGTTCCTGTTTTCTTCTGGATAAATAATAAAATTATGTCATAAGACATGTTATTTATTATGCATTAGGTAAACATTGTAAACAAATTACTATAATAATTAAAAATGCCATATTTAAATCATGTAATCCAAAACCAAATGTGAGGAATGGTATGTAAGTATGTTTATTTGAAGACTACAAAATAGTATGCAATTTTAGATGTTACTCATCTTAATTTAGAAGAAACGATATGCAAGTGGAAGGTTTGGCATACACTATGATCGCTGCCTATTACAAATTAATAACAGCAGACATTAGACAACATGATGGGAGGCGCAATCCAAAAGATCATCCATGTAATTATAAGTGGCTGCACAGTTTGGAGCCAATAAGAACACAACTTCTTAATGCCTTTCTACATATTAATGTAAAATATATGTCTGATAAAACAGGGAATATAGCCCTCGATCATATACAAGCACAAACAATTGGTATTACTTGAAAACCTTGTGCAAGAATTTTTGTACAAATGAAGTGTACAATTATCCTGCCTAGGCCACACGAAAAAGCTACAATCAGGCTATTCAAAAATAATTGTAATTGATTTGTGTAATTGGATCGAGCCCTGAATTAGATACATATTTCTTCAAAGTGCAGCTACTATGGATAAACTCTGTTCCACAGCGTGAGTGCACATGCGTCTTTAAATTAACCGTGTAAGGAGTGCACTCCACAGACATCACATTACAATGGGTTTTCTCCAGTATGAAAACAGATATGTGTATTCAAATTACTTGTCTGTGAGAAATGTGCACCGTAGGCGTCACATCTGTAGGGTTTCTCCCCAGTATGGATACAGACGTCTTTCAAATTGCCACTGCATGAGAAGCATGCACCACTACAGGCATCACATTTGTAGGGGTTCTCCCTAATATGAATATGGACACGTTTCTTCAAAATCATTACTTCATGTAAAATGTGCACAATTGGTGTCACATCTGCAGGATTTCTGCCCTGTATGGGTACGGACGTTTTCATGTGTTCTGTGTAAACTGTGCCCCACATGTATCATATTTGCAGGGTTTCTCTGTGTGTGCATGTTTCTGTAAATTACTTAAGTGTGAGAACTGAGAAGCGTGCATCACGATCACGTCTGTAAGGTTTCTCAGTTGCATGAGTGCACTTATATAGGGTTTCTTTCCTTTATATGATCGTGACCATTTTTTTTTGGAGAATTGTGCACTACTTGTGTCACATTTGTAGGGTTTCTCCACTATGGATACATACATGTTTCTTCAAATAACAACTCCTTGAGAAGTCTGCACTACAGATATTACATTTGTAGGGTTTCTCCACAGTATGGATATGGACATGTCTCTTCAAACCATCATTTCGTACGAAGCGTGCTCCACATGTATCACATTTGTAAGGTTTCTCCCCCGTATGGATACGGACATGCGACTTCAAATTACCAGGCATTGAGAATTGTGCATCACAAATAATACATTTGTAGGGTTTCTCCCCAGTATGGATACGGACATGTATCTTCAAACTACCACGGGTTGAAGACTGTGCACCACAAGTATCACATTTGTAGGGTTTCTCCCCAGTATGGATACGGACATGTCTCTTCAAACAACCATATCTTGAGAATTGTGCACCACATGTCTCACACTTGTAGGGTTTCTCCCCTGTATGGATACGGACATGTGTCTTCAAGTAACCACGACTTGAGAATTGTGCACCACATGAATCACATTTGTACGGTTTCTCCCCTGTATGGATACGGACATGTGCCTTCAAATAACAACTTACTGTAAAGTGTGTACCACAGATATCACATTTGTAGGGTTTCTCCCCAGTATGGATACGGATGTGTTTTCTCAATGTCTTACTTAATGAGAATTGTGCACCACATGTATCACATTTGTACGGTTTCTCCCCTGTATGGATACGGACATGTGCCTTCAAATTACCACTTTCTGAGAATTGTGCACCACATGTATCACATTTGTAGGGTTTCTCCCCAGTATGAATACGGACATGTTTCTTCAAAGTATCATTTGATGAGAATCGTGCACCACATGTATCACATTTGTAGGGTTTCTCCCCTGTGTGGATACGGACATGCACCTTCAAATTACCACTTTCAGAGAATCGCGCATCACATGTTTCACATTTGTAGGGTTTCTCCCCTGTATGGATACGGACATGTCTCTTCAAAGAACCCCTTTTTGGAAACTGTGCACCACATGTGTAACATTTGAAGGGTTTCTCTCCTGTATGGATGCGGATATGTCTCTTCAAAGTAATACTTTGTGAGAATTGTGCACCACATATCTCACATTTGTAGGGTCTCTCCCCTGTATGGATACGGATATGTCTCTTCAAATTACCACTTTCTGAGAAATGTGCACCACATGTCTCACATTTGTAGAGTTTCTCCCCTGTATGGATACGGACATGTGTTTTCAAAGAACTATTTACTGTAAACTGTGCACCACATGTGTCACATTTGAAGGGTTTCTCCCCTGTATGGATACGGACATGTCTCTTCAAAGAACCCCTTTTTGTAAACTGTGCACCACATGTGTCACATTTGAAGGGTTTCTCGTCTGTGCTAGTGTGCACATTTACAGTTAAGCCACCATTACGTAAACAACGTTTTCTATAAGTGTCACGTTTCTCAATGGTACGAGTGTTCACATTCACAGGCGTACTTAATATACTGCTGCTTGTTTCAGCACTCATCGCACGTGAAGGGTTTCTCAGCAGAAGAATTATTGTGCATGGGTGTCTTCAAGGCACTATTGCAAGTAATTTGTGCACACTGGTTTCTTACCAGTGTGAGTGTGCATGTACGCTACCATATACCATTAACATATGAAGGGTTTCTTGCCACTTTGAGAATACAAATAAGCTGTTAATTAAGATGTTGTGGACATCGCCCCACAACTGTCACATTTGGGTGGGTCCCCCTGATATGAGGGAGCGTCTCTATAAATTACTACTCACTGCAAATATTGTCCCACAGTTTTCAATTGTGCACGAAGACAAAGTTGTGCAAATTCAGTGGTGTGACTCGATGTCCTACACTGTGCTGGTGCACTGTCCCTGTCTGTTGCAAACTGCTGTCGCTGTCAGTAGGATGGTGAAACCAGCAGAGCTTGGCACTTGTCAATGTCCATGTGTGTGCAGATTCACTGTAGACACTTCCGACATAAACAGTTCTCCACATGCATGACTGTCAACTGAAACAACAACAAAGTCTACAGTAAGAGGCAGAATTAGTGACACTATGAGACACGGGTCAAGAAGTCTTTTGAAGATTTAACAAGATTTGCCATCCAAGCCAAAGGCCCAGATGGCAAGTGGACAAGGAAGCCATTGGCTTATCGAGAGTCCAACAATGTTCATCTACTTATAACCCTCCCTCATGAGATATGTGTCTACCTTATTTTTAAACATATTCACGCTGCTAGCAGTTACACAAGAGGGACTAAGCCCAGTCCAATACCTATTGGATATGCATACAATTTGCATTGGTTATGTGAACCACTGTCCATTATGAAACAGACTTTATTAGTAAAGATAACATCAAATAAAAATCTACACAAAAGGCGATTTTTATCTCTATATTTTGATACTCTAGGATAGAAAGAGTATGCATATGTTGATGCGTGCTTGTATTTGTACATATCGATCAGGATCGCTGTATGGTGCATGGAACTATAAGATGTTTTGGCAGATAAATATTCAGGTTGTTTATTTTTTGGAGGAAAGTGAGTTGGTGTTGTAATCGTGTAATGACATTGCTATATACCAATGACTTATTCGTAATGTTTTATTCATGTGAGTACTATAAGTGTAATATCTATTTTTATTTATTTGTTATGTTTAAATCAGCTCCTTTACAATATCTACTATATTTTATAGTTTTATTTAATGTATGCAGTTTTATGTAAAGCGCCCGAGAGCATTTTAACTTAGTTGGATTCGGGCGCTATATAAATTCCGATATAATAATAATAACCGTCGTTGTCCTGCCAGCCATGTTTGTGTTGTAGGTGTGTGATGCTTGTTGTTACACACCTACAACCCTTTGTGTGTTGAATCGCCTTCGTTGTTCTGATGCAACTGTAGTAATATTAGTGCTCGTTCTGTAAACGTTCCATATTGAATATGAATGGAAACACGGTTAACGCTGCTATTCGTAGCAAATCTGATCGCAGAAACTGCTCTGTAAGACACAATATTTGACAATTAATCATTCGTGCCATTTGTGCACTGAAACTGGTGTAGTATAAATAACATTTTGGGACAGTTAAACGAGGCATCAGTGAAACACAAAGCCGTAATAATAAGGGCTCTGCTTATGCATGCAGAATCCAAAATACTGTTTACATGATAATGTCTTAATGATTAGGGTATGCAACATGGAATGCCCCCAGTCTCTCAAGTCTTGGCTTGTATAGTAGTACTGGCCAACACTCCTATGGAGTCAAACAGTCAGGGTTGGGTGCGCATGCTATTTAGTCATGTTTGTTTGGGGCTAAGTGTGTGAAAGCTTACTTAAATTGCTGTGGTTCTGTGATGCTGGCTATTGTGTCTGGTAATGAATTCCAATCTTTTATTGTTCGGGAAAATAAGAAAATTTGTAACAGCTCTTGCTGGTATGGATGGTGTTGAAGGCTTTGCTATTTTGATGCCGTGAGTGGCGCTGGATATGCTGAAGGAGGTTTCCGACAGGCAAGGATAGATGACTGTGGATGGCTTTGTGAAATATGGTGAGCCGTCTGTTTGTTCTCCTGGTTGTTAGTTGCTCTAGGTGTAAGTTTTTAATAATTTCTGACACACACCCAGTTTCTCTGGATCAGGATGTGTAGTTGTTGTGACAAAAGCGAGCCACCCATCTCTGCACCATCTCTATTTTGTTAATGAGGACCTGGGTGTGGGGATCCCATGAGGTTGATGAATATTCTAGGAGTGGACGAACAAGGGTTATGTAGGCAGTTGTTTTGATGTTTTGAGGGCATGAGTGGAGATTCCGTCTGACGAATGCAAGGTTAGCTGAGGCTGTGATCTGATGGATGTGTTTTACTCCAGGTGAGATCTTTAGTGATACAGACTCCTAGATAGAAATGTCTGTCAGTTCCTTGTAGTGTTGATTCTCCTAGTGTGCAACTGAAATGTCTTAAGTTAAGACCAAATTACATGTCTTGTATGTGTTACTGTTAGTCTCACGACGAAACTCTCAAGTAGTTATACTCCAAACAGCCCAATCTTGAGCTAACACAGGTGGACCAACAGCTTTTAATATCTCTTCCGAAAGACACGGGCAAAGTGGGGTGAACGAAATTGCCCAAGTTTCGAAACGGCGGAGGAGGAATCGAACCATCGTCCTCTCAAGGAGTCAGACCACTGTTGAGAATTTCATTGGTGGCCATGTTAACGTTTTGTCTGATTATAAGAAAACGTGACCACTAAAAATTCTGAAACTTTTTCACAGCAACTTCCATCATCTCATTGACATGCTGACCAAGTTTTGTAAAAATCACATACCTCCAGCTCTTTAAAAATGCCCCGACGTGCGATGCCCTTCGATTTTGACAAAAATAGCCATGTATTCATGCGCCCACGTGGCCCATAGCAGAAAAATTCCCATAAATCCCTCCGCCAGTTAAACTCTCCAAAAAATGCACCATTTCACAGCCAATAGCTTCTACAAACAAACCTGTGAATATGCCTGCTCAATTGCACTTATGTCACATCATATGAATTCTTTAAATTCACATATCGCAATTTAATACGCCCTACACTCGTGAAATAATAACAAGGAAGGTCAACAAGACAACCGTGGTCTTACCCCTCAAATCTCGATCGACAGGCGGGTGCTCTAACATGGCACACAACTAGGAATGACCCCACTCACTTTTCAACATCCGTATCTCGGAGTTACGATGCTTAATACGAATACGACGACCATACACAAATGTCCCATCGAATAAACTTTCATTATACCTACTTGTCATTAAAATACATAAGAGGTATGTTAACGACTGTACGCACAGCCACAGAAGTCATATGAAACCGAATGCGATCACGTGACAATGTTACCAGCAGTGAGGTGCTACGTCCCTTGTTAGCCAAATAGTTTACACAATAAAAGTTCGCCACGTGTTTGACCTTTGCAAAAGGATTGTCGACGCACACCTGCCACACATGCAATGTGTCACACTCAGGCTCCTTTTGTGGGGGGCATGAATAAATGGATATTTTTTAACATTGACGGCCATCGCACGTGGGGGCGTTTAAAAAGAGCTGGAGGTACGTGATTTTGACCAAACTTGGTCAGCATTTGTCAACAATTGATATATGATGGTATAGCCGTTGAGGAAACATTTAATAATTTTTGATGGTTCAGTTTTATTATAATCCGACAAAACGTTGGCATGACCACCAATGCAATGTTTAACAATATTGAACCAGATGTAACAAGATTGCCATCCAAAGGCCCAGATATGGCATGTGGACAAGGAAGCCATATATTGGATATATATATATATATATATATATATATATATATATATATATATATATATATATATATATATATATATATATATATATATATATATATATATATATATAGATAGATAGATATAGATAGTCCAAAAAAATTAATCTATGTGTAACCCGTCCTCCTTAAATATGCGTCAACTTTGTTTTTAAACATATTCACGCTGCTAGCAGTTACACAATCTGTAGATAAGTTGATCCGTTATTTATTGTCCTCTGTGGGAACGAGCTATACTTCCTGATGTCCAATCTACACTGATCCTTTACTAAAGTTACCTTATGTTCTCTAGTTCTACTTTCTTGAGGGGGGAAAATATCTTAAAAACTTCACTCTAATCTCCTCTTAGCCTCCTTGCCTCTAGGGTTCTTAAACAACATTCTTTTAGGTGCTCCTCGTAAATATAAGGTCTCTCATTTCTGGAATCATTTTAGTTGCATCTCCTATTCGTTCAAGCATATCGATATTCTTCTTACGATATGTTCTAGCTCCACGCTTGTATACAGTATTCTAAATTAGGTGTAACTATTGCTTTATTCAGAGGTATAATTAGCCTTTTAAGCATGACCTCACCTTTAGGAATCCATGTTGATATATATGCATTTAATAATTTATGCCTATCAAGGAAGTCTACCATATTGTATGTATTTAATTAATTTAATTCTCTGACTTATTTCTCGAACTTTTTTAAATAATAATTAATATTCCCTAGGAACCACTCCCTCTTATTTCAGTTGTAGCTGCACGAAGTGCCTCTTTATAATTTCTCTAGTCTTCGTCTTTTCGGGTACGCCTATAAACCCTCTACATAGCTTGCTTATACACTGTTTTCCGGACATTCTGTTACTGGTTTGTATATACTATTGGCTTCTTGTTCTGTTTGAGGCATCTCTAAGTAACCCCCCTGCGCTTCTAGTTTAAACAATGTTTGATACCAAAAATATCTCTTATGCTACCCATGCCACTGTCGACTGCTGCTGAGAGTTCATCCCGGACCAATAATATTTTATATTATATATATATATATATACACACACACACACACACACACACACACACACACACACACACACACACACACACACACACACACACACACACACACACACACACACACACACACACACACACACACACACACACATATGTATGTATATATGTATGTATATATGTGTGTGTGCGTGTGAGTGTGTGTGTGCGTGCGTGCGTGCGTGCATGCGTGTGTGTGTTACTATGTTACAACGTGATACAGTTTATAGAAAGATGAAGTATAAGATGACTTCTTGTGCATGGGGCTGTGATATGTCATGCTTAGTTTAGACTTGGACTTGGGCCCTCACTACCTGATCGACGCTGACTTGTGCTTATTTTGTGGCATGATTGATGCTCTCGCCTTCTTGCCTGTAGATGGCGTTGGGGAGGGTATTACACACCTTAAAGCTGTCATGCCACAAGATATACCCGAAGTCGAGGAGTTGCTCATATACTTCGATCGGATCGTATGTGAATGATTCCTTTCGACAGATCCAACAGCCAGCTGCCAGGCCCGGAAATGATGCGATCCCTATAAGGCTGCGCCGTGTTCCACCAATGTTTGCCATGGAACGTGCATGGCGCCACCATGAACAACAATCCAACAACTTATGTGAATGGTAGAACAATATGTTCTCCAACCTCGTCGGTTACTGCCATTCCTCAACCTGGAGGGTCATCGATAGGTTTCAGCGTGAGCAGGCGACTGTGAGCACCGTCATCCAACAGGATGCTGTTGACAACCCACCTCAAGGACAAGTTCGTCCACGCTATGTGCAGCTGCGCCTTCGCAACTTGTGCATCGATCGCTTAGAGGACCGCAAGACTGTGGCAGAATTCCTTCGCGGCATCGGGTGGAATATCCGCCTAAACTACCAACATTGAAGTAAAGCACACACTTTCAGTTCTTATGAAAATTGACTTATGAAAATTGACCCTGCGAAATATGCAACATATCCATCATAGTTTGCATGCTACTATTAAAATAAAAGATAAAATTGTGACTTTTTTCTGTAAATTTTTTCACTCACCCAACAAACACCCTCGCTCTCCTCCTCACCCCCTCTATCATTACCTCGGAATAGCTCTTGCGTTGGATCCAGTGTTCGAAATGATCACTGACTCTTTGGTGTCCCATCAAAATTTTGGTCACCCCCGAAAACAATTCTTAGAAAATCTTCTTTTCAGATACTGTAATGGCTACAAGCGCCTATTTTTATGAAAAGACTTGCTTGCTATCATAGCGACCTGTAGTTATTTGAACAACTTAGGTTGAATGCACTTGTTGTAATTAAGTCAGTTGCAATGGCATAACTAGTCGTAAACAACAATCATGGTGCCCAGCCAACCTGTCCATTATGCCACTCTGCAACTATCCAATTTTTTTCCCATCAAGTTGTGGCAGTGATTATCGATATATATTTCACTCAGCATATGCGGGGTGACACCCCTGTTGGGGCCAGACTCTGGTGTCGGGGAGTTCACGAGGCGAGCGTTGAGACCCGTTCACACGAACGATTACTTGTCTTTAGAATTGATCTGGCGACACAGTGTCGCTTGACCAATCAGACAAGTAATTACTCGTGTGAACGGGCGTTGATTCGGCTAAGCGAGACTACCGCATTGTCGCGATCACCGACACATCTATAATTAGCAGTGCTGCGACCAACCCATGCAGTTTCTGACTAACACTGAGGAGCCTGATACAACCTTTTGTGGGGCCCTTGCCGACTACGTGAAAATTACTATGGGGATATAACCCCACACCACACGAATGACTAAACTACGTTTAAGCATTCACCGATGGATGTCGATGATAGCATGCAAACAAACATACAAGAAAATACAGAAATGCAAACGGCACGTATGTATTTTTAACGCTCTCTTCACGGTGTTCGGCCTACGTCGCTTCACCACCATTGTACAGAAATTGAACAGAGGTCGGTACCCGATCAAAGGAAAGCGACGAGAGGCTATAATAGTTTTTTTTTAAATTCTTTCGTGTATCTACAAACTCGCTGTTTTATCGAGGCTTGGCTGCGCAATCGCGCCAGCTACTGTAGGTAAGGGCTGAATCTATCGACAGTAGTGTCGAAAGTGACGTTATGGATGTGGAAACGAATGAGTAGATATTATAATCAAATCATTAAATAAATGTATCTAATGAATACCGGTGTCATGTTTTGGCAACCTGATGCCGTGTGTACAATTTAGCTGGTTGAAAAGTATTTAATGGCTGGTCAAAACGATGCCATTATAAAGATTAAATACGTACAGAAACCACGCACAATGGTATAATGCATATTTATCTATTGAATATTGTAAAATATTAAACAATCCGAGTGTCAAAAAAGTATTTCAACGTATTTTCCGACGCTCGAATGTGCAGATGTAACGGTCACGAATTACCGCTACGTGTCGGTTGAGGTATGGCCTATGGGGGTTGCTTTCAGTTTATTATTTATACATTTACTTCAGATCATTTAATTACTGAGTATTACGACACAGGGTACACAGCAAACAGTTCTAGAAGCAACACACCCAGTGCACTTTGGTGAGTAAATATGAATTTAGACGTGTTCTTTAGGATCGAAAACAGGAAAACTTACTTGAATGATGCACACTAATTATTGTGCCATTATATATATATATATATATATATATATATATATATATATATATATATATATATATATATATATATATATATATATATATATATAATTATATATATATACATACATACATGCATGTATATATATATATATATATATATATATATATATATATATATATATATATATATATATATATATATATATATATATATATATATAATACAATTACAAATTAGTGTTAATTAAATTTGTTTTTACGTAATATGTAAATCAAAGTGTGTTTATTGTTTATCTGTCCGTTTCTGTGCTTTTCTGTTGTGTCTTATGCACGGCCGCATTTGTGGGCCGAACGAAACTTGGCGCTGTGACCCAGTGGACCTTTCTGACGGACATAGGGGGTTTGAGCAATCCCCATGGGAGCCCCGGGGATGGGGTCAACATCTCAAAAAGGCTGTAGCGGAAGTCACAACCGTGGAATTATTTTGTTTTCTGTGTCATTGTAGATAATAATTATGACTACACATTTGCCACAGGATGAATGCAGACATTTTTAATACTTTAAGAGTTTGTCTGTAAAACTAAATTACAAATCAACGTGATTACGGTGAACAAATGCTTACATTTATTTTGTAATGTCATTTATTTATGGATATTTCACTTACAATGAGAGGCAGCTTCGATGAAGGTTAACACTTCGGTTAAACGGACGGGTGTTTTCAAACTTGGAACTGGCTTTTGCAGCTGATCAAGTTAATTCATTGTTGATGCATTGTTCCTTAATTCAGATGTTGAAATGTAGAGAGCCTGGACATATAGGTCAGCACTTAGTCAGCCAGCTTTACATAGGAAATGATTTGACTTCTTAATGACAATAATAGTGATGTAGTACTAACATTCATTAATTGTGTTTGTTCATTTTTTTTGCATATTTTATTTTTATAATTAGTATTCAATTACTTGTCTTCTCCATTTTTCTAAGTTCATTGATTGACCCCCAGCATATGTTAAGTAAGAGTGCATAGTAATGCCTATATATAATCAAATAATGCCTATATTTCGAAATCAAACCAATAAAGGTGAATATGTCACGAATTATATTTTTTACCTTCAATAAGAGTTAACAGGAAGTGGGAGCAACTTACGCAATAGAGTCATGTGACATCGACTACAAACTCATCACATGACTCCAGTGACGACAATCAATGCACAACAATGACTTCTAACGACAACAACCAGTATACATCAATGATTTCTAATGACAGCAATCACTACACAACAATGACTTCCAATGACAACAAGCAGGACAAAACAATGACTTCCAATTACAACAACCACGACAAAACAATGACTTCCAATTACAACAACCACGACAAAACAATGACTTCCAATTGCAACAACCACTACACAACAGTGACTTTCAATGACAAAAACCACTACACAACAGTGACTTTCAATGACAACAACCACTACACAACAGTGACATTCAATGACAACAACCACTACACAACAGTGACATTCAATAACGACAACAACCACTACACAACAGTGACTTTCAATGACAACCACTACACAACAATGACTTCCAATGACAAAAGCCACTACACAACAGTGACTTTCAATGACAACAACCAGGACACAACAATAACTTCCAATGACAACAACCAGGACACCAGTGATTTCCAATGACAACAACCACTACACAACAATGACTTCCAATGACAACAGCCACTACACAACAATAACTTCCAGTGCCAACAACCACTACACAACAATGAATTCCAATGGCAACAACCAATACAGAACAATGGCTTCCAATGGAAACAACCAATATACAACAATCGTTTAAATCATTGGGTGTTCTCTCTACACATCAGTGGAATAATTTCAACAACTAGTCCACCAACATCAAATACAAATGAAGTGTTTATATGCAAAACATGTTATATTCAATATGTTCATTATGAGATAAATCTAGTTTTCTATTGCACATAGTTAAACGTTAAATAAACCATTATTTCATCAGTCAATTCATATTTCCCCACACCGCTTTTCCCTCCACAACAGAACTACTATATCTCGCCAGACACACACTGTACATTAAACCATGCATTCCAGTTATTTATGTTATTTCACAGGGATGTGAATACTATTATCAAGATTCTGCATTTTAAACATTTGAAGAACCATTCTGATGGAGGATATACTAAAGCAGTGACCACTGAATACATTGGCATTTCTAGAAGAGGTTGATAGTGGTTAGTTATAAATGTGTGACAATATATGGACACCAGTTTGCTACACTGTATTGAAATTTGGTAAACATTTCAGTTGCCGTTAGCCATATTCGTCATCCAACACGTCACCCACCATTACGGTTCAAAGTTTGTGGCACATCATTAATACAGTACCAGAAGTCTTCAGAATTGTGGTTTGTGTACATGACAGTATCTAACATTCCAATGTCCAGTTACGTTGTTTAACAATATCTATATAGTGAGATAATGTAATACTAGGCTTACATGCCTAATAATACGATACTGTATGTTTTGTTAACATGATTTACTGATTTAATCTTGTACCACTTAATTTAACTCTGCAAGAAATCTGTTGTTGTGATTCCACATGTGTGAAGCACGAGTAAAGGCAGTTATTACTGCAAAATTAATGCACTTTACAAAGTAGAACAAGAAGAAGAAAGTTTATTTAGACCGCAATATACAGTATGGATAATATCAACTTAATTTAAGCAGTAAGTGAACATATGTATTACGTATATCATATATACAAGTACCATGAAACGTTTATTAAAGGAGGGCAGTGACTTCTATTAAGACATTACATTGGCTCTCATAGAAGCCACAAACCATAGCCTTGGAGACTCAGAAACAATGTACTGAACAGAGGCCAGTTTCATGAAACATTCATGTATATGTAGGAAAAATACAAAAATTCTCGAACATAAATCGATTCACTAAATCTTTATATACAAGTAAAAACAACAAGTATTACTTGACAGCTTTGTGCAAGAACTTTTTGATGCATGTAAAGTGTACAATATTTCTGCCTAGGCCACATGAGAAAGCTACAGTAAGGCTATTCAAACATAATTGTAGTTGATTGGTATAACTGGACCCAGCCCAGAATTAGATACGTATACTTCTTCAAGGTAGAGCTACTATGGGTAAACTCTGTTCCACAGGTGACACGTTTGTAGTTTCTCAGCTGTGTGAGTGTGCATGTGTCTGTAAATTAACTCTATGTAAAAAGTGAACCCCACAGACATCACACTTGAATGGTTTCTCTCCAGTACGGAAACAGATATGACTATACAAAGGAGCTATCTGTGAGGACTGTGCACCACATGTATCACATTTGTAGGGTTTCTCTTCGTATGGATACGGACATGTCTCTTCAAATAATCACGTCTTGAGAATTGTGCACCACATGTATAACACTTGTAGGGTTTCTCCCCTGTATGGATACGGATATGTGACTTCAAAGAACTTCTTATTGTAAACTGTGCACCACATGTATCACATTTGAAAGGTTTCTCCCCTGCATGGATACAGGCATGTGTCTTCAAAGAACTACTTACTGCAAACTGTGCACCACATGTGTCACATTTGAAGGGTTTCTCCCCAGTATGGTTACGGACATGTGCCTTCAAATTACTATTTTGTAAGAATCGTGCACCACAGGTATCACATTTGTAGGGTTTCTCCCCAGAATGAATATATATAAACACTTGATGCAAACTGTGCACCACATGTATCACATTTGTAGGGTTTTCCCCCTGTATGGATACGGGAATGTGTCTTCAATATACTACTTTTAGAGAATTGTGCACCACAGGTATCACATTTGTAGGGTTTCTCCCCAGTATGAATACGGGCATGTATCTTTAAAATACCACTTGATGCGAACTGTGCACCACATGTATTACATTTGTAGGGTCTCTCCCCTGTATGGATACGGATATGTCTCTTCAAATTACCACTTTCTGAGAAATGTGCACCACATATATCACATTTGTACGGTTTCTCCTTTATATGGATACGGACATGTCTCTTCATCCTACAATTATCTTAGAATTGTGCACCACATGTACTGCATTTGAAGGGTTTCTCTCCTGTATGGATACGGATATGTCTCTTCAAAGTACCACTTTCTGAGAACTGTGCACCACATGTCTCACATTTGTAGGCTCTCTCCCCTGTATGGATACGGATATGTCTCTTCAAATTACCACTTTTTGAGAAATGTGCACCACATGTATCACATTTGTAGGGTTTCTCCCCTGTATGGATGCGGACATGTGTCTTCAAAGTACTACTTTCTGAGAACTGTGCACCACATTCACAGGCATACTTAATATACTGCTGCTTGTTTCATCACTCATCGCACGTGAAGGGTTTCTCAGCAGAAGAATTATTGTGCATGTGTGTCCTCAAGGCACTATTGCAAGTAATTTGTGCACACTGGTTTCTTACCAGTGTGAGTGTGCATGTACGCTACCATTACATAAACACTGTTTTCCACAGCTTTAACATATGAAAGGTTTCTCGCCACTCTGAGAATACAAGTAAGCCATTAAATTAGAATATTGTGGACACTGCTCCTGTCACACTTGGGTGGCTCCCCCTGATATGAGGGAGCATCTCTTTAAATTACTGCTCATTGCAAATATTGTCCCACAGTTTTCCATTGTGCGTGAAGACACAGTTGTGCAAATTCAGTGATGTGACTCGATGTCCTACACTGTGTTGGTGCACTGTCCCTGTCTGTTGCAAACTGTTGTCACTGTCAGTAGGATGGTGAAACCAGCAGAGCTTGACACTTGTCGTCAATGTCTGTGAGTCTGCAAATTCACTGTAGGCACTTCCGACATAAACAGCTCTCCACACGCATGACTGTCAACTGAAACAACAACAAAGTCTTTACAGGGAGAAGCAGAATTAGTGACACTATCAGACATGGGTCAAGAAGTCCTTTGAAGAGGGATTAATCCCAATCCAATGCCTATTGAATGGGCATATAATTTGCATTGGTTATGTGAACGACTGTTCCATGGGACATTACGAAACATACTTTATTAGTGTCGCTTCTATGGTGGAAACTATGTATAATTATCTGTGCTTGCATATGTATGTATATAAACATACATTCTTTTAAAAAGACATTATCAGATAATATTCTGATACACAAAATACTACCATCAGTGTGTTATTTGTTCTAAATATAATATTAGCGACGCTGTACGGAGTTTTTACGAAGCTCAGCGATGCCTTGGCAAGAGTGTCACATTTATGATAGCGGTGGAACTAGGCATACGTAGGAGATGGCGGATTTTTGCTTTGGTAAATTTGTATCATTAAATGGAAGACTAAGATTAATTTTTGGACAACGCGACATGTATATATGGTCGTATCCCACAAAACTGCAATACACAATGCTTAGGGTAATACTTCACAGCATAACATGTTAAGACGACTGCAATGGTGCTCCTTGTGTCCATGGAAATGAGTGACCTTAGGCCTGTGTTATCTAACGACTAATGTTTAGGTAATCTTGCATAAATAGGGTCCTTATTATTACAGCTTTGTGTTTCATTCTTACGTCGCTTTATCACAAGACGGTCATTAGATAAGGTGTTTGGTTTCTGACAGCCAGAAAGGTATTTCTGACGAGACAATGTAAGATACTGTCAGAAATTACTTTCTGACAGGTTTCTGACGTCAGGAAATGTTAGTATCTAATCTCTCTTATGGATTTATGTATGGTATTGTTAAAGATCATGCAAAGGTATGATGCATTTTCTTGCTTTCACTCACTCTGGATAGAACTGTATCCCCTCATTTATATTCAGTCATGAAATTGTAAAAAG
The DNA here is from genome assembly GCA_033239005.1 of Lamellibrachia satsuma. Taxonomy (NCBI): domain Eukaryota; kingdom Metazoa; phylum Annelida; class Polychaeta; order Sabellida; family Siboglinidae; genus Lamellibrachia; species Lamellibrachia satsuma. The sequence goes on along the minus strand of BSQZ01000013.1, from coordinate 5,340,023 downwards.
TTACATTAATTTAGTTATAAAACGGGTGATATTCCTAAATTCCAAAAAGCACTTTCCAAAACCAGTTTGTGAATTTTTGTCGGTAGATGTCAGGACGCATCATCAAACTAACTTCGCCTACGCCAGTTCATAGGCACTTAACTTTTAGTAAGATTTAGATCACGTAAAATGTCGAGCGACAACGATTCTGACGGTGCAACTGACATAAACTTATCGGTTCAAGTTATTCCGTACATGTACGAGTCAACAACGCGGTCAGTCACAAAAGCAAAGTTAGTTGCGACAGCGAGTTGTGTCAAACCAAGTAAGATTTATTGGCAGAAGCCTTCGGATTTACGCTGCAGTAAACAAATGCCCGGGATCAAAAATCTAAAAAATAACAAATGTAAATGTATTTACAATGCAGGCTCTGTGGTGTGGTTTTGGTAGTGCTATATGCATTTATTGATCAAACTGTTTTTAAATTCCATGTTTAGTTTGTATAAGGTAGTAAACACAGTGGTCGAGTCCAGCCATGCCCTAGCCTAGATAGTTGGACCAGAGCCCTAATTTGTATTACTTGGTTATTTGATTAGGAATATTGGAACATGTGAGGAAATATGTGGACACTATGATTTTACTGCCAAAATAGCTTGATATATGCAATTTTTAACAACTGTGTCGTTCTAACTTTTGAGTAGAGCTGTCTCATCTTTGGGTTGGCTTGCCCTGGCCTTGCGATTTTGTCGTAGCACAGTGTACAAAGGGCATCTCGATCTAATCCAGCTACTATTTACTATAGTATATGTTGCAGTGTTTTAATCGTGTTTCAAACAATTGAACTGATGTAACACCCAAATTCATTGTTGAACTTCCTGTTTATTGTTTCACAGTTTGTGCGTAGAAGCTATTGGCTACGGCTTGGACTGATGTAGCTAAACCAGTTTAACGCAGGGTCTATACTATAGTTTGCGACTGGAACAGGTTATGCAGACTGCTTCAATTGCTTAACCCTTCAATTATCACCCAGCTGTGTCAGTAAAAACACTAATTTAGGTAAGGCCGTGGCTACGCGTACTTGAGCCGTATCTTTAGACCTCGAGTCTAAAAGTACGGCAGTCATTCTGCGCATGCCTTTTAATTTCCGGTTACGTCAGCCGTATTTTTAGCCTAAATTCTAGAAGCACGGCAGTCATTGAGCGCATGCGCGTAATTTCATACGTGAGCCGTATCTTTAGCACTCGGTTCTAAACGTACGTGAGCCGTATGTTTAGTCACTGCTTTCGTTGTTTCATACGCGAGCCGTACGTTTATCATTCAGTTCTAAACATACGTGAGCCGTATTTTTAGCAAATTTTTCTACAAGTCCAGCAGGCAGGCACTTTGGTCTTGCATTTTTTGTGAGCTATAATTAAAGATGTGTACATTGGAGGGAGCCGTACTTAATGGCTTCGATACTTAATACCGACTTTTTATGAATTTACTAGTATATGTAATATATGTAGTGTGTGCGTGAGCATTTTTACCCATATTTTTAGTCACTGCTTTCATTGTTTCATACGTGAGCCATATGTTTAGCACTCAGTTCTAAACGTATGTGAGCTGTATTTTTAGCAAACCTCTAGAAGTACAACAGGCACTCTTTGCTCTTGCATTTTTGAGCTATAATAAAAAACTGTGTGTGCATGTTACATTGTAGGGAGCAATAAATAATACTGAAAGTGATTATATATATATATATATATATAGACATTTTATATGTATCTACCGATATATGTGTGTGTGTTTGAATGAACACAAAGCAACATTGTAGTGAACAACCAAGATAGTTTTATTAACCAAGCATAAATACAATTTAGATGGATGGATGCCTTGAATACATAATACACAATTGAAACCCGGTTACACTAGAACATATTAGGGTTGAATAAGGTGGTTTAATAAAAAATGGACTCAATCCATCATCCTCTGAACATGTACATGCTGCACTAATTAAAATATTCTCAATATGGCATCTATTACTATAATGTACTAATATACTAACTAATGTGTATGGTGTGTATATGCATGTGCATGCATTGTGTTCACGTGCTGTACATGCATGGTAACATCTAAGCACACATGTATAATATACCTGTGTGCTTAGATGTTACCATGCATGTACAGCACGTGAACACATTATATGGCAGACACTGAAGTGTTGATGTGTCACTTGAGTTGTCTGGCTGATGCGCTGCAGTTCACCGAACACACGTCAACCTATTAACATAAAGTGCAAACACCTGGCAGTAATATGGAAAGGCGATAGTCAGACAGAAAAAGACAACGTGTGTAGATAATTGATGGAACTATTTATCAGAGTGAGATGCAGCATGGTTGAAACCTTCAAATGCCAGGGTTACTTGTATTTGATATTTGACCAGTCATGGTGTGTGTGTGTGTGTTGTGTGTGCGTGTTGATTTGTTAGGTATGTAGAAACCTTCCATGTCATGCCAATATACCAGAGCCAGTTTCCTGGGTGTATGTGCTTGTTCTTTGACAACACACTGATATTATCACAGAGATGTATGACACCCATTACATATCCAGGTTGCTCTTAGGTGCTGTAATGATGCCCACACATCTGCCATGAAACCAATCAAGGCAAGCATCACACCCTACTGACAAACCACCATCAACATCCCCGTCACATGCCTTACATTTCCACACCCCATTCGGTGTGACCTTACCAACCCCATGAAGGGGTGCTTCCCTTGTGGTTGTGTTCCTCTTTTAAACCAAAACAACAAGCTTCGTGGCATCTTGTGACAGCCGTATCCACAGACCAACAGGACACTCTTGTTGGGTAGTACTGAAAAAAAATAATGTTTACGATGTGCTATACAAACCAGCCATAGATCGTGCATATATAAACATTAAGGCATATCAATGACCATGCACTAAACAGTATTTGTTGCAGGACTGCTTTGATATCAACAGTAACCACTGGCGCTATCTAACGAGCTCTGACATACGTGAATTCAGATTGGCATTCGATTCCGAAGTTACATTGTCATTAACCACGTAGCCCAGCAATAGTTGCCAATATAAGGCAGGATTCACTAACCCCCGTTTTCTAAGTTCGATCCCTAACACTAATATAGTGATACTTGTAAAATAGCTACAACTAGGTAGCTAGATTAACAACACACATGATTAAAATAAACCGATACATAAAATACAAATAAACACAAATGCATAACTATCTGGGAGGATTACCAACATCAAAGTAGAACGAACGAATAACTAACTTGAACGGGTATCCACTTGAACGATAATGCAGCAATTGCTAGCCCAATGGCAATGCGATGTAAATTCAGATTTTTTTTAATTGGGTTGTTGCCAAACGTTGACGTTGTTATGCAATGAATGTTAAAAAAAAATAAACAAAGAATCCATGCCTAAATAATACTTACCTGTCACTGCCTTTTGCTGTTCGATTTGAATGTTTTTCCACCGCGTATACAAGGGTGGACCCGTATACAACACGTCAACAGCACTGGCTACTGTCAGTAGTTGATCTCGGCAAAAACAAGATCTTTATTTGCCGTTTCTGCAACATTAGGACAGCGCTTCTTGTGTGACTATCGATCCCGAGCTGCGTTTGTACAAGTTGACAAATTTCGAATGTTTGTAATGACTAATTGCCGTTTCTAAATTAGATAAACTATAAAAAATTAATTTTCGAACGGGATGATTAATGCGCGCGCAGATTTGGAGCAGGAAATGAAAAACGAAAACTGATGCGCACGCAGCCTCACGTACGTTTAGACCCCCATGCTAAAGATACGGCTCACGTACGCCTAGACACTTCGTTTAGGTAAAGCTGTACTACTCTGTGCATTCACAAGTCTCATATAATAACGTAGGCTACTCGCTTGTGCTAATCAGTGCAGCCTGAGAAAATCCACTTTCAAGACTGGCAAAATTGCATTCCATAGGTGGCGCTGTAAAAGGCTACACGTGCGCCATCTTGTGGAACAATGTTGAAAATTTGCCTGTATTGGAGTCAGACCACAGTTGAGAATTGCATTGGTGGCCATGTTAACGTTTTGTCTGATTATAAGAAAACGTGACCATCAAAAAAACTTAAAATTGTCCACAGCAACTGCCATCATCTCATTGATATACTGACTAAATTTTATCAAAATCACATACCTCCAGCTCTTAAATCGTCCAGACGTGCGATGCCTATCAATTTTGATTAAAAAAAATCCCCATGTATTCATGCGCCCACGTGGCCCATAGCAGAAAAATTCCCATAAATCCCTCCGCCAGTTAAACTCTTTAAAAAATGCACTGTTTCACAGCCAATAGCTTCAACAAAACAAACCTGTGAATATTCCTGCTCAAAGGCACTCATGTCACATAATATTAATTTATTAATTTCCCATTTTACAATTTCATACGCCCTACATTCCTGAAATAATAAACAGGAAGGTCAACTGTGGTCTTACCCCTATTGGGCCAGTGCTGGGTCAGCACATCGACTTTCACTGTGGTCTGTCCACATAAATAAATAGAACACCCATTAGTAAAACAAGACCACCGAGCCCTTATCAGTTGACACATGATAAATTGATGCCGGCATGGACCAGTGACATTCATGCTGCTGCACGGCAAGAACCCACTGGAGGCCCAGTGTTTATACTGTACAGCACCCAGTCTTCATCATATATCCATAGATATACAGTACTAATAAGAGGTTATTACTATATTTATAGCTATATATACCTAATACGTGCACAATCTATCCATGCACCTTGTATGTCGAATATCATAACATATTAACTATAACAGCTAGTAGCACCACTAAACATGATCGAAACTGAACTTTCTGAAGTGCTCTATACATGTATTAGCTAATGACTGCAAGTTGTCCAAATCTCATTAATCCCTGTTGGACATTCTTCTCTAAGATCCCAAAAATATTCTTTTCCCATCTTCCAACACATTCCCCAGCTGCTCCATTACAGCCATTTCCACCTGCAGATCAAGATCTTTTACGAATGCGATCTGGCCAACATGCCCAAGGACACGCCTCCCGTAAAGAAATGTGCTCTCTCATTTAAGCTGTCAATTGTTTTAATAGGCAACCTTTCACATGGTTTGTCAAACAAATGCATAGAATGCAGTGAAAATTGCAATGTGTACAGAATGAGTTACATGATAGTGGTTCATACAATGATGAAAAGCCAAACGACGACCAAAAAGGGGAGAGCCTCATTAAATGCAGATGACTTAATAAAGAGCAAACACCTTATTAATGAGCTGACATCTACTAGAATTAAAAAAAAAGAGTTACAAATACGCATACACGCACGCATACATTATTTATAAAACTGAATCCTACCCCTGTAACATTTTATGTTGCACCCAATCAATGTGACTACTGGGAAACACTGAATGTGCGTTAACCCCCAAAAAACGAACGTATATGTAATGTATTGATATTTCAGAACATTTTTGAAACTGTTACACTCATTCACATATATACTGACACAGCACAAACAGTTGCAACATAAATTACCTGAAAATAACGGGATGTTAGATCCTGTCTTCTGTCTATTCGTACAGCAGTAAGCCACACAGGAAATAACCATATTCGTTGTCCTACAGGTGTATGTAGCAAGCCTCCAAAATGTTTGTCTTGGAGAGTTTAACACTAATGCACGATGCTCACACCAGTGTGAACAACCCAACTGTCCACACTTATAACACAACTGCTGGGACGACCCTCACCGAAATTATTAATCAGTCTGGTGGCCATGCCCCATTAAGAACAAATGACAATGACAAATCTTCAAGTTAATTGGTTCCTGGTGTCATCGTCACTGACTACTAACCCAATAAGTTTATAGTTCTCTGGTAGCCACCTCATCTTCGTTGCTTTTGTTTGCCTTATACTGTGCACGATGATGGTGAGGATGAAATAAATTAACTTACTTACTTACTTACTTATTTACTTACTTACATATGTTAGACAACTGTCTGTAACATGCTATGTTCACACTATAAGCAGCACTACCCTATGTGTCATGCAATGGATACAACTGTTTCTGCCGTGCAATGAAATGCCGGCCAGAGGTCCACGCCCGCTTCACTGCAGTGAGCAGGTGGATGATGTGTACTGGCTCAGTACCTGCTGTACCATTGACGGTACAAACGATTCTCGCCAGTATAATGCCAGCTTTGGCCCAACACTGCTGTGTTTGCTGGGATGTGAATACACGTGAATAAACGTACATCTAAAACTGTACCCGTTTCCCTTGTTCCGCACGTGTTTTCAGCTTATAATATTATATATAATTATCAAATAAGAATAAAAAAAGCCCCCAAAACATTTTCTCAAGCCCCCCTGGATCCGCGCCTGATGTAATAGATGAGTACACACACGAGTAGTTCAAGAGTAATTTATATGTATTGGGGGTGGTTGCCGGGATAGGGACCCCTAATGATAAACTTGAATATAGACACGAAAACAAATGGAATTGGTGTAAACAATATACTAACATAGAGTTTATATTTTATTTTCAACAACAAGCTATTTATATTTATCACAAGAAAATCATTGATGAATTTTGGAAAAAAACGAATTTACACAAAATTACAAAACGGTCCAATCGTGGCCACGGTTTCCTCGATTGGACATCCCAATGTCTTTGATTGGACCAAAAGTAAGATTATTATACATAGGACTAGGCATAATAATGAATTGATACATAAGTAACGTATAGTGTTCATTATAACAGTTATAATTAGTTACATACAATATACTAATAAATACCAGTGTTCATAATCTTTGTAGTCCCATCCACCCTACACAATGTCCCATGTCTTCTTCGACTAGACAAACAAACATATTATGTAGGCCAAACTTTAAATTAATACGAGAGTAAAATAAAGTGTTGGGCCCATTACTTTTCCTGTGCCACATCAATGATCTGCCGCACACCGTGAAGTCCACAGTACGACTCTTCGCGGATGACGGCCTGCTCTATCGGGAGGTCCGCTCCTTTCAAGATCACCTCACCCTGCAGTCCGACCTCAAGAATCTCGAGGAATGGGCAGCCCTGTGGGGGAGAAGTGCTACGTCCTCTCCACCAAACCCAGATCGCACTTCTACTATAGACTCGGGGTCACCATTTTCAAACATGTAGAGCAAAACCGCTTCCTCGGAATCCAGATATCTGCCGACCTGAAGTAGTCAACACACATCACCGGCCTGGGCAAGAAAGCTTGATCAACGCTCGGCTTGTTACGCCGGAATCTCCCGAACTGCCCTCAGGAGTGTCGACGCATTGAGTACATCGCTCTCGTTAGATCCACCCTAGAATATGCGGTGGTAGTGTGGGATCACAACCTCAAACAAGACACAGAAAAGCTTGAACGCATTCAACGTCAGATTGCACGGTTTATCACCAGAGACTACAGATCTCGGGAGCCTGGATGCATTGACAGGATGCTTGACGACCTCCCACCCTTGGAAGAACGACGCAGGCAACTTAGGCTGACAACGCTGTACAAGATAGCACAAGGCCTGGTCCCAGCCCTACCTGCGGCCGCCTTCCTCACAGCAGCCAACAGAAACAGACGAAGGACCCGACCCATCACCTACGAGGGGTACGTAACTCACAACATTCTACAAGGACAAGCAAACAACAACAACTTCAAAGTACCCCCTTCCAAGACTGACCAATGACCCCTTCCAAGACTGACCAATGACCCCTTCCAAGACTGACCAATGACCCCTTCCAAGACTGACTAATACAGAGGCTCATTCTTTGTAAAAACCGTCATCGAATGGAACACCCTCACAGATGACATCATCAACCTGCCCACACCCAACGCCTTTTCGTTTGCAGCTGGGAGGCAGAGGGTTGCATTAACCGGCTAGCAACCTTCTCCGTGTTTTTATTCTTTTAACTATGTTTTAGAAAGTATTTTATTTTATATTTATCCAACTGCGCTGCGCACACACCAAACGTCACATTAATATCCGTGATCGGCTTCTGTGATGCACCCACATACAACAACTGCAGTGGTATCTTCAGATTCAGTGTTCATTGGAAACATAAAATTAATCAATAGTCAAATGAAATGTTAACAGGGCATAATGTTCATAGTCTTTTGTCAATGGCTCCGGAATAGGCTAGCGTAAATGATCTACATCCTTTAGAGCTCACCACAGCATATTCTGTCTCGCAATTGTATGCACTGGCACTACAGAGCCTTTAATCACATGCATTACTCGCAATATACCTGCATAGTGTCAACTGCTAATCGTATACTGCTGTGTCATCGTCTCATCCATGACTCGTCGCATTATGCCTGGGTAGATTTTCCTATTATACAAAATGGTGCATCATTGACCAGTTCTGCAGCCTTCGATGTGATGTCCATTATAAGCTGCAATCGATTAGGTTTGGATGGACCAGAAATGTTGTGTGTTCTCGATTGAGTTGCAGTTGTCTTAGAAGTACTGGGCTCTTGGGTGGGTGTAGGCCTAGTAGGCGTAGCTATCTCCGGTCCGACTTTGCTTTGTTTAGCTAGTTCCTTTCCTCGGTGGGCATAACTCTGGTACAGCTTCTATGGCAACAGCTATCAGTGCTGGAGCTGCAACAACTGGTGTCAGAGGTGGCGTAGGGTTGTGCTCTTGTCCAATAACCATGACAACTGCTGTAACAACTGGGTTCACAGGTGGCATAGGGTTGTGCCCTTGTGCAGCTTCCATGATTACGTTAGTTACCGTAGCAGCAGCGAAGTCGGAGTCTTGACCACACACCTGCCTTCCTGAAGCCACTAGCAGCATTTTCGACGGTTGCCGATTTTCTGTACGCCACATTAAGAATTTCGTCGACTTGCAATGTTGTCACTGGTCTGCCTACTTGTTCTCTCATCCACATCCTCAATGCATCATTTCCAAACGGTCTGAAAAAGGCCTCATCCAAAGGCTGGAATCGGTGAGTCTTGTGTGGTGGAAGTGAGACCATGACCACTCCAGCTTCCCGAGCCATATCAGTAACAGCCCAATTCTTTGTCTGGGTTACTTGGCTATCCAATATGAGCACAACAGTCTCCTCTTCCGTTGGTTTAACAAAATCTACGTAATCTCACAGCAAAGTAACAAACCCCTCATTGGACATCCAGCCTTTGCGCCCGAATGTTCAACATTTGTCAGTTCTATTTTCATCCTCTTCCGTTTATATATAACCATTTGCACTAAATTTATGTAAACACTAAAATAAAGTTTTTGTTAGTCCGAAACAATGTAAATATGCCTGTGACCTAATGTGTTCTGTTACAAGTTCCCTCAACTGGACCACTTAGCAAATTCCTTTATTCGCATTATTATAATTGATCCCTTGTCTAATATTACTTTCTGGTAATAAAAAAATGTGTTGGAATAATTGCACACATCTAATGATGGCATACCCTTATGTGAATCACTGGTCCAATTGTGGCAACTGCAGTGGTCCAATCGTGGAGTTTCATGTGCTAAAAAATATTGCATTGTCATCACAAGTAGACGACATCAACTTTAAAATTCTTATTATTGCCACATACGTTGGGCATCTATACTCTTGATGAACACACATTCTCGCCTGTAAATATGATAAAGGGTGTTTACTGATAACTGATCACGGCCTGATTATTATGTCAGGGACATAGAAAATCTACTTTCTGTGATAAATATTTAAAAAGTACTGCTATTTCGTCGAAATTTACAGTGTCATCCGAAATGCCACTGATGAATGACATAATCGATAGACGATGCCACGGTGTACAGTAATATGGAATATACAGCACTGGTCCGATCGAGGAACTGGTCCAATCCCGGCAACTCTCCCCTATATCATTGAGAAGATCCCGCTTTCGTTTGTGTCAGTAAATTAAGCGTTTTCTTGTAGTGGTCGACATAACGAAGATCGTAAGTTAGCCTAGTTACCACATATTATCATATGCGTCCGGGGGTGGGGTGGATCTGGATATTTGAAAAATTAGGTTTTTTTTGGCGAGTAGATTGTGTTAAGTAGATTATCTAGTATATTTGTTAATTAATTATATTATATATGTTAATAGAAAGTAGACATTTTGGTAAGTGTAGATTTCTGAAATCAGACAGCAGCATTTGTTGCCCCCTCTGTAAAAAACACTGCATGTTTTAAATGAGAGGAAACGTTAATTTCAAATGGACCTTAACTTTTGAAATGGAATTAACTTCCATTCGTCACACAAAAAAATTAGAATTCGATTTTCAAACAATTACATTGGATGTATCATGTAGGACATTTCTATTGTGTAGATTGAAAAAGAACTGGACAGATATTGGATATAATAAATGGGTTGTCACCCCAATATCTGCCCCGGGCCCACTTTGGTCTTAAGAGGTCGGAAGTTTACTTATACAGGCAGGCTAACGTGGCCCGACCATATAGTTACATCATTAATCATCCACCTATACACAAGAGCGACAAACCAGCTCACTGCAGTGAAACGGGTGTGGACCACTGGCCGGCATTTCATTGCACGACAGAAACAGTTGCATCCAATGCATGACACAGGGTAGTACTGTTTATAGTGTGAATATATCATGTCACAAATAGTTCTTTAATATATGTAAGTAAGTAAGTAAGTGAATAAGTAAGTTAATTTATTTCATCCTCACCATCATCATATACAAATAAGGCAAACAAAAGCAACGAAGATGAGGTGGTTACTAGAGAAGTATAAACTTATCGGGCTAGTAGCCAGTGACGATGACACCAGGAACCAATTAACTTGAAGATTTGTCATTGTCATTTGTTCTTAATGGGGCATGGCCACCAGTCTGATTAATAATTTCGGTGAGGGTGGTCCCAGCAGTTGTGTTATAAGTGTGGACAGTTGGGTTGTTCACACTGGAGTGAGCATCGTGCATTAGTGTTAAACTCTCCAAGACAAACATTTTGGAGGCTTGCTGCAGAAACTTGTGGGACAACGAATATGGTTATTTCCTGTGTGGCTTACAGCTGTACGAATCGACAGAAGACAGGATCTAACATCTCGTTATTTTCAGGTAATTTATGTCGCAAATGTTTGTGCTGCTTTAGTGTATATGTGAATGAATGTAACAGTTTCGAAAATGTTTTGAACTATCAATACATTACAGATACGTTTGTTTTTTTGGGGGTAACGTACATTAAGTGTTTCCAGGTAGTCACATTGATTGGGTGCAACATAACATTTTATAGGGGTCGGATTCAGTTTTATAAATAAAGTGTGCGTGAGTGTATGATGTCAGCTCATTAATAAGGTTTTTGTTCTTTATTAAGTCATCTGCATTTAATGAGGCTCTCCCCTTTTTGGTCATCATTTGCATTTTCATCGTTGTATGAACCACTATCATGTAAGTCATTCTGTACACATTGCAACATTCACTGCATTCTATGCATTTGTTTGACAAACCATGTGAAAGGTGGCCTACTAAAATAATTGACAGCTTAAATGAGAGAGCAACTTGGCCAGAACACGTATTTTTATTGATGTAATACGATACATCCGAGGCTATTCAAACGACTACACGCCTCTTTTGATCTGTTGAAGCCAGTCAAACCCGCGACAATCGTTAGCAACTAGATCGGTTTCGAATATATCGACAAAAGTTCTCGATGGATAGCCGTTAAACGAAGCAGTATATAAGCTACCCAGTATTGTCCACAAACATTTTGACAGAGGACTCTGAAGTATCTTGGTATTATGAGTCCATTCGGAACAGTGTTTGTTCGTGAAGGTGCGGAACGTTACATGCAGTGGCGGCAGGCCGTACGAACAGAAGTGTTCGCCGCGGCTGTTAGCGTCCAAGAACAGCGCTATCCAGTTCTCGCCTGTTTCGTCCACGTCACTGTTGCATACGAAAGCGATCGGAAAGCTTCGTCGTTGGCAGTCCGTCTTTGGATACGGCACCGCGAAATATCGACTTGGTGCGCGGATCTCGCTAGGAGCGCAGTGATCTGTTTAGTGTCCATCTAGAAGTCGTAGACGACGTGCCGACTCTTATCGATCTCCAGCACGAATTCGAACTCGGCGTAAGCGAGGACGTCGATGGTCTCTGCGAGCGCCGCAGTGAAATGAATCTCGATGCGCAGGTTGCCCTTTTGTACCAGATCGAAGCAGACACCGTCGCGCGCGTCGGGGGTGAGATCGAAACCGAAGAAGGTGTAGCCGTACCGGAAGTCGACGCGAGTCAGTTCGTTCCCCTCGTCCTGCCACACCTTACCGGTCGAAGCGAATAGGTTGAGGTAGCTCTTCACGTAACAGTTGTTGGCGAAATTCGGCTGGAGTGGTTTGGCGGGTACCTGTCGTCCGTTCACGTACACGACAAGGAAGTCGATGTCGTTGTGTTTGGCGTTAAATGGGTTCTTAGCGAATGAACCTTTGTACGCGTCGTTGTCGATGCAGCACAACATCAGTCGTTTCGGCAGGGTACCGAGGAACAGGTTCTCGTGCGTGTGCGACCGGGGTCCACGCGGGATGGAATAGACTTTGAAGTCTATGGAACGCATCGGATACTTGACCGTGCTCTTCTCGAGTGCCTGGATGTGCACCATCTGCACGGCCGGACTCAGGGCGGCTTTCTTCGCGAACAAGGTGGCGTCGACGAAATGGTTCTTGTAGGCGGGGTTTGCACCACCGGCCATGAGCGCGAACGCGTCCTTGCTGCGCACCAGTCCCATCATCTCGACGACGTGACTCTGCGAGATGTGCCTTCGTCGAACCAAGAAACCCTGATTCGCTGCAGCCCCGTCGACGGTTTCCATGCAATCGGCCGTGTTGACTCGACAGTTGCGACTTCTTGTCCTCGATACCTTAACTCAGCAGCGTCTCGATGTAGGCGGATACGCGTACGTGTTGGATGAAGGGGCCACGAGCGTGCCTTTCAGGCAGACGTCGACTTGACTGAACAGCGAATGCAACCAGTTATTCACCGGACCCACCTCGGCAGCCGCATCGTGATCGGCCCCGGCAGCTGTGGTCATCTTCGCTTTCACGATCAGGTAAGTGTTGGCGAGATCCAGGTAATCGTCTCCCGCTCCGAGTAGTAAGACTTCGATCGGTCCACCCGAGTCGAGTGAGGCTGTCGGTTGATGTTCCATCCACTGGCTGCGGACGATGCTGGTCTGAGTCGGTGGCACGCCAAAGGGACCGAGCTTGCTCTTGACCCCCCACAATCGATTGTCTGTGCACAAAAACCACCGTCGTCGTTGTCGAACACGTCGGCTGACCTCGTCTTGCGGCTCCTCGGTGTTGTACTGACGCGTCGATGCGCCATCGAGCCCGTTTATACGCTGCCGTCTCGGCGGCTGCGGTAGCAAGCCGGGAGGAGTCAACAACAGTCCGTTCAGCAGGTCTTTCCTGGCCTCCGTGACACGTCTTTTGGCGGCCGTTTTTATGTTCTGTCCGGACATGACGTCGTCTGCGATGTGCACGCCAGCCTTCAACGCTCGTTTTCCCATGCCACGGCGCCTCGTTTGATGAGCGGCATGGCAGTACTGAGCAGACCGCCAAACACGCTTCCCGACACGCTTGCGACGACGAAAATTAAGTGTCGCCGTCATCTTGCCGCGTTCGAATGGCACGAGTCGTCCGGTATGGTCCCTTATATCGATCTGGATCGCACCGAATCCTTTGAGCAGCAAGAGTAGGTATTGGACGTGATCCATATGTTTCGAGATCGTCATACCGTGCAATCCATAGATCGGAACGATCCTCAACAACGACACGAGACTCCACGACGTCCTTGCAGACGTAGAGAGTATCGAACCCTTGGTTCATGTCCACTACGGCATCACCTTCTTTGCGGTATGTGTACACGTCGGTCGACTTGACGGTGGCTAATGGGCTGAGACCTAGCCGGTGTGCTCCTCGTCTCTGGAAGATGTACTCGCTATCCAGTACGGTCGTCGGCCTGACGGTGACATACGGAGCGAGACATAGCAGGAGTCCCAGCGAGCTCGAGTGAGGTAGGTTAAATTCGGTATTGGGCGTCCTGTGCTAGGTCACTTGTTGATGTCGATGTAGCTCACCGTATCCGTCGACATGTCCGCCAGGGCCTTGTGTGTGTGGTGTATCAACCGGTTAGTTCCGTAGTAAAACCCAGCATCGATCGTACCGCTCGGTAGGACATCTTTAGAGTCGTGTTCGCCGAGGAAGAACGTAGCGTCGGTTCCTCTGACGTTGTACCAACGGTGCGGGTACTGAATCTCCACCAACCCGCATTTCCAGTCGCCGTGCAGGCTTATGCGTCGAGGTAAGACCGTGACGTATCGAGTCAACGTGTTTTCGGGATGCACCTGCATCGAAGCATTGCTAGGTAACGTCAGGTGGAAATCAGCCGTCAATTCGTTTCACAGTCGGATTGGGCAGCAGGTAACCCAACGAACTGCTCAATGGTGCCGTCCACAGAGTAGACTCGACGTGACCGATCGTCAAATTGTAGATGCTGACTACGATGATCGTGTACAAGACGAGGACCTGACACAGGAAAACGATACCCGCCTAGGGTCAGTCGGTACCGAAGAGATACCAACGAGTGCTGCCGACAACTTCGTCGTCGCTCTGTGCGTCGGTAACGTCTCCGTCCTCTACGACGTCGGTCATTGTTCGAATGATGCATCGATCGACGCGCGACTATTTTTTAAACCGAACGAGTGCCTTGGCATCGATCCAGCTGTTGAACTTGGAGGTGTACCCAAACCATATAACCAAAGACACCGTTCGCTTGCCCACCTTTCGTCGCTGCAGCATCGACTAGACGCGGTACGGTGGTACCGTCACCTTCTGCAGTTCCGATTCGTAGAAGGACCCGTCCAGCACCTCTCCGAGATCGTCGGTCAACCGGTACACGGGCGGATCAGAGGGATGAACATCGTGTATCGTGAAGAGCTCCTCGCTCCAATTCGCCATGTAACCTTTCACGAAATGTCGCTTCGCTTTGCGATCCGCCACTCGAAACTTTGGCACGCAATGACGGTCGTGTCCGTACAAGCGCTGCCGCACCCGCTCCTGATTCGACGCGTTCACAGACGACGAAGCCATGCCTATGATACGATAGTAGGTGTCGCTGTTCGATAGAATAAAGTCCTGAAGCACGTCCATGTACCGCGTCAACTGATATTTCGTATCGCCACATGCGTCTTTTCAGAGTTTGATTGAACCTTTCGACGATACTCGCCTTGGTCTCCTCGTTGTGAGTGGAGAAGTGATGGATGCCGTACTTCATCAACATACCTTGGACGGAATTCGAGTTCTTTATCTGTCTGCAACGTCGTCGGGCAGTCGTCGAAGAACAGGTTTTTCAGTGCAGCCACCAAAGACGCCGCCGACTTGTTCTTCAGCGGAATGCACCAAGCGACCTTCGAGAAAACATAGATCACCGTGAGGAAAAACGTCGTACCGTCGTTGTCTTTTTTCAATCTCGACAAGTCGGCGAGATCGGCCTGCCACTGTTGGTTGCGTTCTCCCACGACGACGCAATGCCTAGTGAAACGGTGTCGCAGCGATTTGTGAAGATTGTACGCGTCCTGTTCGATCAACCAATGTTCGACTTTTTTTCGGCACGCGCGCGACGCGCCGCAAGGCGTCGACTCAGTCGTAACTTCCCACCTTTTTTGCGTCGAAGTTTTCTTCACCCATCTATTATAATTTCTTTGATATGTACTGGTGTTGGCATCACGGCAACATTACTTATAACGAGAACTATCCCTAGTATAGTGGGAGGGTCCTTTCGCCATCATATTGCGCACATTCCTGAAGTTTTCTACTCGGTGCTATTACCACGCATCCATCTGGCCCATTGCGACGAGAACGTCATTCCAATATACCAATAAGCAGTTAACGTATTTTCATTCTGAACATTCATCGAGTACTGTTCTTCGTGTGGATGCAGTGTAACGCTGTTTTGTTGAGATCTAGGCAAACTTGGTTTCTTTAATGTTGTTTCACAGAATGTTTTCTACAAAGTTCCTTTGCACATTACATAATATCTTCATCAAGGTTGCCACTGACCTCTGGTATCACGCCGTACTGGTTCTTTGTGAGTTCCTTATGTCAAATACTTTTCCAAGGAATATGTTCCTTGTAAAACATTTCCTTATTTCCCTATTTCCATTTGGAAAATAACAAAGAAAAACGGAACGTCCGTGACGAAAATGTGGTAGTAGAATAAATACTTCAGCAAACATAAAATCGCAGATATGAAACGAAGACATGTTCGGGAATTGGGAAAATTGTTTTCCTTACTTTAGAATGCTGCTATGTATGTATACTGTTAAATGAAACGTTGCGTGCCGAAATCTACTGAATAAAGTATCTATTTTGAGCACTTTAAACCGGGAAAAACGTAACAAGGAAAACTAGCACGGCCTTATAATTTTAGAATATAGATACCACGTATGTTTCACAGAAACCAGACCAGAAAACATTTACAAAAATCAAAAACATAATACGTAATGTTTTGATTATAATAAATGTTCTAATAAACGTTCTGATTGTTTTTTGGTCTAAACTTTTTTCAACCTGTAACTTTCTCTAAAATGATCCAGTTTTTTGAAATGTTTGACGTTTTGGACGTCCAAACATCTACACATGACAGGAAAACATAGAAAAAAACACTGCTGGAAGTTTAATTTTGAGGGTCAATTTTCATCAGTTGCTGTCAAGTTAAAACATTCACCCATATTATTATGGCGTGGCTTCGATTGTGACAGCGCAAATCTCATCAATAGATTTTCGATCAATATATCACCTAGAAGCAACAATCATTACGAAAACACGCAGTCATCTGACATTAAACTACGGCAACGCTGTGCTTTACGGACTGACCGAGACGCATCTGACAACTGCAGATGGTTCAAAACTCCGCGGCACGGCTGATTGCTGGAACCCGCAGACGAGATCACATAACACCAGTTTTATTCAGTTTACATTGGTTGCATGCTCGTCAGCGAATCGAATCCACAGTGTCGGCCCTGCCACAAAAAATGCCCGACGACCGTACCGCTCGAGATGGTACAACGGTATAATCAATAGATGTTGATCGGCGGATCTCAGTGTTCGGGTGGGTTTGTATGGAATCACTATCGACGACAGATACACTGGGCAGAAATGATGCACAGTGCGAAACACAAGTAGAATAAGTTTGAATTCGATTCGCTGACGAACAGGCAACCAATGTAAACTGAAAACTGCTGTTATGTGATCACGTCTGTGGGTTCCAGTAATCAGCCGTGCCGCGGAGTTTTGAATCATCTGCAGTTTCATGGTTCAATTAGAAGACTTTCTAGCCAGTGTGAGTGTGCATACGTGATTGTAAATTACTTCTCTATGAGAAGTGTGCACCACAGATATCACACTTGTAGTTTCTCCCCGGTACGGATACGGACATGCCTCTTCAAATAACGATTTTGCGAGAATTGTGCACTACATGTATCACATTTATAGGGCTTCTCGCCAGTGTCAGTGCGCATATGTATCTTTAACGGACCTGCATCTGAGATCCGTGCTACACAGATATCACAGTTGAAGAGTTTCTCAGTTAGAAGACTTTCTAGCATGTGTGAATGCACATATATGACTGTAAATTACTTCTGTGTGAGAAGTGTGCACCACAGGTATCACATTTGTGGGGTTTCTCCCCTGTATGGATACGGACATGTGTCTTCATATGACCAATTTCTGAGAAGTGTGCACCACATGTCTCACATTTGTGGAGCTTCTCGTCTGTGTGAGCGCGCATATGTGGCTTTAACCGACTTGACTGTGAGAACTGTGGTCCACAGTATGGATACGGACATGTTTCTTCAAATGACTACTTTGTGAGAATTGTGCACCACAGATATCACATTTGTAGGGCTTCTCCCCAGTATGGATACGGACATGTGTCTTCAAATGACAAATTTGTGAGAAATGTGCACCACAGGTATCACATTTATAGGGCTTCTCCCCAGTATGGATACGGGTATGCTTCTTCAAAGTACTACCTCTTGAGAATTGTGCACCACAGGTATCACATTTGTAGGGCTTCTCACCAGTATGGATACGGACATGCATCTTCAAACAACCACCTGTTGAGAATTGTGCACCACAGGTATCACATTTATAGGGCTTCTCCCCAGTATGGATACGGATATGCTTCTTCAAAGTACTACCTCTTGAGAATTGTGCACCACAGATATCACATTTGTAGAGCTTCTCACCAGTATGGATACGGACATGTATCTTCAAACAACCACCTGTTGAGAATTGTGCACCACAGGTATCACATTTATAGGGCTTCTCCCCAGTATGGATACGGATATGCTTCTTCAAGTTACCACCTAATGAGAATTGTGCACCACAGGTATCACATTTATAGGGCTTCTCCCCAGTATGGATACGGATATGCTTCTTCAAATTACCACCTAATGAGAATTGTGCACCACAGGTATCACATTTATAGGGCTTCTCCCCAGTATGGACACGGGTATGCTTCTTCAAACAACCACCTAATGAGAATTGTGCACCACAGGTATCACATTTATAGGGCTTCTCCCCAGTATGGATACGGATATGCTTCTTCAAATTACCACCTAATGAGAATTGTGCACCACAGGTATCACATTTATAGGGCTTCTCCCCAGTATGGACACGGGTATGCTTCTTCAAACAACCACCTGTTGAGAATTGTGCACCACAGGTATCACATTTGAAGGATTTCTCACACGAGTGAGTGCGTACATGTACCCTTAAGCCACAACTGTGTGAAAAAAAATGCCCACACAAGTCACATCTAAATCGTTTCTCAGCAGGAGCGGGCACTTTCACAGACATTAAAAAAATACTGTCGTTTATAATCTGCTTCCACACATATCAACCATGTAGTGTTATTCCCTACAAAGCACTAGGGCAAGTAAACTTTGTCACTTTGAAACTTATTATTATGTACGTCTACCTATAAGCCTCCACTTTGTAGACACTGTTTTTCACAGTGGAAATGTATCTGCCAGTGATAGTGCTCATATGTTTGACTGTAAATTTCCAGTCCACAAGAACTGTACATGCATTACACTTGAAAGGTTTTTCACCAGTGTGGCTGCGAATTGGCGGGTTTCTCGCCAGTCTGATCATGCAAACGAACCTTTACATTAGAACAATGTGAACACTTTGTTTCACAACTGTTGCACTTGAATGGTTTCAACATCACGAGTACTCGTTTCATATATTGGACACATTATGTCCCTTTCTGTTGCAAACTGTTCTTGCAGTCCCCAGAGTGATGAAACCAGCAGTACTGGACACTTGTCGTTTTCAATGTGAGTGAGCCTGGTGGTTCATCACTTCAGTGTATACACTTCTTATACAAACGGCTGTCCACACGCATCACAGTCATCTGAAACAACACGACACGGTCAGACAAAGACCAGGGGTTAAGCCTTCTGAAAGGGTCTAATCCCTTGTCCAAAGCCCTTTTTATGTTACACCTGCACGCCCATCCACACGCACACACACGGTGTCAGTTATGTTTCCCTCGTTCAATGTTCAGTTTGTAACCAGAACCCAGGAAGTAAAGTTAGTACAGGACAAAGAACCCAGGAAGTAAAGGTAGTACAGGACAAAGAACCCAGGAAGTAAAGTTAGTACAGGACAAAGCTGCTGTTGCTATTTTCTAGAATCTACAAACTATGCATATTGACCTATTATCATTCATCGTATGCTCTTTTTTACATTACGTGATTGGCCAAAGCATATTTAAATAGTCATAAATATATTAAAAATGAGATTAGGCAACAGCAAACTAGATCATACATAATGTTTCATCCATAAAACACCACCTTTACTCCAGGTTATTAATTATGACTCTTGTAGTAGACATAACATGTCATACAGATCAATAGAATATCATAAAACTAGCACAAGAACAATTGAACTTAGAAAGTATTTCTGGCAATGTAGAAACCATAAGCAAGTTGCATTAGTGACACAAAATTCTATTCACTTCTCTCAGGTAAACATGCCTTAACAAATTATTGCACAGCACAGAACTGCCAATTTATAATGGACTGTTTGTCTTTTAATTTTATCACACACTCTACCTTTAACTTTGGAGTCAGTGCAAAATCAGGTGTAATTACTTCCATTAATGCAACCGTTGATGTTGAGTCCTCCAATGCAGCGACAAAGAGTAGTACAAATCTAAATAAAAATAACAGAACTCTCAATGCACTGCAATCACTCAAGAAAACAACAAATCGAGCTACTAAACAGTTGAGATCACAACTCATATCAAGGCATAGTTTTAACACAAAACATTATTTTCTCAACAAAATTGAATGCATACAAGAAATATATTCCCAATGGTGCTTTAAAAATACGTTTTCAAACATATTGGTTCCGCGGACCGCTGGCTACAAACGCTTAATGTCAACACCTGTTAATCTCAGAGACAAATAGTGCTGTTTTGTAACAACAAATGTGGGAAACTGCCCACAAACTAATAAAAACACCAACTAATTGTTGCCACCAACGTCTAGAGTGAAAGAAAAGGTCCTTTGTATGACAATGTTGTTGTTTTCACCACAACAAATGTGAGTGGACTCATGAGAGGGAATGTTTAGTTTTACACATCAGGTGTGCTCTGTAGATTTGTCCTGGAAAACATACTATTTTATGCCACTACTCATTATAATTCTGTTCAGCAACAAATACTATACATATTAAATTAGCAGTTTACATTTCTAGGATTTATAATTTTAAATAAGGTACCCATCATATCAATGGGACCATATAACTAATTGTGAGAATGCTAAATTGTATTCAGTTTGAAACATCACCTTAGGAATTAAATTTTTTAAATTATTATGATATATGTAAAATATAGTTTGCATGTGAGAGATCATTGCTTTATTCATATAAGATACATGTAATAAAGCGTAGATAAAATTACTTTTAAAAGTACATGTGTTCAATAAATAAAGCAAAAGTAAATCATAGAAGATGAACAAATTTGTGTAACTGAAAAAGGTCTATTAGTTGAATCTTTTAGTGATCAGGGAACTGGCTTGGTGTGTAGTCACGTTGTTTCGATAAGTCTTGGATCAAACCATTGTGATTCACCTTTGTATTTGAATTTAACGAGTGAATGACTTTAGCCTAGCAAGCTTAGACAAAGGCATCATTTAGGGAACTTTCATTGTTTTCATTGACCAAGTGATTTTAAGGTAATCTTTAGTCTTGATTTGTTAGCCTCTGCAACCATGTCAGTTTCAAAGTATACAGTCTGTTCAATCATGCACATTTTTTAGTGTCTGGATGGTAGATGACAAGACCAGGGCAATCAGAAGTAACTAACATTGCAATGTAATAGATTACTATTACTATTACATAGTTTCCTTTCTATTACTATTACATGCTGAAGGCAATGTAATATATTACTATTACATTCCAAGCTATTACTATTACGTTTTCCATCGGAAATATTTTCTTTCAATTAAATATTCTACATACTTAATCACTTACAAAGATTCGAATTAACTGATGGGTGTATCGTCGATAGTAAGTGCACATTTTATGAAAAACTAACAACAAATACTTAGATGAGAGTTTATACTTAATTTTTGAGGCAAAACAACTGTTTACTTTAGTGTCAATTGATCATTGTCAACACAATATCTCTTGCATACAACAATACTGTGATGTGGCAAGATGTGCTGTCTGTAGTCTCTCTGTACTCGATCTCTGTTTTATATCACATCACATATCTAACATCAGAACAAGATTGCTTTACTATAAAAGATGGCTGTTGCATTTAACAGACATGAGCTTCTGGAAAACTGCATCGCTCAAACAACATCGATCTTGGCGATAGATCTTGCTGGCAATTAAAATTACAATTAACTCATAAATTTCACAATTAAATTAACCTCACACAATTCCAGTCGGATGTAGAAGTTTCATATATTCATTGGAATGAAACAGAAAAGCAATGTCACTGTAACATAACACAGTCTGATTATCCTATAGTAGACCCATACTGCTTGGCTGCTGTTTGGTGGACAGTTAATTATTGGCTCAAGGATATGATGTTTTCACACTATTGGTCAATAGTGTGCAAGCTAACTACTGAGAAAAACTCAGAAAAGTTGGTATAAGCCAATGGATTTTGTTCAAACATTACCCAGCATAGCAGGCTGGCAGCTAGGATTGTGAGATAGCAATGACTGATTGGTTGATTGAGGTGTTAAAGACTTTAGTTTAGTGCTGGAAGTCTGGAACCCTCATCCTGCTTCATCGAATGAATGAATAGGCTTGTGTGAAAAGGATAGATGGCTGGTGGACCTGGCTTCAAATTGCCAATTAGCCATGCAGCAGTCACACTGTCACAGTATCTCCTGCTAATAGTGCTAAAGTTCAATGACTGTCATGACTCAGATACCAAACCATTTTAACACAACAAAAAAGGTTCCAAATTGGAAATGTTAACTAGTCATGTTATGTCTAAATACAGAATTTTTGGTCTGATTATTTTCATTGAAATTGAATATTGAATTTTGGTGTGATTGAAATGTTCAATTGTAACAGCAAAGTAACAGCTCAATTACTATTACTTCGCTTTCTATTACAATTACTATTACATTGCATCATGTTTCATCTATTACTATTACTTGAACAATTGTAATCGTTACTATTACTATTACATATTACTATTACCCCAGGTCTGTCCCACATAGATTCTTGACCATAGTTGCTAATCATTTATTGTACAGA
Source organism: Lamellibrachia satsuma (assembly GCA_033239005.1). Lineage (NCBI taxonomy): Eukaryota > Metazoa > Annelida > Polychaeta > Sabellida > Siboglinidae > Lamellibrachia > Lamellibrachia satsuma. The sequence goes on along the minus strand of BSQZ01000013.1, from coordinate 5,317,222 downwards.
CTGAAACATATGTATACTTGGTATAAATTTTCTTTATATGTTTCATTTACATGCAGCTTGCTAAAATAGATTTTTTTATGGATTTGTGAGAAAGGCTTAATCAGATTAATTTATTGCATTAATTTATCAGATTAATACATTTTTATTAATTGTACTATATATAATCAATGTAATATAGGTTTATGCAAGAATTTATTATATTTAATTAATAAATATAACATGAATATATTACATTGGGAATATGTTATGGTTTATTAATTTTGTTGCATCTATTATTATATTATTATCCCCATATAATTTTGTGTTATTTAGCTAGAAACATGTTACTAATCAACATATATGTGTCATACTCCTAACCACTTACTACTGTTATAAAATAATTTTAAGATGGAAGTCACATATATAGAGTGGGGGTCGCAATTTTAAATAGAAAAGTGAACTGGGGGTCACTCATTCCTAGTTGACGCATATTTCATATTAACCAAATAACACGTTGAACAACCAAACCCTCTATAATGTTAGCCGCTCGTATTTACCAGTTCACGACACCTAAATAGAGTTCACGACCCTCACAATTACGAGCCGTCAACTGAGTCTGGGCCGGGGCTCCTTAAATTTCAAATTCCGGACTGGTAATTACGAGTTCGAAAACTCGAAAGTTAAAAAGTAGTCCCAGTTGACCACTCGTATTTTCAAGACGATGGGAATGTGAACTCTATTTACAATTTTACACATTGTCAACTCTTGCTTACGGGAAGTACGACCCCATTCGAAAGCAGTACGTTCTGCCAAATTGGAAAGTTCCTGTATTATCGCTCACAAGGCGTTGCAATCCAACAACTGGATGGCACAAATATAAATTATTAAAACAAAAAAGCATTGTACAGTGCTATGTACACTTCTGTGCACATCCTCAATAGTACAGAAAGACTTGTCAGTAATCTTTGTGTTTCACTTTTACCTTGCTTTATTTACCTCAAAACGTTTGCGACCAGAATTGCTACTACCCTCGGTTGTCCAAGCTCCGTGCTGTGGCGCCACCGTTTGTCGCACACATCATTTATTTACGTTTACTTAGTCTAAGGTTCTTCCTGACTGTAGGCGGTGGCTTCAGTGGTCAGATCTTCAACTTTCCCTTGGAATGCTCTATGACTTCCTGGCAAGGTGGCTTTGCCTTTGACTTTGTAGTTGTAGAGAAATTCTTCAGTACTCCAAAGTCTATCTAGACGGTTTTTAAACGAGTTGACACTTGGTCTTGGGACAGGTACAACTACTTCCGGACCCGCGTACACTTCTTTGTACCATTTTTCGACAAATTCAATTAGTGTTTTGTACTGTATGATTTATGCAAATGTGTTTTTGTTGAATAAATCCATTCATTCATTCATTCATTAATCATCCACCTATACACAAGAGCGATAAGCCAGCTCACTGCAGAGAAGCGGGCGTGGACCACTGGCGGACATTTCATTGCACGGCAGAAACAGTTGCATCCACTGCATGACACATAGGGTAGTACTGTTTATAGTGTGAACATAGCATGTTACAGACAGTTGTCTAACATATGTAAGTAAGTAAATAAGTAAGTAAGTAAGTAAGTAAGTTAATTTATTTCATCCTCACCATCATCGTGCACAGTATAAGGTAAACAAAAGCAACGAAGATGAGCTGGCTACCAGAGAACTATAAACTTATCAGGCTAGTAGCCAGTGACGATGACACCAGGAACCAATTAACTTGAAGATGTGTCATTGTCATTTGGCGCTTAATGGGGGCATGGCCACCAGACTGATAAATAATTTGGGTGAGGGTGGTCCCAGCAGTTGTGTTATAAGTGTGGGCAGTTTGGTTGTTCATACTGGAGGGAGCATCGTGCATTGGTGTTAAACTAATGTTAAAGTGCTCTGTATATCCGCAAACATATCCATCTAAATCTCACAAAATGAGTTCAGACTAGTTTTGTGCCGCCGCACAGTTGGTAGTTATGGAGGAAAACGCAGTGTGTGGAAATGTGAATTGACTGATGAAATAATGGTTTATTTAGCATTTAACTATGTGCAGTATAAAACTAGATTTATCTCATAATGTACATATTGAATATAACATGTTTTGCATATAAACACTTCATTTGTATTTGGTGTATTAGTTGTTGTTGAAATTATTCCACTGATGTGTAGAGAGAACACCCAATGATGGAAGTCATTGTTGTGTATTGGTTGATGTCACTCCAAGTCATTGTGCAATGGTTGTTGTCACTCGAAGTCATTGTTGTGTATTGGTTGTTATTGTTGTGTATTGTTTGTTGTCACTGGAAGTCATGGTGCATTGGTTGTTGTCACTGGAAGTCATTGTTGTGTATTGGTTGTTGTCACTGGAAGTCATTGTTGTGTATTGGTTGTTGTTACTGGAAGTCATTGTTGTGTATTGGTTGTTGTCACTGGAAGTCGTTGTGTATTGGTTGTTGTCACTGGAAGTCATTGTTGTGTATTGGTTGTTGTCACTGGAAGTCATTGTTGTGTATTGGTTGTTATTGTTGTGTATTGGTTGTTGTTGTCGCTGGAAGTCATTGTTGTGTATTGGTTGTTGTCACTGAAAGTCATTGTTGTGTATTGGTTGTTATTGTTGTGTATTGGTTGTTGTCACTGGAAGTCATTGTTGTGTATTGGTTGTTCTCACTGGAAGTCATTGTTGTGTATTGGTTGTTGTCACTGGAAGTCATTGTTGTGTATTGGTTGTTGTCACTGGAAGTCATTGTTGTGTATTGGTTGTTGTTACTGGAAGTAATTGTTGTGTATTGGTTGTTGTCACTGGAAGTCATTGTTGTGTATTGGTTGTTGTCACTGGAAGTCATTGTTGTGTATTGGTTGTTGTTACTGGAAGTAATTGTTGTGTATTGATTGTTATTGCTGTGTATTGGTTGTTGTCACTGGAAGTCATTGTTGTGTATTGGTTGTTATTATTGTTGTGTATTGGTTGTTGTCACTGGAAGTCATTGTTGTGTATTGGCTGTTGCCATTGTATATTAACTGTTGTCATTGGCAGTTATTGTTGTGTCCTGATTGTTGTCATTGGAAGTTATTGTTGTGTCCTGGTTGTTGTCATTGGAAGTCATTGTTGTGTATTGGTTGTTGTCATTGGAAGTCATTGTTGTGTACTGGTTGTTGTCATTGGAATTTATTGTTGTGTCCTGGTTGTTGCCACTGGAAGTCATTTTTGTGTATTGGCTGTTGCCATTGTATATTAACTGTTGTCATTGGAAGTTACTGTTGTGTCCTGATTGTTGTCATTGGAAGTCATTGTTGTGTACTGGTTGTTGTCATTGGAAGTCATTGTTGTGTACTTGTTGTTGTCATTGGAAGTTATTGTTGTGTCCTGGTTGTTGTTGCTGGAAGTCGTCGTGTATTGGTTGTTGCCATTGTTGTGTATTGTTATTGTTGTCACTGGAAGTCATTGTTGTGTACTGGTTGTTGTCATTGGAAGTCATTGTTGTGTACTGGTTGTTGTCATTGGAAGTTATTGTTGTGTCCTGGTTGTTGTTGCTGGAAGTCATTGTGTCCTGGTTGTTGTTGCTGGAAGTCATTGTTGTGTATTGGTCGTTGCCATTGTTGTGTATTGGCTGTTGTCATTGTTGTATATATAGGCATTACTATGTACTCTGACTTAATATATGCTGGGGTCAATCAAAGAACTAAGAAAAATGGAGAAGACAAGTAATTGAATTCTAATTATAAAAACAAAATATGCAAAATAATGAACAAGCACAATTCACTATTATTGTCAGTATGTAGTAAAATAAGTTCCTACGTAAAGCTGGCTGACTAAATGCTGATCTGTATGCCCAGGCTCTCTCCATTTCAACATCTCAATTAAGAAACATAATGCATCAACAATGAATTCACCTGAGCAGCTGCAATAGCCAGTTCCAAGTTTGAAAACACCCGTCTGTTCAACCGAAGTAGTTTTAACCTTCGTCGAAGCTGCCTCTCACTGTAAGTGAAATGTCCATAAATAAAGGACATCACAAAATAAATGTAAACATTTGTTCACCCTAATCACGTTGAGTTACAATTTACTTTTACAGACAAACCAAAAAAATATTCAAAATGTCTGCATTCATCCAGCGGCAAATGTGTATGCATAATTATTATCTTTACGATGACACATAAAACAAAACAATTCCACGGTTGTAACACTCTTTTTGAGATGTTGACCCCCATCTCCGGGGCTCCCATGGGGATTGCTCAACCCCCCCCCCCCCGTCAGAAGAATCCACTGGGTCACATCGCCAAGTTTGATTCGGCCCACAAATGCGACCGTGCGTAAGACGTAATAATAGACAGAGGGACAGACACTTTGATGTATATATTAGATATGTTAAACATATTTTTTTATTAATACTAATTTGTAATTGTATTATGTATGTATATATACGTGTATATATATATATATATATATATATATATATATATATATATATATATATATATATATATATATATATATATATATATATATATATATATATATAAAAACAAACATTATTGTGCATCATTCAAGTACGTTTTCCTGTTTTCGATCCTAAAGAACACGTCTAAGTTCATTACTCTTTACTCACCTAAGTGTCACTGATTTGTAGAAACATAGAAAAAGAAACCGGACAAGTTTCTTCAACAATGCAGTGACTGATACAGCCAGTGCGATCCTCGACAAACGCCATAATAAGAAGAAACCCTGAGTCACCACCAATCGAACTACTTGACATGTGTGACAAAAGAAGAATATTGAGAAGCCGGAGGACAGAGTACTGGGTCGAGTTATACAACAACCAGACCAAAGGAAATGCGGCGGATTGACCTATGAACACCGAAAAGGATAACTTTCCAATTCATCGCGGATAAGTTGAGGTTGTAGTTAAATCCTTGAAGAAAGGGAAATCGGCTGGAATTGACAACACACCAGCTAAATTAATACAAGCTGAGGAAGAAGCTGTGACTAACATCCTCACAACCTCATCAGACACCCAAGCAAAGTCATGTTGAAGGTTATCATTAACATGGTCAAGCCACAAGACGAAAACATCATTGTTTAAAACAGGCCGGCTTTCGAACAGGACACAGTACTACACATCAAATTGTCAACTTATGTGAAAAGTACTTGCAACACCAACACGATATGTACCATGTCTTTATTGACTTCAAAAATGTATTTGACAGGGTATGGCATGCAACCTTATGGGCAACCACGAGGAAATGCAACATTGGTGTCAAGCTCGTTCGAGTCATAGAACATCTCTATGACAAGGACACCATCCCAGTCGTCGTGAATGGCACCTTGGGGGGAATGGTTTCACACCACCAATGGAGTCCGCCAGGACTGTCTTTTCTCACACACTCTATTTAACATATCTGATGCCCTTGAAGATCACTTGCCATGTCAATATTTATATACGCATGTGAGACATGGACTCTTACAGCCGAACTACAAAGAAAAGTGCAAGCCATAGAAATGAGGGGTTATCGAAAGATTCTTTGCAAGGACCGTAAAAACAACGAAGAGGTCCGCAACAACAAACGACAATGTAAATCAAATAAATCTTTATTTTGAAACTGCCTCTATACTTGGTTTGCTTTACCATACCTTTTTTGTATTACGATCTTTTTCCTCCAATCTACGTATTGCGTAGATCAGCATTTTCAAATCTGACCGCAACAGGTATCTCATCATGTGATTTACCTATATGGTGGCGTATCAAAATCAAGGTGTTCGCCTTGTATCTTATCAATTCAATCAACGATTTCTTGACCCGTCAGTTGTTTTCTACTACACTGTATATGCCTTCTTCTGCTTCTCGTATTCTCATCTTTCAGCAAGTGTCATCAGTTTCACTTGTTTCGTTGCTCTTATCGACCTGACTGTCCTTCCCACCCATTCAGCTTTAATCTTTCTATACTTTCTATATTTTGCTGTCTCAGTCTCTCAACTCTTCGATGTTTCCTTATTTCCCTCTCTGTCATATTTAGCCGCTTAGCATCCCAGTTGTTTTGTTGTTGTGTGGCATTCTTCTTTCCAATTTCCTCAAGTTTTTCTGAATTCTCTTTTTAACTTCTCTCTCCGTTTCCTTTGGCGCTCTCTTGCTTTCAGCTTTTTCACTTCTACTGGATCAGGATGATCCATTTTGCTGTAAAAATAAAGTAATTGCAGAACAATGTCCAACATGGACTATAACAAATTTGTTGTGTCAGGTATTCAAATATCTTTGCTACTTTGCATCATAATGATCGTTTTACAACAATGATATTCACTTCCTAAGATCATCAGCTCAATCATAATATGATATCCTAATTTTTGCTTTGAAGAACTTCTTATCACTAGCCATGTCGCTTAAGTTTCAGACAAGCCAAAAAGCCTTTGAAAACAAAAACATTGTATTGTTCGATAACAAAATTACATTACCTAAATGGAATTTATGGCTCTTCTCCTTTGAGCCAAATAAATAATAATAAGGGATAATATCATGACACATCAAAAGCAGTCCAGAACGTGTTCATTTAGAACTTCTAATAAAAAACAGATGCATATATGTTATACACATCGTGTTGTCAGCAAAATCAGATGTACTCATTTAACTGGTTGAGGGAGCTAATATTCTGTTCATGCTTCTCCACACAAAAATGACAGACAAAATACCTGATTTGTTTCATTTTTATGAATTTACTTGATATTCAGATACAATACCTGTGACCTTTTGAACAATTTACACCCTTAGATCAGATCATTTCAGTACAGACACCTGAAAGGCTTGAGTCAACGTGTGCAAAGAAAATGGCGAACAGCTAACCTTAAAGCTACTTCCTCGTCTGATTTAGCGTATCTCAAATCCGGTTCATTGGTGTATAAATATAAGCTGCTAGATATGGTAAGGATCAAAATAGTGGATATTCAAAATGGTAAACACCGTGTAGGCCAATGCTGATCATGGGCGTGACTTCCATCCTCTCGCTGATGACATGACAAAGTTATGAAATTTCACCAAGGAAAAAAATCGTGATTTTTCAGCATTTCAAGTTTCATTTCATTAAGTAATTTGATAGTTTGTCTGATGATTTCACAGAAACTATACACAAAAGTTGCACAAACGAACTAACATGTTGCAATGGTTACTACGTAGGTTTGGTTTTTCGCAAAATTAATTTGAAATGAGAATAACAAAAATCGAATTGAGGAAGCACCTTTAAGATATCTAAGTATTTGGGGTTTGTCTTTTGTTCTACATGGGTAATTAGCATAATTTGTGGTCCCATTTGTATGATAAAATAACATTAATAAAACAGCTGTACAGTACAGCCAACTATGAGTAGATTGCCAGCCAATTGTTGACAAAATGATGATGTTTGGGACAATACAATGGTGGAAATTTTCCAAAGTAGGCATCTGTTTGTATCAAGTTAATAACATGTTATATCACATGGTTCATGTAGTTTTAGTGTAGTTTCAACCACGAAATGGTTAGTGACAGTTTAGTTTACTCACAGGTGACGTCATCGTGCTAATAAAGGTCTCATATGCAATAATCCAATCTTACCATTTGAAAATGTCCAGGCCTTGTAAATGTTATTCTAAATTAGAATATTTTTCATACCAAAACATCAGAACATATCCCATTGATCACATAACTGCAAATAATATAAATTTCATACAACAAATTGATCATTCTGATACTTATGTCGCGTCTGTCACAGCGTGACAGACGCGACACTTTGAGGGAAGGAATTGATAAATCCTTTGCTAATTCATAACACCAACTCATTGATTAATGATTCTGTATATGTGAATTGCAAATGGTTCAAGCTGTGTATGGTATATTTTTTTCATAATTTTCTCCCTCTAACTTTTCTGGGAAAATAGGTTGTGACAGACACATAGGTGATAGGAAAAGTTTTCCACCAAAAAAATCTGTATGACTTACAATGTTTGTTCAATTTCTTTTTTTGGAAATCAATTGAGGATGGGTTGTGAGGGAGAAAAAAGATGTGTTAATGTTGAGTTAGCCATTTACCTTTTTTCTAGACAGATCGTGATACAGCTACCACCCAAAACTGCCGTCTCCTAAAAAACAACGCCAGGTTCCCACCTCAATAACTCAGCTATCGGTGGGAGTAAACAGTTAATTTTTTTCACCTAAATATACCTTGGGGTATATATTCAACATAAAAAGGATGCATCCATACCTTCGTGTAGTTTTTATTTTTCCACATGAAATGCCATCGTCGAAAGTTTGTACATTTTTTATGCAAAAATACCCGCATTTTTAGACCCTCAAATAGCTGTAGAAGAGGCAAATCTTGATGAAACTTGCCAAAGTTGTCTTTGCTGAAAGATAAGATTTATCCCAAACAAAATTAAAAGTGGGATATTAATCTAAACAACCCAACAACAAAGTTCGTCAGTTTAGAAAATAATTTTTTTCGTGACTTCGCTCATATGCATATCTAGCTAACCCCATTCCTAGCTAACCCTAACCCTGAAGTGGTTTACAGAAGATGTAATCATTCCCATAGGCACAGGTTGAAAGTAAAAATGAACCATTTGCCTGGAAAAGCAGGCAGCAGTAGCAATCACCAATAGCATGGTACAGATCGGATACCAAAATGGAAATTTGGTCAAGGGGGACAGATAGCCATTTTGCACTAGAACAGTCATTGGTGATATTTATTTTGTGGCCCAGTGCATTTTTAACATTATGTAACAAGCTTGGGCAGAATAGTTGTAAGTTGTTTGTGTCACAGCTACTGGAAGCATTGAGTAGATCAGCATTTTGAAATCTGGCCGCAACAGGTATCTCGTCATATGATATCCCGTATCAAAATCAAGCTGTTCGCCTTGTATCTTCTCAACTATAAGTATGAAAGCGGGTCACGTAAACAATAAAATTTGACAAGCCTGACACATTGGAATTTACACAAAATACTGTTCGATGTGAAAAATGTTCTTACAAAGTTAGGCCATGTTTGGTTAAAAATAAAGCAACTGTGTCAGTATTAGTTTGAAAATAAACTCATTGGTATATTTAAAGAGACAGTAAGCAGGCTTCATTTGTTCGCAATGTTCTGGAGATCTAGTATATATGATCTATGAGTTATCAAGTGTCAAAATCGACCTATAATTAAATTATGTGACTGGTGTTCAGCTAATATTAAGGGCAAAGCATTCATCAGACTTGGCTGTCAAACAAATAATAATGACACGACAAGCAGGGATGTTCCATAATGTGTCTACGTATACAATATGCCGCAACTTGTTGTAAAATTTGACACTTTCTCAAACAAAAGCTTCCCTAATTGGTGTTAAAACCACAGTTGACCTTCCTGTTTATTGTTTCATACGAATGTAGAGCATATTGATATGCGATACTTGAAATTAAACAATTCATATGATGTGACATAAATGCAGTTGAGCAGGCATATTCACAAGTCGCAGAAGCTATTGGCTGTAAAATAGTGCATTTTTGTGAGAGTTTAACAGGCAGGGCTATTTATGGGAATTGTTCTGCTATGGGCCACGTGAGTGCATGAATATAATATGGCTATTTTTGTATCGCATGTGGGGGCGTTTTAAAAGAGCTGGAGGTATGTGATTTAGACAAAACATCGTCAGCATGTCAATGAGATGATGGCAGTTGCTGTGAAAAATTTTCAGACTTTTTAGTTGTCACGTTTTCTTATAACCAAGTCAATTTCGGTGTGCATGAAACGCCTGTCTTCTAGTCACACAGGTTCTTCCTGACCGTAGATAGTCACGTCGGTGGTCAGATCTTCAAATTTCCCTTGGAATGCTCTACGACTTCCTGGCAAGGCGGCTTTGTATAGTTGTAGAGAAATTCTTCAGTACTCCAATGTCTATCTAGACGGTTTTTAAACGAGTTGACACTTGGGGCAGTTACACCAAAAGATCTTTGGTTACAAGCATTTCGGTAAATCATTCCATAGTCTGGTAACTCTAAGTGAAGTTCTTCTATCGTTTATACGAGCACGTTCTAGAAACAGTTTTAAACTATGACCCCTTGTTCCTTCCTTTGTATCAATGTCTTTGTGCAGCTTGACAAAGTTAGATACATCACTGTCATACTTCCCTTGAAGCAGTTTACAAACCTCAATCATATCACCAAGTGCTGGACCGTCTATATGCAAGTGTGAGAAGTTTCAATATCTCTAGTCTCTCCTCGTAAAAATATCCTTCATCACAGGAAGCTGCTTTGTTGCACGTCTCTGCACATTTTCTATGGTATCTTTGTATTTCTGTTTATAAGGGGACTATGTTGATATTACATAATCTAAATGACTCCTAACTAAAGCTTTATATAATGGCACAAAATTATGTTGATTTAGGTTTGTAAAGGACCTTCTAATAACTTCCATGATACTGTTTGCTTTGTTTGTTTTGTTTGGTTGATGTGTTTACCAAATTCTAGGTCTGAATCAATAATAACCCAAATGTTTTTTCTTCTTCTATTTCTCCTAATTCATGGGCCATAGAAAATGTGCAGAGAATAGAACAATGCAGCTTCCCGTGATGAAGTATGTTCCTTACCAGGAGAAACTTGAGAGATTGAAACTTCTCACACTTGCATCCAGACGAGTGTAGTAGTCTGGCCGATGGTAAGGACTTTATTATTTGACTCTCAAGTACCATGCGAGCAGCTCACTGCCATGCCACCAGCATTTCAAACCCAACCGGGACCATACAGTATTGCTGATGGCAACTACTGTTACATCTTCCTTGTTAACTTGAGAAAATAGCAGTGCCATTAGCAACTTTACAATAAACATATGTGCAACAAAAGTGCGAACAAACTAGTAGGCTAATGTACGGATATGTACGTGCAATATAATTATAATGTTGGAGTAAGCCTAATTATACGTCTTGGTTATTAGAAATTAGAAAAGTGTCATTATACTTTAATGTGTGTCCACTATTACTCGCATAATAGATCGATGCTACACATTAAGTGTTCATAGATTAAGCTTGTGTGTCTTCTTAAGTCGACGTCCGTTGCGACTGAACCCGTCTCTGCTTGCATCTGCCGGCGCGGTGGTCGTCCCTCTTGCTGTCGTCGCCTCTGGCGGTGCCGGTTCTTGCACTGCATCTCCAAGGAACCGCACCCGCTTCGGTGTCGGTGACTGTTGTTGCTCAACGACCGGTGTTCGCGGCGGCGGTGTCTCTGCTATGTGGTGACGACTCCGTCGCAGTAAACTTCCGTTCGAACTTCTTCGAACCATGCAGACGCCGAAATAAAAGACAGGCAAGCATAACAGTGAATATATATTTCCAAACACTGTAAAGCATGAGAGTATACTGCGATTCAACCGGCACACAAGTTTTTCCCAAATCATGGAATATTGGTATGCCTCTGGTGATTCAAGTACCATCGAGATTTTTCTCCTAACTTCCTGGAAACTTATATATGCCGAGGACAGCTCCAAAATGTTCGAGCATGCATGCACTGTGGGGCACCGCATAACCCCAGTTGTAGTGTTGAACATCACTGCCATCTTGGACGGCTGATGGACCGACCCGATGACAAACACTAGGAACTTCACAAGATGATTCTCATTAAAGCTGCTTATAAACTCCTGCAAACAGTCGTATGTAGTGTCCTCCTGGGCTGTGAAGTCGACATTCTGAGTAACTAAACAGCTCACCACCTTCTCATGTATGGGTCTTTGCTGCCCCTGCACGTACTTCAGGTGCGCAACACTGAGCTGTGCCCAGAATATGACGCGGTGAGATTCAGGGATACCCTTCCTGATCTGCGCACACAGGAAGGCTGGTCTTTTAACCAACTCCTCCTCTGCAAAGCAAGGATCTGGTCTTTTATTTCCTGACGGCGAGGAAAGTCAAAGTAATTGTGCGCGGTGAAGAAGTGCTGCAATCGGTTCTGCTCACCCTCAGTCAAGCAAGCGAATGAGCCCATAGCCTAGCGGAGGAGAGTTTCCTGATATATGACATATAGGAGGAAGTCCTCTAACAAACGCTCCTCTGCAACGTCGGTTTCAAAGATTACGTTCCGCAGCATAGATGCTGACAACATGGCAACGTTCCTGTGAGGGCCACTGTATGCGAGAGAATCCTTCCCAGCGACACGTATTTCCAAGCTTCGTTCCTCTCGCGATGAAGTGGAAGTCTCGGAAGAACACGGTGTTCCCCACACAACAGCTCTTCCGCGACTGACCTCCGGAAGATAGTAGACATTTCCTTTGTACGTCCGCCAAAATCGTCCTCCTCTTCACATAGGAATTGCGCAGAGAGACGACAAGCTGTTGTATCTTCCGGCGGTAAAGATTCAGCAGTGCCTTGACGACATCGTGACGTTGTATCGTCTCGGATGATATCGTCTGTGACAAGTCAGCCAGTGCTGAAATAGAGAACTTTTATTTACAATTATATTCAATAGTTCAACTGTGCTAAATGTCGTCTGACATGTTTGGCCTGGGTGAACCACACCCCAATGGTGCAGAGGACACTGTGGCTCCTGGATTCACCTCGAACCACACCCCAATGGAACAGATGACGCTGTGGCTCCTGGATTCACCTCGAACCACACCCCAATGGCACAGAGGACGATGTGGCTCCTGGATTCACCTCGAACGACACCCAATGGCACAGAGGACGATGTGGCTCCTGGATTCACTTCGAACCACACCCCAATGGCACAGAGGACGCTGTGGCTCCTGGATTCACCTCGAACCACACCCCAATGGCACAGAGGACGCTGTGGCTCCTGGATTCACCTCGAACCACACCCCAATGGCACAGAGGACGCTGTGGCTCCTGGATTCACCTCGAACCACACCCCAATGGCACAGAGGACGCTGTGGCTCCTGGATTCACCTCGAACCACACCCCAATGGCACAGATGACGTTGTGGCTCCTGGATTTACGTCGAACCACACCCCAATGGCACAGAGGACGCTATGGTTCCTGGATTCACTTCGAACCACACCGCAATGGCACAGAGGACGCTGTGGCTCCTGGATTCACCTCGAACCACACCGCAATGGCACAGAGGACGCTGTGCCTCCTGGATTCACCTCGAACCACACCCCAATGGAACAGAGGACGCTGTGGCTCCTGGATTCACCTCGAACCACACCCCAATGGCACAGAGGACGCTGTGGCTCCTGGATTCACCTCGAACCACACCCCAATGGCACAGAGGATCCTGTTTAAATACATGTACCTGCTCCTTATGTAAATTCAATAACCGAATGCTATTTCCAGTTTATTTACACTCCTTATTAGTATTCCTATTAAGATACCCTAAATAGCATTGCATAATTATGTAAACATGAAAATAACATAAAAAAACATGCATCGCTGGCTGGAAGTAATTCATATAATCAACGTCATTGAAGGAAATGAAGAATAAAATCATTGTACCTTTTGATACATCAAGTGTGTCTGTTGGAAGAACTGGTTTGAAAATACCTCCTATCTCCCCATCAAGGAATTTAAGGACCCTGTGCCAGCAGCCCTGGTCTGAACCTCAGATAATGCGAAGATACTTCGCATGAAGCATAGTAGTCATGCGGTATGCTAACAGTGGGGAGAAGGAATCACTCATGGCTGACGACCAACGGGAATTCTTAGATTAACTTTCAGTGATACCAATGCTACAATATTCCATTAAACACAGTTTACCGATGGAGCTATAGCAAAAAAGGCACTTCCGATTACTAAAGAGGACGCATTGTTTCACGAAAGGGTCAGCGTGACAGTATTGAGTGCATATTGGTCCAAGCGGCGCGAAAGGGTACTTACGTGTTTGTAACTTTATCACGTCAGGTGATTCGTCACAGACAGGGGAAGTTGAAAAATTGTCTAATGCATTTAGACATTTATTTAGAAAATAACTGCGAAAATATACCTACGGTTGGAGTCCCGGCATCTGTGTAATGTTCTTCCTCCATTTCACTCTACAGAAGACATAAAAGGGATTTATTCATTGGGTGCATCTGGATTATATTTACCGATGACTCAATACTAGCTTTAATGTTGCTTCATACATAGCAAAAGAAAAAACGTACTTGCCACAGTTTTACTTGATAAAACTGTTTGCATATTATTTAAATATGCTAATACACGATGCTAGAGAGCGACCAGCCACTAGGTTCACAGTTATACCTTAAGTATCCTAAGATGACCATAAATTAAATTAGTTATTTTAACATCAATCTGCTATATACAGTAAATGTCAAAAACAAACAACTAACCGCTGTATCTGAGGCGATATCTTAAAAATCTGCTGTGGAAATTGCGACATTTTCCTCGTGAAACTGATTGTCCTATTGTAAATCCTTGCATTTAAGAAGGAACGTTTACGACGATAATAATACATAACATTAAACGCTGATGATGCTAATAATAAGTGATCATCTGCATAAATGTATTTCTTCCAAATCGTTTTGAACGTTACACCTTTTTTCACTTAATTTTTGGCCTTAGGCTGTTTAAAATTGTCATAGGTTTTCTGCCAGTATTTTTACACGATGCTATCGACTGACAAGCCAATAAATGTTAATACCACATTTTTCCATGATGAATGACCATTTCTTAGGACCATCCTCTGCCTTCTACCTGCTAGGAAAGATTGGATTCATAATAGCACTTTGCCTTTAATACCACATTGTCTTAATTTATAAATCAATCGTTTATGGGGTACAGTATCAAATGCCTTTGAAAAACCTAAATAAATTACATCAGTTACAGCTTTGTCATCTTCGTCTCTTTATCGTGGTCAAGAGATCTTCACAGGGCCCGATGGATTGTTGGATTCTGTTGTGGACCTCTTTGTTGGTTACATGGTCCTTTCATGAGATGCCGATGCCAAGGATCTTGCGATAACAACTCGTTTCCATGGCTTGTACTTTCCTTTATAGTTCGACTGCAACATCGAGTCCATGTCACGCGCGCGTATATAAATATTGACATGGCAAGTGATCACATCAGTCTGATTTTGGAACGAAGAGTTATGTTTTTATCTTTCCACATTGGTTTCAGTCTTGTCAGCGTTGCTGTTGTCTGAGCAATCCTTGAAATGGTCTCAGGTTTGGATCCGTCGTCTGTGACAACTGAACCCAGGTACCTGATGTTGGACATTGTTTCTAATCTTTGTCCCTCACGTTGATCTTGTTGTTGATGCCGTTGATATTGTTGGTCATTAACTTGGTTTTCTCAGCAATAATTTCCATTCCGTAGGACGCAGATGTTTTGGCGAGGTGATTCATTGGGTTGTCGAACTCCTGTTCATCCTCTGCTAAGTCATCGATATCATCTGCAAAGTGTAAATGTGTTGCTGTCCTGCCTCCGATGCAGACTTCAAGGGCATCAGTCATGATCCTCTCCAAAAATATGTTAAATAGAGTGAGTGAGAGAAGACAGCCTTGGCGGACTCCAATGGTGGTGCGAAACCATTTGAAGCTACGTAATAAAAACTGATAATGTGAGAACCATAATATTTATGTTCATCACACGCACGCACGCACGCACGCACGCACGCACACACGCACGCACGCACGCACATATCGATATATATATATATATATATATATATATATATATATATATATATATATATATATATATATATATATATATATATATATATATATATATATATATATATATATATATATATATATATATATATATATATATATATATATATATATATATATATATATATATATATATATATATATATATATATATATATATATATATATATATATATATATATATATATATATATATATATATATATATATATATATATATATATATATATATATATATATATATATATATATATATATATATATATATATATATATATATATATATATATATATATATATATATATATATATATATATATATATATATATATATATATATATATGTATATGTATATATATATATATATATATATATATATATATATATATATATATATATATATATATATATATATATATATATATATATATATATATATATATATATATATATATATATATATATATATATATATATATCGATATGTGTGTGCGTGCGTGCGTGTGTGTGTGATGAAATAAATATTATGTTATCACATATATATATATATATATATATATATATATATATATATATATATATATATATATCGATATGTGTGGTTTACTTCTGTCCCACATGTGGTTGTCTATATATATATATATATATATATATATATATATATATATATATATACGCATACGCATATATATATATATATATATATATATATATATATATATATATATATATATATATATATATATATATATATATATATATATATATATATATATATATATATATATACATATACATATACATATACATATACATATACATATACATATACATATACATATACATATACATATACATATATATATATATATGACCACATGTGGGACAGAAGTAATATAGCTAGTATGTTGCGTTGCAATTACGTACGTAGTAATAACGTCCTAGATATCGGGACAAGCACACTTTATTTACTCTACCCTGGGCGTCACTCGACCGAAACTGATTTTATTCCGGAACAATGTTTGCCGCTCTTACTATTCACGTGCGGTGCTCCGACATGCGATGTTTCGATAACGCCGATCGCTTGTCCCAGGCGAAACTTTACACGCTCGTTAATGTTGGCGTTTGGCGCGCGCCTGTAAAAAGCTGCAGGTTTATTTATAGCATCCGTTGCTGCTGCGTTCTTGAGGCGAGTCTATAGCAGCTCCGCGCCATATGCCCAGCTTATTGTAGCAACCTCTCTGCTCTGCTGATACGCATTGTCCGTAAAGCTGGCACACCATGCGGGGAAGAAAGGGATTCTTCTCGCTCTTCACGAGTTTGCCAGAACACCAGGAGGTAAGGTGGCATTTGCTGTACGTTAGTGGCAGTTGTTGTACGGGCACGTGGCACGGAGGCGCTTTCCGTCTCGCTGCGCTGAGTGAACCTTGTCAACTGGGCCGGGTACACTCGTCAAATGCTTCCCGATGGTAAACGCTTTGAAGAGTTCGAATGCACGTGTAAATGACGGGGATAAACTAATTGAGTGTTTGTCGATAATTCCATGGCACACTCCAGGAAGAGTTAGTAAACTTAATTTAAGACAAGTAAAAGCTTTGTTGACGCCAGGAAAGGCGCTCATAAACACGTCGATCATTATCATTTCTAAAAATGTTCATCTGAATTCGTCTGCCAAAATTCATGACAGTTAACATTAGGGTGTACCTATTATATAAGACTGACAATGCATTTTAAAAACGGTTTTTGTTAGATGATGCGACCAATGGATAACGTATCGCGGCAGCTGCATTGCATGACCTAATTTACGGCAGCCTCCGGTGACCTCGACGTCACCGCCTCCGGTGACCTCGACGTCATCGCCTCAGGTCACGACCCTAGGCCTGGATAAAGTTTACGCATTACAAGTTTCCACGGAAACCATAAAACCACTGCAAAGTTCGCGTGACAGTGCTGCATAGATATTGTGCACCACGAAGGCAGTTTTATCTTGTGACAGGTCAGGCCTCAAGTGTTGGCTTGGCAGATGAGGATAATTTATTATATTACTGGTTTATGTACGCATACAACTCAAATTACAATAAAATAAACATACAGCCAAATTACAGGTGTATATAATATATATTTTATTTGTGGTCTCCCTTGGGTCCAGTACTGGGTCAATAAAAAAGAAACAAAAAGGCTGATTTGATAGTATAGTTTATGGTTATATGACACCTGTAAGGCTTAAATTTGCCATCAGACCTGGGGTCAATTAATTTTTATAAATTTCTATGCAGTTCCAATTCACAATTTACCTGTATTTATCAAGGATCAATTCCAATTCAATTCAATGTACTGACAAAAAGGATCAATTTCAATTCTTATTCAATTAGCAAATTAGCACATTACTTAATTAACACTAAACTGCATAGTGGAAGACTGTAATAGTAACACTGTCTAGAAGCAGAAATATATTATCAGTTAATAAGATTTAACAAGATTGCCATCCAAGGTAAAGGCCCAGATGACAAGTAGACAAGGAAGCCATCGGCTTATCGAGAGTCCAACAATTTTTTCATCTATATGTAACCCGCCCTCCTGAGATATTTGTCAACTTTGTCTTCAAACATATAATCTTTTCCATTCATTTACTGTCCTCTGTGAGATTGAGTACTTTCTGATATCCGACCTACACCGATCCTTTTCTAATGACACCTATTGTTCTCTGGTTCTACTATCTTTCTTAAGTGAGAACAGATATTTCTTTCAATATTTTCATATCCATTTAATATCTTGAAAACTTCAATTTGATCTCTCCTTAATCTCCTTGTCTCGAGGGTTGTAAAATTACATTCTTTAAGGGGTTCTTCGTAACTAATGTCTGTCAGTTCTGGAATCAATATAGTTACTTTCCTGTGTATTCATTCAAGCGTGTGTGTGTGTATATATATATATATATATATATATATATATATATATATATATACACACATCCATTACATATTAAACTCTATAGATATACCAACTTTGAGAAAACTAACGCACAAGCAGCATTTGTAACTAACACCTGATGTACAGACTGTGACGACTATGAACAGTTTTTGAAATTTTTTTGACGGTGGAGCGCCACCGGCAGCAGCGGTTTTTGCCAAAAAATTTAACGAAAATATATTGCGAAATTAATTAAAAGTAACGGAGTAAAAAGTCGCGTTACTTTAGATAAAACTACTTTGTTACAAGTAAAAGTATTTAGTCAAAACTCTACTTCGTTACACGCCAATTACTTCAAATAACTACTCAAGTATTATAACGAATTACTTTTACTTCGTTACATGCCAACCCAGTGTACAGTTGACAGCCTAGAGCAAACAATGCTCAGTTAAAATTAAATGCATTATCTAATCAACCACTAGTCTCCAGTACAACAATTATTTTATTGATTTGTTCCAAAGTTATAGCATAGATCCTAGTTATATATAATAGTTCACTACTAATCGTATTACATATATATCACTGCAAGTAAACAAAAATATATGCATCTTATTCCAACTGTTAGTAATAGTATATATGGTATGAGCCAGAGAAATGAGAGAACAGTGAACAATGCGCAAAGAAAGGCTAAGCCATTACTCAAACAACACGGGAAACCTGTAGGCTGTGAAGTTTTCGGCTTCAGAAAGTACATGCTGAAGGATTAGCAAACCAATCACTCCCTTTTGCTGTCTTGTCCCACAAAGTGCATGGTTTCAGATCTCTGTAGGCAGACCAGTTGCACATGTTTACTTAGAGCAGGTGCTACAACCTCTACTGACTTAAAATGACCTGATCACTCATTAATTCTATTTTGATTTTTACCAGGTAAATTCAAATTCACAACATTTTTTATCCATTCATATTCAAAAAAGAATTGACCCCACATCTATTCGCCATACAATTAAAGCACTTGAGTCAAATTTAATTTGTGGCTAATTCTGACATTATCTATTATTATCATATAGACTGATATTATCAATATGGAAAACTAATGAATATCCATGATTCAGATAAATGACAGGTCCATAGCAAGACGCCCAATTGGGTTGTGTTTAAGAAGAAGGTACAAAGAGGAATGGCTGCCTCCAGGTGCGATATGTGGCCTCACGTAGGATACCCTTGACTTCCCTCTGGCTGTGGGCTTGGGCGTCAGTCCTAGTGGATATTTTACGTAATTTTGATGCCAATCTCCTCTCTGTGAAAAAAATAATACTGACATTTCATAATAAAATAAACTTGGTGTTCATGCTTAAAGTTGATTTTTCACAACGGAACCTGGCAGGTTTCCAATGCAGTGTCGTGTGGCTCTGTACAACCGGCCTCCCTGCAGAGGATAAGTTAACTGGGCAGTTCTTCCCTGACACCTGCAGCTAGCCTAACTAGGCCATAGTGCATGCTCTCTTGTCAAACACTGCTGTAGTTGTGTGTGCAATGCCATGCAGCATGCATTGTGTGTGCAATGCCATGCGGCGTGCACTGTGTGTGCAATACCATGCAGCATGCATTGTGTGTGCACTCACCTTTGTTTCTTTATTTCTCCACATTTGCTCGTTGAATGTGGCCACACATATTTCCTTTATATTTAGTTCGGCCTCAGATGTAATTATGTTGACCAAAGTAGCTGTACTCATGAATAAAAAATGATAAATAACAAAAGAAATGGACAGGAAGAATCCAAATGAGACATTACATGTCACTGTTTATTATCATCGGTTGTTTTTCTGTGCCATTTGTATAATTCAACTGCCATAGTTCATAGTTAAATAAGTTGCCATTTTAATAAAAGTATAATGCTATCATATGGAGCCACCCTAAGTAAACAAAGCCATAACATAAAAATAAACATCTACATAATTCACACATCACATTGCATGAAATATTAAATCCTGATCACTAACTGTCCATCACTATGCACAGCAGTTGTGATAATTAGCTATGTATGGTATAATTAACTGTGTGTACGCCATTGTGAGGTTGACAAACATAATAATAGTTAGGTATGCAACACCAGATTTCATAATTACCAAGCAAATATTGTTTTAGCCATATATAGGCTGTGCATGAGTATGAACTTTGTCAGTAATATTGTTTTAGCCATATATAGGCTGTGCATGAGTATGAACTTTGTCAGTAATATTGTTTTAGCCATATATAGGCTGTGCATGAGTATGAACTTTGTCAGTAATATTGTTTTAGCCATATATAGGCTGTGCATGAGTATGAACTTTGTCAGTAATATTGTTTTAGCCATATATAGGCTGTGCATGAGTATGAACTTTGTCAGTAATATTGTTTTAGCCATATATAGGCTGTGCATGAGTATGAACTTTCTCAGTATTGCCTGTTGTGAACATTCCATTTATCCTTTGAGATGATGCTTTTTGGGGTTTATTAATACATAATTACTTACCTCATCAACAGCATCCTTACACTACCTTTGCTGTGATTTTTTGCAAGAAGAGAAGTGACGATAGACCGTAGACCACGAGAGAATAACAGCAACACAAACAATGGTCTTACAAATGAATGCAAAACACTTAGGAGGTCCACAAAGAACAGGCCTACGATTTACAGTTGCAGTTCCTAGGACATCTGATACAGAAGCTGTTATTTCAATGCTGAAAAAAAAACGAAGCTGCAAGTGCAGAGCTAGATGAAGGCAAAGATTGCAATATATCAACAGGTTAAAGACGAGCAAATTACACCCAGCTGTTCTACCAAAGAGAGTGTTGCATTTCCAATGTCACCAGATCCAGTGGTTGCAGACAGAGTTGAAGCCGCTGTCCGTGGTTACATTCATGCTTAACATAAACTGAACATGACAGAGAATACAGGGAAATGTCATGTTAATCTTCACAATGAATATGGCTTGTCTGAGAAAATGAGAAAGAACTGTTCATAAAGACGGTCACAAAAAGCCAATTTCATCATGGCACTCTATAAGCTGGCTACAGCCAGAAGATGTCTGATTTATTTTAAGATAACCCACTTATCAAAGTCTAACTACTTTTTGCTTCCTAATTGCCAGTTGTTGCTGTAATACTGACAGTTGGCCTACTGAGTTTAATCTCCCTGTTTCGTTTACATGACAAACAATTTGGAAGGTTATAAGATTAAACTTGACAATCTTTCAGCAGTATTCTAATTAGTTCTGTTGTAGTTCCTAACCATGTAGTGCACTGATAGTGTAGCCAACTCTCTGTTACCAAAGCAACCTTGAAATAGTCTCTGCGATCAAGGCAACCTTGAAATAGCAACAGGTTTTTTGTACCCATTGTTTACTTGGTTAACCTTGACACTGATAAGATAACACAGTCATTGTTACGTGGTCGGGATACAGTACAAACTCACTGCAGCTTGCCCAGCCACCATCAGCCAACAGACTTTATGTTAGCTTTACAATTGAATATACAAAGTCATAGGTTCTTCAAAACATAAAGACAATAGCAGCCTATTTGCAGCCATGCAGTTTTGACGTTAAGCTTTATCAAAGCAGGTTTTTCATTATAAACTAAATGTTGGTAATTTTTTTTTATAGAAACAACGTTGCCACGTTTCTGTAAAAGTTGTTACTGACTGCATTTTTTATTTATTCATTTAATTGTGCATTTAATAAAAAAAGTATAAACTGGTAGAATTAGGCCACCTTTAATTTTGAGAAGATGTCAAGAAAGGTTTCTCTGTCTATGTCTGTTAGTTGACTGTCTGCCTTCAGCTGATATGGTCCATGTTATGAAGCACAATTGTGCAGACAAGCGGAGTTTATTGCACCACAGTGAATATTGTTTTACTGATTACTGTGTTTTGCACATCCCTGAGAACTGTTTGGATAGCAATAAAATCTAAAATAACTTGAGTGGTGATATCAAGTTAGATTACACTACAGTATAAAAATAAGTTATTGACAATACAGGCAAACTGTTAATCACTATGGTTTTGGCCTCTTGTTCCAAGTTGAGACCCTGGTTTCTAAAAAGGCTTGTAACATTTCTTGTTGAATCTGGATTTAATTGTTGTGTCAAAGCTTCTGGTTTGTAGTCAACCACATGGCCAGCATAGCTTAACTAGGTTTATGAATGTCGGTGGCCATTAAATGTGACAGGACTGCATTGTAAGGTGGTCTTTGTGTCCTGTGTCTGTTATATTTATATACACAGCAGTTTGTGACATTATCTCCCAAATTAAGTTGTTGACAACGGAAGATTGTCAGGTGTTCTGACTATATAATTATCAGTGTGACTTGGAGTGAATGGACAGCAACAACAGAATTGGTGGATTCAGTGACTGACTTAAAAGTAGCCACAGTAATCTGACTGGACTTGACTGACTATATAATTATCAGTGTGACTTGGAGTGAATGGACAGCAACAACAGAATTGGTGGATTCAGTGACTGACTTAAAAGTAGCCACAGTAATCTGACTGGACTTGTTTTAGTTTACTCAAAATGTGTTCTAAAAATTGGAGAATCCGGTAATTTCTCTGAATGACCGCGGGCTGACATGTTAACCAGTGCAACCGATAAGCGCACGTGCAGTTCTATAAAATTGGGGTGACCTAGAGTAAAGTGACGTATTAAGAAGGGAGGCCGGCATACACAGAACCAATGCAAAGTTTCAAACAAACGTGTTATTTTACCAGAATGAAGACCAGTAGTAAACGAAGGCCAAAATATGTTACATAAGTTGAGTTTGGATGCAAATAGACATGTTTGTGATGACGTCTGGGCAGGTCTAGTAATAGTCAGTGGGAAAAGTGTAACACTTGACCTGAATAGTTGGAAATACTGCCAGAAATAGTCCTGGAAATATTCACAGAAGATAGAATATTAGACAAGCAGCAGTAGAAGACATGAGTGTCAGACTGCAAGGTAACATGTATTCCTGCCTTAGACAAAACACCAATGTCTGTTGTAGAGCAAGAACAGTGAGGTCAGCAGACGTAGGCGGCGCCACTCTAGCGGGGACCGAGAGACATGGAGTCGTAAAGTCGAGTACTTCTTCGCCGGACTCGGGTATGCTGTGGGGCTGGGAAACATTTGGAGGTTTCCATATCTGTGCTACAGGAATGGAGGAGGTAAATGTCTTCACAATATATTCAATTATCAAGGATTTAAACAACCTATGAAGCATACATGCCCTAATTAGAATACACTCCCTTTTTTAATCAGCAGGATCCATAATTATTGTAATTTGACTAGTGTGGAACAACTGAAAAGTGTCGCCATCTGGTGTTAAGCAGTTGCCACCACTTTTCAGTTGTTCTACACGAGTCACCAAACACAGTGTTAAACAGTTACCTTATTATCTAGAGAACAAATTTTGGTGCATGCTTATGTAGGAAAAGATTCCTTGACATTTTCTCATAGCATATTGTACGCCTAAGTTATTAGGTCGAATATGGTATGTGAGTTTTGTTTTGTGTTATCAGTTTTATTTTATTTTGTCTATCTCAGTTTTTAGGCCACTGGGAACTTAGACAAGAAGAGATCATTTGTTAAATAATCATTGCAACAGTTTGTATTGCTCAGAATAGAAATGACCATCATTAGAATGTCAAGAAGTGAACCATAATGGTAGATTTAGAACTAGAGAGAATTGTAGATCTGATAGTTGTGTCTATATTAGATTTTATTATCACACCACATATTAATTGTCTAAGTGTGTGGTTGCAAAATACTGCTGGTTTAGTAATATATGTTGTCACACAAATTCTGGACTATATGCTCGTCATGTGCATAAACTGTTTAACCCATTAGATCCCACAACGGCCGCGGCCGGCCGCTCTGTGCAGTCCAGGAACGGCCGCCGCCGGCCGCACACAGATCCCTCTATTAAAAAAAATCCTGGCGAATAACTACTGAACTAAACGCAACCAAATTTTGCCACACCCTAGCGGATACATTTTGCAACAACAACAGCTCGTTACGTGCATGTGTTGCCCTTTCGGAAATCTTGATTTTCATCAGTTTTGTTCACGCTATCTCGAACATTTTTATTTCTATATTTGTCATGATAAAATATGGTGTAACCTGATAAATAACCATCACAATTTGATAATGTTTTCAGTGGTGCAAAGCTAACACATATAGCTACATTTTCTTCGCTGAGTTGCATATGGTTATAGCATGGGATCATTGTCAAATGTCAGTCGCAACTTTCAAAGTTTTAACAAATGTACTATTTTGTCTTTGCAAATTGTGATAAAATGTCAACATTTTATTAATATATCCTATTTCTATGTATACGTGCATGTGGAGAAATTACTACTCTTCAAAATAAACACAACTTGTAATTGTCAATATTGAATAGTTTTTTTTCTACAGATTTTTGAACACAAGGAGGTAAAATCGTTAAAAATTTGCCAGAAATCCTGGGAACATGGTGGCATGTTTTAATAAAATCCTGGGGCCTAATGGGTTAATTTGTTTCATGGTGGCATTGTGCTAGCATATGTCATTTTAACTTGAGATCAAATAATTGTTAATTTAGAAGAAAACGAACAACATACAAATATAGGCTTTTATGAAGGATTTATTCAATATAAATGTGTGTTAATGGCATTAGTGGTGACTCTGTTGCTGCAATGCTTACCACAGCTGTCTGTAATGGCTGTGTTCTCCACTGCTAGTGATAGTGCTGGATCATTGTCTCCTGTGGCGTATCAGCCTTGAGTTATGAGCGCATAAGTATCTGTGATCTACACTATATAAATCATAGAAGTGTATGTATCCATAACTCGTATAAACAAACATGTAATTGAAGTAATGTGCACAACAAGATGTGTGCAAGTGTCATGTCTAAGGTTGCCTTTCAAATGTTTTGTTTGTGTATAAAAGATTACAAGATAAAAGATTTAATACGGTGCAATTTAAATACATGTATGAATCTTAAGTAGTGCATCACCAATCACAAACATATTAATTACATCAGTGTCTGGGTTCATTTGGTGAGAAGTTCAGACAGACAGAAACAGTGTACATAGGCAGTATTATTGTATAATGTAATGAGTTCACTACTAGGGCAACAGTGTTTATAAAGCCTGCCATACACATATTGACTTTTAGTCAAAACAGTTTGTCATTTGAGTTGCCAACAGAAAAAATAGTCACCAACATGTTGACAACTAAAAAATCGGTATGTATGTGGGGGGTTTAGTCAGCTGACACACTGTTGGCAACTAAGTCGGTATGTGTTTTGTGGGCTTTAAATTACAGTCCACAAAACAATCGCTGTTTGTGAACAACATATGTCAACACAGTTCATTTCACCAAGTCTTGTTCATGTGGCTTTGTATCTGGCATAACACTTATCAGCTGTGTGTAAAACCATGCCTGGTCTTGGCTCTCCTGCCGAGCCTTCTCATCTCCTGAGGAAAGATCGCTATTTTACTTCCGGGTTTACGATATACAAATAAAATGCCAGTGATTCAATGATTTTTTGCATTGTGACAAAAGTTTTGAACAGGGAAAAAGGCACTTTTGTTGATTAAGACATTTGTTGGTTTGAATATTTCCCGTATAAGACCATGTTATTGTCCAAAATAGTTATCACAAACATTGGCTTTATATGTTAGAAATCTAATTTTTTATCTTTCATTCAACAGTATCGTTGGAATAATTGTATTGTTGGTGTTGCAACTCTCAGCAGTTTGAATTTCATATGGTTTACGATCAGAATATCTTTGACAAATATCAATCATAGCCACTAAGTTAGACAATATAATTCCTATGTAACGTTTACTGTTTTTATATCAGCCATTCACGTTCAAATTAGACTTTTCTCTGAAACGGTAGCACTTTTCTACATCTACACCATAAACGTGTTTACAGTAGTCAAGAGTCCTCTCTCCCCACACCTGGCTGTCAACAACTGTCAACAACCAAGAGTCCTCTCTCCCCACACCTGGCTGTCAACAACTGTCAACAACCAAGAGTCCTCTCTCCCCACACCTGGCTGTCAACAACTGTCAACAACCAAGAGTCCTCTCTCCCCACACCTGGCTGTCAATAACCAAGAGTCCTCTCTCCCCACACCTGGCTGTCAACAACTGTCAACAACCAAGAGTCCTCTCTCCCCACACCTGGCTGTCAACAACTGTCAATAACCAAGAGTCCTCTCTCCCCACACCTGGCTGTCAACAACTGTCAACTACCAAGAGTCCTTTCTCCCCACACCTGGCTGTCAACAACTGTCAATAACCAAGAGTCCTCTCTCCCCACACCTGGCTGTCAACAACTGTCAATAACCAAGAGTCCTCTCTCCCCACACCTGGCTGTCAACAACTGTCAACAACCAAGACCTGGCTGTCAACAACTGTCAACAACCAAGAGTCCTCTCTCCCCACACCTGGCTGTCAACAACTGTCAACAACCAAGAGTCCTCTCTCTCCCCACACCTGGCTGTCAACAACTGTCAATAACCAAGAGTCCTCTCTCCCCACACCTGGTTGTCAATAACCGGTCACGTCGTTATGAACACAGTTTAAGTTTGTGGGTGTTTTTTTTCTCACAAATCCATTGCATATTATTTTCTCATTATCAGCTGTTGTTGGTATTTTATAATTCATATAGCCGGGGAGACGACTTGTTTTCTCTTGTGGAACTTTCCTGGAAAGCCAGCTGACCCAGTTGATTTAAAAAACAACCCTAGTTTATGAACAACAAGGACTCTGACTCTTGTCCTAACTATTCAGTGTACTTGGTGAATGAAACATAATATTGTGAAAACAGTCATGAAATTTGTGGGGTATTTCGTGTGACATTTTGCCCCAGAAACACTGATTGAGGGTATTCCACTTGGGAATGGTGTTTTACTAAGCTGTGCTGTTTCTTATGATAGGTTAATTGGCAACAAAGCATTGCTGAAGTTATTGCTTTATTTCAGAAAACAGCCATGCAATATTGACAGAAGTAATATACATAAAGCAGCTTGATACGGTATAAATCGTAAATTCCATGATAGCTAACTAGATATACAAGATTCACTTCCAACCTCCACATGGCAAGTGGACAAGGAAGCCATTGGCTTATTAAGAGTCCAACAGTTTGTTCAGTTACGTGTAACCTGCCCTTATTGCATATTTGTTAAATTTGCTTTTAAACATTCACAATTCTAGCATTTACATAATTATACAATAATGTATTCCATTCATTTATCTCACATCAGATTGGATTTAAAAAGCAATAACATGATTCCAGCTGGGAGTAAATGAATGACATCTACATTTGTCCATCGACTTCCGTTGTATTTATTCCCTGTTTTTGTTCCTACAGGTGCCTTCCTCGTGCCTTACTTCTTCATCCTCATCGTGGTTGGCTTCCCCATGCTGCTTCTTGAGATGGGCATCGGTCAGTTCGCCTCTCTCGGACCAGTGTCCATCTGGCGCTTTAGTCCACTCTTCAAAGGTGAGTCATCGGTCAGTTCGCCTTTATCAGACCAGTGTCCATCTGGCACTTTAGTCAACTCCTCAAAGGTGAGTCATCGGTCAGTTCGCCTCTCTCATACCAGTGTCCATCTGGCGCTTCAGTCCACTCTTCAAAGGTGAGTCATTGGTCAGTTCGCCTCTCTTGGATCAGTGGCCATCTCGCGCATCAATCCACTCTTCAAAGGTGAATCATTGGTCAGTTCGCCTCTCGGACCAGTGTCCATCTGGCGCACCAGTCCACTCTTGAAAGGTGAGTCATTGTTTAGTTCATCCTCTCACTGTCTCAGTCAGTGTCTTCGTCTGATATGTCACAGTGTTGTTGCACCACTGTCTAGCCTATGTATGTGTGTAGATGAGTTTTGTAATGGTTTGTATAACTAAATACAGTCAAACCTCGCTTTACTGTCACCCCAGTAATACAGCCACCTCGCCGTTACAGTCACCTCAGTAACACAGTCATCTCGCCATTATGGTCACCTCAGTAATACAGCCACCTCGCCATTACGGTCACATCAGTAATACGCCCCCAAGTGTAATACACCCCCAAGTGTAACATGCCCCCGAAGTGTAATACGCACCTTGACTTTTTGGTCAAATCAGAATTTTTATATTACCATGTATAATACACACACCAACTTTGTAGCATCAACCCCTAATTTCTCCACTTCCGATAGTTTGGCTGAAACACAGTTTAGAGCATCCCTTGGCCTGGTTCCTTTTCAGTTCAAATAACGGTATAGGCTCTTGTGATCTCTCGCTTCGTGGTGCTATTGGGACTGCAAAAAACAAAAACAAAATTTAAGAATATATATGTTGTACGTGGAATGATTAAATGAATGCCTCGGCATAGAACAAAATGAACTACGAATTGGCATTTAGCACCGTAAATAATTTATGTCAATCTATATTTCCTGATTACCGCATATATTCGGTCGGACAAAAAGTTGTTTAGCCTTGTTACCATGTTTATCATGTTTATCATGTTTATCATGCGCCTGGACTTTTAAGTAAAAAATTACAGTGGAAAATGAGTATTGTATGCCAAAAATTATGCTAGTCCTGCTTATTCGGTCGGAAACCCAATTTAAATGTAAAGAGAAATTGATACATGTATTTCTGATAGATCTATAAAAAAGACTTGAACAAATTTTCATGGCTGGTTGTGTGTTGTCATATGGTGAAACAGTTGGTTAATTTATAAAGCTTCATGACATTGTGGACCGTGAATTTGTTTTTAAAGACCAGGGAAGGCAAAGACATAGAGCTGATAAAGAAAATACATCATAACACAGAATCCATCATAGATTTTTAAGAGCGTTTTCAAAATGTGTTTCACTAAGATGGTCATAAAATCCATCATAAGCTAATGAGTAATGATAAAAATGTCCATCACAAGCTCCACAGCATGCACAGTTGAACAAAATGAATAGAAAAGTTGTCCAAAAGTGGCTGATAATATAATCCATGAAGAGAACAAATTAAATTTTAAAAAAGAAGACGCTGTGTCAAAGAGAACACTATTTCAGTGACATGCCAGCGATATGTTGTTTTGACAAGTGAAGTTTTGACAGTTTTCAGTAACAAAGCTCACGGAAAGCGCAAACAACCTCAACAGAAGTTGTGTCATTGAGTGTACCAATATGAAGGTTAGGGGTGTACATATTTTGGTTAGACATGGCTAAAAATTTGCCAAAAAATTTAACAGCACACACAACGACTTGTTGACGTCAGTGCTGTAAAATAGATGCTGTAGACAAACCCATAATTTACGAACTATTCATTGCTCACATTTTGAAAACTTATTTGCGTTTTGACTGTGAAAAATTGGATCTCTACGTAAAAGTGGAGTTGAGATAATACAAGGTTACGTACATTTGACTGTGGTGGATATGTTTTGCTTTATGAGTAGTCTAACCTTATCATTAGTTAAGAGCATTTTTAAGAACATTTCAATGAGCGTTTTTATGATTTATTCTTAGTGAAATGCAACTTTCTGTTTTGATTGTAGCTAAGGAGCGAAATCGATTTTTAAGAGCGAAATCGTGCTTATGAGCTAAAAGAATGTTAGTGAAATGGTAGCCAGCTGTCTTACATAATGTTAACCCTTTCATTATGAGACTAACTCTGGCAGAGGGAATTAAATGTTGTATTTGCGTGACATTGAGCAGTTACAAATAATGTAATCAGTTGAGTCTGGTTCTGAGTGCTGATTAATTGGCTTCATCCACTGCTAAGACATTGTCTGGTGATATATACATAGGAAGTCGCAATGTATTTTTGATTGATGGAGGTAGAACACATCAAGTTAATACTGTTTGACATTTGCCTGGTTCAGTCTCATGTCTGTTGTGCAAAGCCCATGTACAAATGGTCAGGTGTTGCCAGATAAAAAAACGTCAAACCACCATTGTGTGGTCACTTGAATTGGGGTTGTTCAATCTGCAACCACAAGTTACATAATTCTACTTCCACCTCTCAGTGCTGAACGCTGTTGTTTCCTGCCTGTTGTTTCCTGAGTCCAACATGACAGATGGCTATATTTAACGAAAAAAAATAATACAAGTAATCAGCAATTTGTTTTTATTTCCAACAACCAACAGTACAAATTCCATTACTGCAAAATTCAACACCATTTGCAACATGTAAAAAATACAGTAAACAATAGAGTGTTGGTGGAAAGAGAGTGAACAGACGTGTGATACTTATCATTGGTTCACCCCAACCAGTATAGTAATGTATGATACAAATACAATATCTTAAAATAAATATAAATTGCAAATCCCTAACTAATAGGTAATGCATACAGTGCCTACAACATAATAATGTTTGATTATAATTATTTATATTTTTTTATATCTAATGCATAGAAAATACATGTAACTTATAGTTTAAAAAAAATTCTTGTATGCTTCTGCAGTTAGTGATGTTTTCATGCAGCGAATGCCATAGTTTTATTCTACACAGGAATGCACATTGATTTTATGACTTCTGAAGGTATGTTTCTGTGTTGAAACATTTTGTTTAAACATGGTTTGCAAACTATTCAGTAGTAAATTGTTATATGCCTTATACATAATAATTGCTGTCTTAAATTTAACTAGGTCTACAAATTTCAAAATATGCAGTTGCTTAAAGAGGGTGCTGGTATGCTCCAAACATTTTGCATCAAATACTGGATGAACTCCTCGTTTCTGTAGTACTGCATGATCACCATTTCTCACACTCAGTACCACTTCTAAAATCTCTACATTGGCTACCGATTTGCAGGCCCTTAGCCAGAAATGCTTCTTCGCCAGTCTTGAACATTCTAAAAAAACTAAAACACATGAACGGCTTCCATGTATATGACAGCCATTATTGCCCAATTGTTTTTTTTCAGTGGCAAGCCAATGCTGGTGGCTATAATGACATCAGTTATTGGCCTTTTTGGTGTATGCACTGTAAGCCAATGCAAGTTGAACAAATGACAGCCATTTTTGGCCGAATTAGGCTTTTTTCAATTGCAAGCCAAGTCCGGTTTAACCATTATTGGCCCAGTTTATTTTAAATATATAAACACAGAAGTAATGCTTGAAGCAT
The DNA here is from genome assembly GCA_033239005.1 of Lamellibrachia satsuma. Lineage (NCBI taxonomy): Eukaryota > Metazoa > Annelida > Polychaeta > Sabellida > Siboglinidae > Lamellibrachia > Lamellibrachia satsuma. Next base: position 5,285,591 of record BSQZ01000013.1, on the reverse strand, counting down.
CCTAAGACTAAATACATGAATGCAAATACGTCTAATATGAACACATATGATAACAGTCGCACTCAAAATCAAATTGTTGACACTAAAACTTGCTTGGCATGTGCCATTTTGAACTCGCCCCACGATATCCAGGTCACGGGATTGTTTCTTCAAATGAGCTAGAGCACCAATTGATAGGCACTGAGAACGGCCATAGAAATGCGTTTCCCAACCAGTGACGTACACGATTACAATAGCTAGAGATCAGCCGCAGTATCATTATTTTCCAACAATGTCAAGGTTAAAAATATATAGTCTTATAAATCGGCAGTATTCGTTATTCTGTCGCTCACAACATTCGTTGAATCACGACCGCATGCGCTAAGAGTCACTATAAGTCTAAGACAGTTCAAACAGTTTTATTATGAAAACATCTCATCTTGTGAAAAGAAAAACCTGTCTTCTATTTTTGTTTTACCCGTCGTCAAAATGTAATATATTTGGCCATCTTCAAGACAGGCAGACGGGTCCCTGGTTAAGGGCCTGCCGATTTGACATTGCATTATTTTGAAGATTTGCACTATTACCTATCAAGCACTTTCATCCAGGCAACCGGTATATTTACATTCGCTGCTCACTCCCGCAAGAAAGGCTAGGCAGCTTCGATTATCTACTTCGCATTTACTTTTTATTCCCAGAATTAAGACAAACATTGGAACTAGAGCTTTCTCAATTGCTGCACCTACTTTGTGTCACCTGTCAGTGTTAGGTCATGTGAAGTCACCTGTCAGTGTTAGGTCATGTGAAGATATATCAACATTTCGGCGTCATCTAAAAGCCTACGTATTTGTCCTGGTCTATCCTTCTCAGCTCCTCAGTGCACCACCATCACTGTTGACGATTCGGAATTGAATTTGGAGTAAGATTTGCCTAACACTTATTTGGTATTGGTGCGCTGCTAAGCTCGGTTTTCTGAGGATTTTGGTGCTACTGAAGTCTTCCGTATTGTATTGTATTGTATTGTATTGTATTGTATTGTATTGTATTGTATTGTATTGTATTGCCATGTGTGAATGACCATAACGTGGAAGTGTTATGTAATTTCTGACTGACTTCCAAGTATTGATACTATCATCAAGGTCACTCCGCTGTCTACTACAACATCCTTATGAAATACCTAGCGACCACCACAGATACAGGGTTTGTTGTAATGTGCACAGAAGACATAAAGTTGCTTCTCAAGATTAATGATTGCAGTTGTAGATGCCATAAACTTTACAGTTGTGCACAATCAGAACGATGCAAGTTTTTCCCTCAGTGTTATCTGCTCAGTTTAAATGGCCAGTCATCGTCAGGGTGTCATCGCCAATGTGAGGTCGATGGATCTCCACATCCTTCTTCAACTGTTCTTTGCAGCTTAGTTTGCTGCCTTCAAGATTAATCAAGATTAACCAATGTTCTTGGTCTCCCTCGTGTATGTTTTCCTTCGACCTTACCTTCCAGTATCTATTGGCGGGTTCGTTATGAAATGCCAAAGTTGTGTATGCAAATCCGATTACTAGGAAGTGGTCAAAATGGCAAAAGCCATTGCCAGCATTGCCAGCACTGCCAGCATTGCCAGCACTGCCAGCATTGCCAGCCAAGGTGTAAAGTTTCTGGGTTTTTCTCTCCAAAAATATTGACAAATTCACCGACTTGAGCTGACAAAATATCATCTGACAGTCTGTCCGACTACAAAGTACCCAACACAGGACATTTAAAATCTAGGCTGGACAATTTTTCATGACCATATTTTTTAGCACTGTTATGCAAGGAGGGTCATACAGTGCTACTTTGCCAAAGAGCATTCTTCAAATGATCATGCATGTGGGAAAAGCGACGTTTGAGGAGAAAACAACTGGATTAACATTTCAGAGCAATTGGTCTAGAGGGAGTGACCTCTCATATAACACATATTATTGGGTAACCTGCTACCCTGGGGTAAATAAAAAAAATGCAATATCTTGAAAAAATACTGAGCTGATTTTCGTTAAGTTTTCACTATGACCTATGCAGTTTTTTAGCCTATGGATATATGTGCTTGGTTGTTTGACAAAAATGTTCTCTCCCCATATATACTACTGATTGACTTACCGGGTACTTATTGACATTTCTGCTGTGTGTTTCCAGGCATTGGTTACGCCATCATGCTGATCCTCCTCTTGATGAACACCTACTACAACGTCCTCATTGCCTACGCCCTGTTCTACATGTTTGTTTCCAGGCATTGGTTACGCCATCATGCTGATCCTCCTGTTGATGAACACCTACTACAACGTCCTCATTGCCTATGCACTGTTCTACATGTTTGCCTCCATCACCAACGAGTTGCCCTGGGCGAGGTGCAATAATCTGTGGAATACAGACAACTGTATCGAGTCGAGATATGGTGAGATTTCTATCTAATCGGCACTTTCCTAACTAGAAAATTGTGTAATTACAAACTGATCTTACGGACGTTGTGCTTGTGTTGGATTATGTTGTCACAATGCAACTCTTTCTAGAGTGTTCTTGGCTAACATTGGTGGTTAAGGTTCAAAGGCACTGTTTGTCTGTCTATAGTATATAAGACGTTTTGTAGTTATATTGGACTCTATTTATATGGAACATGTCGGGACTGGGTCAAATTGTTCCATGTAACTGATGTTCCTTACATCCATGGGTATGAGGCATGGTGACCAACAGTGCAGGGTACGGGGAGGGTGACCAACAGTGCAGGGTACGAGGGTGGGTGACCAACAGTGCAGGGTGACCAACAGTGCAGGGTACGAGGGTGGGTGATCAACAGTGCAGGGTACAAGGGTGGGTGACCAACAGTGCAGGGTACGAGGGTGGGTGACCAACAGTGCAGGGTATGGGGAGGGTGATCAACAGTGCAGGGTTCAAGGGTGGGTGACCAACAGTGCAGGGTATGAGGGTGGGTGACCAACAGTGCAGGGTACGAGGGTGGGTGACCAACAGTGCAGGGTACCAGGGTGGGTGACCAACAGTGCAGGGTACGAGGGAGGGTGAACAACAGTGCAGGGTTAAAGGGTGGGTGACCAACAGTGCAGGGTACGAGGGTTGGTGACCAACAGTGCAGGGTACGAGGGAGTGTGACCAACAGTGCAGGGTTCAAGGGTGGGTGACCAACAGTGCAGGGTACGAGGGTGGGTGACCATCAGTGCAGGGTACGAGGGAGGGTGACCAACAGTGCAGGGTACGAGGGAGGGTGACCAACAGTGCAGGGTACGAGGGTGGGTGACCAACAGTGCAGGGTACGAGGGTGGGTGACCAACAGTGCAGGGTACAAGGGTGGGTGACCAACAGTGCAGGGTACGAGGGAGGGTGACCAACAGTGCAGGGTACGAGGGAGGGTGACCAACAGTGCAGGGTTCAAGGGTGGGTGACCAACAGTGCAGGGTACAAGGGTGGGTGAACAGCAGTGCAGGGTACGAGGTAGGGTTACCAACAGTACAGGGTACGAGGGTGGGTGACCCACACTGCAGGGTACGAGGGAGGGTGACCAACAGTGCAGGGTTCAAGGGTGGGTGACCAACACTGCAGGGTACGAGGGAGGGTGACCAACAGTGCAGGGTACGAGGGAGGGTTACCAACAGTGCAGGGTACGAGGGAGGGTGACCAACAGTGCAGGGTACGAGGGAGGGTTACCAACAGTGCATGGTATGAAGGAGGGTGACCAACAGTGCAGGGTACGAGGGAGGGTTATCAACAGTGCAGGGTGCGAGGGAGGGTGACCAACAGTGGAAGCAGAACAGGGGGGCTCCTTTTAAACAGTTGTTCCTTGATTTGAGAGTCCATGTAGCGAGAGGTCTCTGTACTTAAATGATAGGTTAGAGGAAAGTAACTTATGTTTGACTTCCGGCTACTTGGACTTGGTGCAGCGACTTGAATTTGGTGTAGATCATTTACAGAAAAACGCGGTATATCAAATAGAATAAGTATTACTATTGAATATATATTATACACAAACGTATTGTAGACATATATTAGGAAACAGGTTTTGTTAATTATTAGTCAGAGGGAGCATTTTAGAGTAAGTTAGTTTCGGATTCTGTCGGGGAATTCAGCGAGCGATAATAGGGTTGTTTACTATTCGAAAATTGAGATAGCATAGTGAATAGTTTACATTGGCTAATATATATATATATAAAGTGATCTATTTACTTAAATTACATACATAAGGTAATATCTGACATAGTGGTAGTCAACGTTTTCGGTAAAAAGGAATTAACAGCAGGATTTTAGCGTAAATTAGTACACACTGACTTCGTTGTTTTGTTACACAGTGTTCTCCGTATTCGCCAGGTGGCAGGATTTTTAGCCTAAAGTGTTCTTTTGATCACAAAAACAGCCTTATTCAAGGCTAACGTAGCAAACTAATTAAAAATAAATTGTATGATGGCGCCGTGCAAACGGCAGTTAAAGGCCACAAGGCATTTAATTTGTGGCAGTTGCAGCAACTGGGTGGATTTCGTCAAGTCTGGGTGCGAGAAGTCCTGGGCTGAGGTCCAGGCAGATAGTTTTAGTTTTGAGTGTAGGGGATGCGCACGGATGAAGGAACTAGAGGTGGAGTTGGAAGAGCTGAGGCTGCTCGTTGTGGCAATGGTGGGAAGGGAACAGGGGAGTTGTGCCAGTAGTTCCGGTGGGGGAACTGTAGACGATAAAGTGTCGAAAGACACAAGAGATGCTAGGGAGAGCTCACCTCAGCCTGGGAGGAAGCTGAGAGGAGGGAAGGTGACAGGTCATAGGGAGACAGGACGTAAGGAGACGGGAAGGAAAGGAACGGAAGGGAAGACAACCAGAGTGAAGGAGATGGGAGTAGGGGAGACAGGAGGGAAGGAGAAGGGAGTGGGGGAGACGGGAGGGAAGACAACCGGAGTGAAGGAGAGGGGAGTAGCGGCGACAGGAGGGAAGGAGAAGGGAGTGGGGGAGACGGGAGGGAAAACAACCGGAGGGAAGGAGAGGGGAGTAGGGGAGACAGGAGGGAAGGAGAAGGGAGTGGGGGAGACGGAAGGGAAAACAACCGGAGTGAAGGAGAGGGGAGTGGGAGAGACAAGAGCAAAGGAGTGGGAAGTGGGGGAGACAGGAGGGAAGGGGTCAGGACAGAATGTGATGGAGGGGATCGAAAGGAAGAGTTATTCTGCAGCAGTGATAGAGGGGGTGAGGAAGAGAGCGAGGGTGTTTGTGGGGGATTCGATAGTTAGGAAGACCGACAGAGTCTTAAACAAGGGAGATGATGTGGTGGTCTGCTTGCCTGGAGCCAAAATAGAGGCGATAACTGAGAGGGTAAAAAACATCGTAGGCTCGGGTAAGGGTGGATCTGTTTTAGTACACGTAGGGACAAATAACGTAGAGAGGGAGGGTACAACTGCCATAGTTAGGAAATATAGGCAGTTGGTCAGAACACTAAAACAGACGCGGGTTGAGCAGGTAATACTGTCAGGGATTTTACCTGTAATGGGCAGGAGGGGTCACAAATATCGAAATTGTCGGGGATGGCAATTAACATGTTAGTCCAGAGGCTGTGTAGGGAAGAGGAAGTTGGATTTGTGGATTTATGGGGAAGTTTTGTTGGGAGGGCAGATATGTACATGAAGGATGGGCTTCATTTAAGTGGAAAGGGGGCGGCATTCATGGACAAACTTTCAGCAGCAGTAGATAGCGACTTGGGTACAATGACAAATGTTTTTGGAAGTAAACATTCTTTAAACTAGAAGTGCAGGGGGTTACCTAGAGGTGTCTCAAGCAGAACAAGAGGCCACTAGCACAGATAAACCAATATCAAATCATCCGAAAAACATCTCTGAAAAAGGTTATATATGCGTATGTTTAAATGCAAGGAGCATAGTAAATAAGAAAACGAATTAAACATTATGGTAGAAGATATTGACCCTCACATAATTGGTATAACTGAATCATGGGCCAACATAGATATTACAGATGCTGAATTAGGACTGACAGGATACGTAATGTTTAGGAAAGATCGAATAGGAAGAAGGGGCGGGGAGTTATTTTATATGTTAAAGAATCTATTCAGGCTTATGAAATAAAACTAGAAAGGGAAGCAGATTGCGATGAAGCTGTTTGGTGCAAAATTGTTTCAGGAAATTCAAAATTAACTATTGGATTAGTTTACAAGTCCAAACATAAACGAAGAGGACAACACAAAAATAAAAACGCTATAAAGGAAGTTAGTAAAGGGGAATGTATCATAATGGGAGATTTTAACCATGGACACATACAATGGAATTCTCTAGAGAGCACAGGGATTGAGGATCAACAATTTCTATGTTTAATCCAGGATAGCTTTCTTACTCAGCACGTACTAGAACCAACCAGGGAGAAAATGTATTAGATATAGTTTTGTCATCACAAAAAGAATTAGTGGACAATGTAAAAATATTTGAACCATTGGGTAATAGTGACCATAATCAAATACATTTTGACATCAATGTAAAATCAGAAAGTAAAAATAAGAAAACGTACAAGAGAAACTTCCACAAAGGTAACTACAAAGATATGAGAAAATACTTAGCACAGCTAGATTGGAATAACATGCTGATGAATAAGACCGCAATTGAATGCTGGAACATTCTTAAATATGAAATTGAGAGTATCATCGATAAATTTGTTCCCTTCCGAAAACAAGGAAAACGGTGTAGAAAGAAACATTTGTCAAAAGAGGCTATTAGAAAAATAATGCTAAAACAAACTATGTGGAGGGTTTATAGGCGTACCAGAAAGGAAGAAGACTATGCAAAATACAAAGAGGCACTTAATGCAGCTACAACTGAAATCAGACAATCTAAAAGAAGCTATGAGCAAAAACTGGCATGTAACATAAAAATGACAGCAAGAGTTTTTATGCATATGTCAGGAGTAAACAAAACGTACAAGACAAGGTTGGACCTCTAGAAGACAGTGCTGGAAATATAATATCACAGGGGTTTTTAATGGCGGAAGACCTAAATGGTTACTTCAGTTCAGTGTTTACCAAAGAAGATATTAGTTCATTACCAGTTGCTGATGCTAAATTTCAGGGGCTAAATCTGAATATTTAGGACCGTTAGTTGTAACTCCAGAATTGGTAGCTAAGAAAATAAGGGCAATGAAGGATAACAAATCACCGGGAGTGGATGGGATTCCTCCAAAATTACTAATGGAAACAGTAGATCAAATCAGTATACCACTTGCAAGAGTATTCAACTTGTCATTAAAAGAGGGAGTTGTTCCGTTTGAATGGAAAGAAGCAAACATCATACCATTATTTAAAAAGGGTTCGAGAAATAAGTCAGAGAATTACAGACCAGTGAGTTTAACGTCAGTGATTTGTAAATTATTAGAAAGGTTAATTAAAGACCATATGGTGGACTTCCTCGTTAAGCATAAATTATTAAATTCATCTCAACATGGATTCCTTAAAGCAAGGTCATGCTTAACAAATATGTTATGTTTTTTGGAAGAAATCACTAAGTGGATAGACGTGGGATCGCCAGTAGATATTATCTACTTAGATTTTCAGAAAGCTTTTGACAAAGTGCCACATCAAAGATTGCTACTTAAATTAAAAGCCCATGGTATCGGGATAGCATAACTGACTGGATAGAACAATGGCTGACTGACAGAAGACAACGAGTTGTAGTAGATGGAGAAGTTTCAAATTGGAAATCGGTTTTGAGTGGGGTACCTCAAGGGTCAGTACTAGGACCTATATTATTCTTAATTTATATCAATGACATGGACGACAGTATAACAAGTAACGTACTGAAATTTGCGGATGACACAAAACTGTTTAGAAAGGTTAATACTGATGGTGATAAACAACATTTACAAAACGATCTAGACAGATTAGTGAAATGGTCTGAGAAATGGCAGATGCTGTTCAATTTTGGGAAATGTAAATGCCTACATACAGGACATGGGAACTTGAATGTAAACTATAAAATGGGAGATACTGTTCTGGGTACTACTGTAAAAGAAAAGGACTTAGGAGTTACAATAAGCGCTGATATGAAAGTTTCAGAGCAGTGTGGTATTGCAGCTTCAAAGGGTAATCAAATTCTTGGATTGATTAGAAGAAACATAACATACAAGGGAAAAAAGTTAATTATACCTCTTTATAAAGCAATAGTTAGACCTCATTTAGAATACTGTATACAAGCATGGAGACCATATCGTAAGAAGGATATAGATACGCTTGAACGCATACAAAGGAGAGCAACTAAAATGATTACAGAACTTAGAGACCTTAGTTATGAAGAACGCCTGAAAGAATGTGGTTTAACAACTCTAGAGACAAGGAGGTTAAGAGGAGATCAGATTGAAGTTTTTAAGATATTGAATGGGTATGAAATTATTGATAGAAATATGTTTTTCTCACTCAAGAAGGATAGCAGAACTAGAGGACATGAGGTAAAATTAGTAAAGGATCAATGTAGATTGGACATCAGGAAGCACTCGTTCTCACAGAGGACAATAAATGAATGGAACAAATTGTCTACAGATTGTGTAACTGCTAGCAGCGTGAATATGTTTAAAAACAAGGTTGACACATATCTCAGGAGGGCGGGTTATAAGTAGGTGAACATTGTTGGACTCTCGATAAGCCAATGGCTTCCTTGTCCACTTGCCATCTGGGCCTTTGGCTTGGATGGCAAATCTTGTTAAATCTTGTTAATGTATTCTCACTTGCAAGTATGGAACTACATATTCCTTGTAATTAGTGAAAGTTTTTCGTCTTCTTGACGTACATTTTGTGAGGGCATTTATTTAATAAGCTAACTAGTGACCATATATCTATTCACCTAGAATAATAAATGCACTGTCTGTCTGGTTGTTAAATGTACACAGAATATCTAAAGTTGCCTGTTTTGTGGACAGATGGGCCATTGAACAGAAGTGGTGCCTTAGACACTAGCAATGCTGTGGGACCAGCTTACGGCCATGATGAGAACTCTTCAGTGGATCACTTACGACACCTCCTTAAAACACCAACTGAAGAGTTCTTTGAGTAAGTTTGCCAAATTTTCAATTTTACATTCGCTTTTAAAACTTAGTTTCTCTCTCATCATTCAGATGGTTTCATGACACGTTCTCATTTGCAAAGTCTTCATATTATGCACTTACACATTGTCCATGCCACACGTGTTAGCGCTGTGATTGCTGCCATTTATGTGAACATTGAACTGTGCACACAAACATTTCTGTTAGTTCCTTAATGTGGTTATGAAAATGACTGTTGAAGGTTTTTATGATTTGTTTTTTTTTTTGTTTTTTACTGGTTCAACACCAGTAGTGTCATTTTTTAGATGAAACATAAATAAAGAACCAAGATGATTCCTGACCGCGACTGGGTCTTCACAATGGATGCATTTCATTTAACTCTGGACTGCACACAACTGAAAATAGAATAGAACATTGCCATGAACAGGAATAGCTAATAGTAAAGTTTGGGGTGTCGCTGTAAGAGAAACAAAGTTGATCCTAGTAGGAAATTGGAATATATCACAACTTTGAGTGTAGAAATCCTTATTGTAGGACACTGGATGTGTGGTGAAGCTGTCATGTCTTATGTTGTGTGTAGGAACCACCTCCTACACATGTCGTCTGGCATTGGCGAGGTCGGTTCCCTGCAGTGGCCTCTCATTGTCTGTCTTGGGGTGTCTTGGTTCACTTGCTTCATGTGTCTCTACAAGGGCATCAAGTCCATGGGCAAGGTAGGTTCAACCCTCCCCTGTAGCCGAAGTCTTCCCTCCCCTGTAGCCGAAGTCTTCCCTCCCCTGTAGCCGAAGTCTTCCCTCCCCTGTAGCCAAAGTCTTCCCTCCCCTGTAGTCGAAGTCTTCCCTCCCCTGTAGCCGAAGTCTTCCCTATATCTGATGTTCTGTTTTGTTTTTCTATTTTTCTGTAAATTTTGCCTCAATCCCAGAAATGTCTTGCATGATGTTATGGTGTTTGTGATTGGCTGAAATTCCTGCTCTAGACCAATAAGATTGCGGTTTACAGATGAACTGTTCCCACGTTAGACAGTCAGAGTCACACTGTCTTGCACATGAAAGATCTCTGATTGTGAACCTTCAATTCGTGCAAACATGATTTAACACTGTTTGTTATCAAAGTCATATTATCTGAGGTGTTCCTGAAAAAAATTGGGTTGCATTCTTTTGTAGATTTGGTGACCACGACCTATAGAAAGCCATAATAGAGCCCCTCTACTTTACCATGTTAGTGTTTGAATTTCAAGCCACAGAGTTTGGGTCGTTAACTTTCTCCCATGTCTTTAAATAGCCACTGAGAGCAGCTTGCCTGCTGGTAATTATATTTATCGTCATCAGCACCACCAAAAACACCAGTGTTTCAAACTGGCTATAGGTTAAGGCAGTGCCAGTCGAAGCACTAAACATTTGTGTATTGGCAGCTGTGACAACGCAGAAGGTCCCACTCTATTCCAAGTAATGAAGCAATATTCTGCGGCCAAGAGATTAATAATCTGTCTCAAGTTTAGTATTCAACTTCCATAAGATTCCATTCACACCAACTTCACATGATTCCAGGCTGTGATCTTCACGACTATTTTCTCCTACGCCATTCTGGCTGTACTGCTTATCCGCGGTGTGACTTTGAAGGGATCAGCTGAAGGGATCATCTATTATCTCAAGCCTGACTTCACGAAGCTAGCGAACCTGCAGGTGTGTCACTGAACGACATTGGGTGTCGACCTCTAGCTGTGATACTGTGTTGTCTGTTTATGATCATCTGGGTAAAGATACATAACCTGATAATTTGTTATCTTAAAGTCATGTTATATAATATAAACTAAACCTAATCTAACACTTTGACTGCCCAAATGTCTTTTGATGAACCACACTTTGTTAATTTGACCATTACCTATTTATGAATATTGACCATGCCATTCAGTAAGTTTGCTGTCGACAATTTCCAATAACTGTGGACACAGTTTATTGGAGTCATGCGTTCACGGGATCATGTAATAGACATACCAGTAGCACCAGTAAAATTAGTTTCCCGTCCACATACGATGTGATGGAGACATGGTATTCTCTCAGAAACATTCAAATTAAACATGTAACTGTCAAAATATATTGATTTTTAAATGTGTTTAATTAAGACACATTTGTATGGTAAACATGTTTGAATGGATACAGTTGACACAACATAGCACAATGTTAACTACTAATGATGAGAGCTTGTAACTTTAAAATGGACTTTTACGGATGTAGCCACACGTGGTTCCTGGCATTGGTTCAAATTTGAAAGCAGAGACACATTGCATCGTTGCTTTCTTAAGTAATTTTGTTACAATAATATTTCTCATCTGTTATAAAAAAGGGTATCAAGTTTTGTGAATAGCATTTGTACTAATAGTTGTGCTGCCTAGTTCAACAACTCCCTAAGTCTATGTTTGCAATAAGGGAGAAAAACGCATTCAGAGTTTGAACAGTATATTCCACGGTTAACGTGCTTCATATATAAAAAAAAACAGATGAACAATTTGCAGGTTATAGCTAGTAGCTACACAGTACCCAACAGTCTGTAAACATGGCTTTACTTTCATCTTCAGAAATACTTCCATATTTGCATTTTGCCATTCAGGGCACCCAGTAAAACGAGGATAACAGGACTTGGGTGCATGAAATCATTAATATTAGTATGTAGCAGCACAGATAGTAACAACACATGTTGATCAAATAAAACTAAATTTCCAAAAAATGGACTTAGGGGGTTGTTGAACAAGGCAGCACAGTTGTGATGCTTCATACAAAGTATGTATGGAAAATTATGATGCTTCTTAGTCTCATAACATTGCATCTTGTGCATTTGCTTTTGTGCACAGGTAGGAATTTTTAACTGACGACAAACAATTCTAAAAACATGAAACTTGCAGTTATTGTTTCAATCCTTGTGGACTGTTGATTATTATGATAATAATCAGTTTATTTTGATTTTGCAACCACGGAGGTTGAATATTACAATGGAGGCATGACCTTTCTGTTTGACCTTGTCATGTCAGGTATGGGGGGAGGCCTCAGCCCAGGCCCTCATGTCTCTCTCCCTGGGTGGGGGAGGCTGGATCACCCTCTCCAGCTACAACAAATTCAAGAATAGGTGTGATAGGTAGGTGTGATAGGTGTGATAGGTAGTTGTGATAGGTGTGATAGGTAGTTGTGATAGGTGTGATAGGTAGGTGCATCTGCCGGGAAACTAACTCCTTATTTGTCATAACAAACCAATGTTCATTTGAAATATAAAAAAGCCAGGAGAATAAAATTTGCAAAACATTATTTTAGACAATTACGAGAACGCAACTTTTGGGGTATAAAAAATTTCATACATTACGATTTTTGTGATAAACAATACTTGCTTCAGAAATAAGTTTCTAAGGGAAATGTTAAATCTTACAAATCAGGATTTTTATTTAGTTTCTTCCATTTCAGTTGGAAGAAATTTGTCTCTGAACAGACAAACATGTTATATAAATGAACAATCAAAAGAAACAGCTATCTATGATTTGAATAACAAGCTTGTTAATATATTTTTCACACGCTTTACAATCATTCTTTATTTACATATACTGTGTCCTAACTATGACCATTTCAACTACCACACATATAATTTAAATTTGTCACAAAAATCAGCATATATAGGGAACAAGTAATCCTTGAAACAGGTGATTACAATAGAACACACCGTTGATCCAAGTGATGGATTATTCTGAACAGAATCCGTCAGACTTTTAGTGTTCTTCTCTTTCATGTTGTTTGACTTGACCAGTGACCAGTGTGTACCAGTATAGCTGTGTTGTAGGGATGCGTGGTTGGTTGGCCTGGGCAATGCTCTGACCAGTCTGTTTGCGGGATTTGTCATCTTCAGCGTGCTAGGCCACATGGCCTACAAAAAGGACGTCCCCGTCGGGAAAGTGACAGCGAGCGGTAAGTTATAGAATAAGGCAGAAGTTCGTTCTAGTCACCAAGTGTCAGCATATGTTAACTAGTGAACAGGGTAGTTGCCAGGTGGCAGCACAACAATGCTACAAAATTGCTTTCTTTTTACAGTGTAGTAATGTTGTTACATATAATATTATGAGATAACTTCATTGGTGTAGTGGTGCAACAAATTAAAAAGTAAATTTTACTTTGAGTCTAGTTTGAAGCTGAGAAATTTTGTGAGAATGCAGCAACTTTATTGGACAATGAACCGACCAGTTGATTTCTGTTAAAAACTGTGAAGCACCTTGCTAGTAACATCTTGCTACAGTAGTGTAGGAATTGGTTGTCACACCTGCCTAAGTGTATAGATTTTGTGTAATAATTGGTGTAGACAATACAGATATGTAGGACATATACATCCATATGTGACACTTGATTGAAATAGGGATGCTGTAGGCTGATTAACCAATGACATTTTTTATACGGTTTTATAGTATAAAATACAGATTTCAACCCACAACAATGCGGCAGGTCAATATATGCAACCTCGGCAGTGCAAAATGCCTCACTGTGTTCCAAGTGATGAGGCAAGATTCCTCAGCCTGCTCCCTACAATGCTTGTGCATCTCTCCCCCAGGGCCTGGTCTGGCGTTTGTTGCGTACCCTGAGGGTTTGGCACTGATCCCCTTTGCCCCCTTCTGGGCCGTCTGCTTCTTCTTCATGATGTTCACCGTCGGTCTCGACAGCCTGGTGAGTGGGATCAGAACTACTGGCGGGTCAGTCAAGCGTGACATGGTTATAGCCATATTGCATTGTCAATTGTCATCTCGGGCAAAACCTGCCAGACTGGTTTAAATACCGAGGAACTTTTAGTTGTGGTGTAATGAAGCATTCTGCTCTGGTTTCATACAAAGGCCACTTTTAAAATGACAGAATTGCCAATGGTGCAAAAAGGACAGAACCATGTTTAGAGATCTGCTTCCATTTGCTGTCTGTTTCTGTTGTTGTATATATAACACCCATCAGTTCTGTTGCTGTGTATGTAATGTATCACAGTATCGCCTATTAGTTCTGTTGCTATGTATGTATCACAGTATCACCCATCAGTTCTGTTGCTGTGTATGTATCACAGTATCACCCATCAGTTCTGTTGCTATGTATGTATCACCCTTCAGTTATGTTGCTATGTATGTATCACCCATCGGTTCTGTTGCTATGTATGTATCACCCTTCAGTTCTGTTGCTATGTATGTATCACCCATCAGTTCTGTTGCTATGTATGTATCACCCTTCAGTTCTGTTGCTATGTATGTATCACCCATCGGTTCTGTTGCTATTTATGTATCACCCTTCAGTTCTGTTGCTATGTATGTATCACCCTTCAGTTCTGTTGCTATGTATGTATCACCCATCGGTTCTGTTGCTATGTATGTATCACCCATCAGTTCTGTTGCTATGTATGTATCACCCATCAGTTCTGTTGCTATGTATGTATCACCCATCAGTTCTGTTGCTATTTATGTATCACCCATCAGTTCTGTTGCTATGTATGTATCACCCTTCAGTTATGTTGCTATGTATGTATCACCCATCGGTTCTGTTGCTATGTATGTATCACCCATCGGTTCTGTTGCTATTTATGTATCACCCATCAGTTCTGTTGCTATGTATGTATCACCCGTCAGTTCTGTTGCTGTGTATGTATCACAGTATCACCCATCAGTTCTGTTGCTGTGTATGTATCACAGTATCACCCATCAGTTTTGTTGCTATGTATCACCCATCAGTTCTAACTGACCCTGCTCAACGACTTGTTTGTAAACAGATAATGGTAAAATTACATTTATAAATTGTGGTTCATTAAAACATATCGGGGTAGTCGAGATGTTAGAATAGATATAGTTTGTACTGTACAACGTGACAAAATCAGTCAGCTGCCTCTGGTCACATTGTTGACTGTTCCCTTGTCTTTGTTGACTGCAACATGTTTTTGGTTACCCCCCATGTCTTTGTTGACCACTCCCCGTGTTTTTGTTGACAACCCCCCGTGTCTTTGTTGACCACCTCCTGTGTCTTCGTTGTCCACTCCCTGTGTCTTTGTTGACCACCCCCGTGTCTTTGTTGACCACTCCCTGTGTCTTTTTTGACCACCCCCTGTGCCTTTGTTGACCACCCCCTGTGTCTTTGTTGACCACCCCCTGTATCTTTGTTGACCATCCCCCGTGTCTTTGTTGACCACCCCCCATGTTTTTGTTGACAACCCCCGTGTCTTTGTTGACCATCCCCCGTGTCTTTGTTGACCACCCCCCCATGTCTTTGTTGACCACCCCCCGTGTCTTTGTTGACTACCCCCCATGTTTTTGTTGACAACCCCCCGTGTCTTTGTTGACCACCCCCCATATCTTTGTTGACCACCCCCCGGGTGTTGTAGTTTGGTCAAGTGGAGAGTATTGCGTCTGGAATCATTGACGAGTATCCAGAGTATCTGCGCCCTCGTCGTAAGGTGTTCACCCTCTTTCTCTGCACCCTCATGTTCTTCATGGGAATGCCCCTTGTGACTGAGGTAAGACTTTGTATTGACTGAACTGAGATATTGTATTGGCTGGTGTTAAATCTTGTATTGGCTGGTGTTAAATCTTGTATTGGCTGGTGTTAAATCTTGTATTGACTGGTGTTAAATCCTGCTTTAAGCACCTTCATACCCAACAGTGACTGAGGATAGATATTGTAATGCAGAGATTCTGAATAAAATGTTTTGTGACTGAGGATAGATGTTGTAATGCGGAGACTGTGAATCGAATGTTTTGTGACTGAGGATAGATGCTGTAATGCCGAGACTCTGAATCGAATGTTTTGTGACTGAGGATAGATGTTGTAATGCCGAGACTCTGAATCGAATGTTTTGTGACTGAGGATAGATGTTGTAATGCAGAGACTGAGTTGAATGTTTGGTGACTGAGGATAGATGTTGTAATGCAGAGACTGAGTTGAATGTTTTGTGACTGAGGATAGATGTTGTAATGCAGAGACACTGAGTTGAATGTTTTGTGACTGAGGATAGATGTTGTAATGCCGAGACTGAGTTGAATGTTTTGTGACTGAGGATAGATGTTGTAATGCAGAGACTGAGTTGAATGTTTTGTGACTGAGGATAGATGTTGTAATGCAGAGACTGAGTTGAATGTTTTGTGACTGAGGATAGATATTGTAATGCCGAGACTGAGTTGAATGTTTTGTGACTGAGGATAGATATTGTAATGCAGAGACTGAGTTGAATGTTTTGTGACTGAGGATAGATGTTGTAATGCTGAGACTGAGTTGAATGTTTTGTGACTGAGGATAGATGTTGTAATGCAGAGACTGAGTTGAATGTTTTGTGACTGAGGATAGATGTTGTAATGCTGAGACTGAGTTGAATGTTTTGTGACTGAGGATAGATGTTGTAATGCTGAGACTCTGAGTTTAATGTTTTGTGAATGAGGATAGATGTTGTAATGCAGAGACTGAGTTGAATGTTTTGTGACTGAGGATAGATGTTGTAATGCTGAGACTGAGTTGAATGTTTTGTGACTGAGGATAGATGTTGTAATGCTGAGACTCTGAGTTTAATGTTTTGTGAATGAGGATAGATGTTGTAATGCAGAGACTGAGTTGAATGTTTTGTGACTGAGGATAGATGTTGTAATGCTGAGACTGAGTTGAATGTTTTGTGACTGAGGATAGATGTTGTAATGCAGAGACTGAGTTTAATGTTTTGTGACTGAAGATAGATGTTGTAATGCTGAGACTCTGAGTTGACTGATGTTCATTTGCCTCATAGTATTAGCAAATATAATGGTAAGTACACATAGTTAAAGTGAATGAAGCTCATAATAATAGCCACAAATGTTTGCCCTTCAACAGTGGGAGAAAACACGCTTTTTTGTGGCCATTATATGAGGGTTGAACCAACCAATGCCATTTAGATACAGTGTTTTACAGCCTTGAAAAGGTTTCTAAAATGGATATTTTCAAAGAAGGTATTAAAATTAAATAAGTCTTAAATTTAATTTCGCCGAACTAGGCTGTAATTCGACAAAGGTGGAATGGAATGCATATCGCTGAGTGATATGCTTCTTTAATCAAATCATATAGTTTGATCGCCAAATAAATAAATGGCTCATCGAGGTTGTTTCAACAGCATTATATTGTTATTTTGAGTCGAATTTGTCATGGGAAAACGTCTAAAATTTTCGAAGTATCAGTTTTGTACAGGTCGTAAAAAGGTCTTAGATCTGATGAGGCCAAAGCCACACACCATGTGCTGAGGTGAGGAGCCTGGCCGTATGAAGGCAGGCTGGTGCTGAGGTGAGGAGCCCGGCCGTATGAAGGCAGGCTGGTGCTGAGGTGAGGAGCCTGGCTGTATGAAGGCAGGCTGGTGCTGACGTGAGGAGCCTGGCCGTATGAAGGCAGGCTGGTGCTGAGGTGAGGAGCCTGGCCGTATGAAGGCAGGCTGGTGCTGAGGTGAGGAGCCTGGCCGTATGAAGGCAGGCTGGTGCTGAGGTGAGGAGCCTGGCCGTATGAAGGCAGGCTGGTGCTGAGGTGAGGAGCCCGGCCGTATGAAGGCAGGCTGGTGCTGAGGTGAGGAGCCTGGCTGTATGAAGGCAGGCTGGTGCTGAGGTGAGGAGCCCGGCTGTATGAAGGCAGGCTGGTGCTGAGGTGAGGAGCCCGGCCGTATGAAGGCAGGCTGGTGCTGAGGTGAGGAGCCTGGCCGTATGAAGGCAGGCTGGTGCTGAGGTGAGGAGCCCGGCTGTATGAATGCAGGCTGGTGCTGAGGTGAGGAGCCCGGCTGTATGAAGGCAGGCTGGTGCTGAGGTGAGGAGCCTGGCCGTATGAAGGCAGGCTGGTGCTGAGGTGAGGAGCCCGGCCGTATGAAGGCAGGCTGGTGCTGAGGTGAGGAGCCCGGCTGTATGAAGGCAGGCTGGTGCTGAGGTGAGGAGCCTGGCCGTATGAAGGCAGGCTGGTGCTGAGGTGAGGAGCCCGGCTGTATGAAGGCAGGCTGGTGCTGAGGTGAGGAGCCCGGCTGTATGAAGGCAGGCTGGTGCTGAGGTGAGGAGCCTGGCCGTATGAAGGCAGGCTGAGAGACCCCAGATCCACGTATTACTACCTTGTTTCAGGGTGGCATGTACATTGTGACTCTCATCGACTGGTACATCCTTCTCTTTTCCTTCTCGGTCGTCTGTCTCTTTGAGATCATCAGCATCATCTACGTCTATGGTGAGTAGCACGTGATTGTATTTGATGTGAGTATTGCTATTTGTATTGTTAGCTTTGTCTACTTGCCATTGTTAATACTTATTTGTAATTTACTGCTTATACCGGTATAAGACTTAAATATAATATGATTAATTATGTACAGTAGTGATCTTTTATGTCTTTGCACAAGCTTTCTTTGACTCTTTAGTGGACAGGATTATGTTTTGTATTTGTACTTATGGTAAAGAGTTACAGTAACTTTGAATTGAATCATTCAACTTCTTTACAAATATGTCCTAATTGTTCTGGAACTTCGCGTGTGTGCGTGTGTGTGTGTGTGCATGTGTCCGTGTGCGTCTGTCCGTGCACATGTGTGCTTGTGTCCATGTGCGTGTGTGTGCATGTGTCTGTGTGTGTGCGTGTGTCCATGTGCGTGTGTGCATGTGTCTGTGTGTGTGTGCGTGTGTCCATGTGCGTGTGTCCATGTGTCCGTGCGTGTGTGTGCACGTGTGCGTGTGTGTCCATGTGTGTGTGTACATGTGTGTGTGTGTGTGTGTTTGTGTGCATGTGTCCGTTCGTGTGTGCGCATGTGTCCGTGCATGTGTGTGCATGTGTCCGTGCTTGTGTGTGCATGTGTCCGTGTGCGTGTGTGCATGTGTCCATGCATGTGTGCATGTGTCCGTGCGTGTGTGTGCATGTGTCCGTGCACATATGATAACATCTCACTTCTCTCTCTAATATTGATCTGTCCCAGTTCTGCAAGCAGGTTCTCATTGTTGTGTTGGAATTGTGTGCAGGTTATGAGAAGTTTGCCCATGACATGGAGATGATGCTAGGGAAGAAACCAAACATGTACTATATGGTGTCATGGCGGATAATCACCCCCTTGTCTCTTGTGGTAGGTTCTGGTTACATATCACATATAGCATGTTATACCGAGCATGACGCAGTCAGTTAGATATACTGTTATTGTTCACGTTGATGGACACTGCAAAGCAAACGTTTATAAGTAAATTTAAAGTCGTTTTCATTAAAGCATGACAGAATTATAGTATCTGCACAAAGCAACAGTTTGTAAATATATCAAAAGTCGTTTTCAATAAATCATCACAAAATATTCATAAATCATTCCCTACCAAAATGTAGAAGGATCCTTGCATAAATAATATGTTTTAAATTTGCCTTTACACTCTTATGACTAATACAAATAAATTAAGTAGTTTAATTTTTCCATTATTACCTTTTCACAAGGGAAATATAATGTCAACAGCTGTTTGTGACTGTACTGAACAGAAACATTGATATTGAAACTAATAACAGTTAAATTATATTAAAAAAAATTTCATTAAACACATTTGGCGGTGAAGATGTTAGAATATATATAACTAAATTAATCTCTACCAACCTGATGGACATTTTCACCGACTATATAACATGTTTTACGATAAATTCATTAAGTTGACTGATGACACTGTAACGTCCAATATGTTGACCAGTGCTAATGATGACACTTGTATCCAGAATTGTCCACTATGCTGCCTTCTGACACTATGACGTCCACTATGTTGACTGATGACACTGTGACGTCTCCTACGTTGAACAATGATACTGTGTCGTCTGCTACATTGACTGATGATGCTGTGACGTTCACTATGTTGATTGATGACACTGACGTCCGTTATGTTGACTTCTGACAGTATGACGTCCACTATGTTGACTGATGACACTGATGTCCGATATGTTGACTAATGACACTGTGACATCCACTATGTTGACTGATGACACTAAAAAAATTATACTGTGTTGTCTGCTACATTGACTGATGATGCTGTGACGTCCACTATGTTGATTGATGACACTGACGTCCGTTATGTTGACTTCTGACAGTATGACGTCCACTATGTTTACTGATGATGCTGTGACATCTCCCACGTTGACTAATGACACTGTGTGTCTGCTATGTTGACTGATGACACTGTGACATCCTCTATGTTGACTGATGACACTGATGTCTGATATGTTGACTAATGACACTGACATCTCCTACATTGACTGGATTGCATTGTGTCACCTACTACGTTGACTGATGATGCTGTGACGTCCCTCCGTTGCAGCTTGTCATCATCCTGTTGGCTGCATGCTACGTGCCTCCCCACTATGGAAACTACACGTTCCCGACATATGCCAAGACAGTCGGCTGGATCCTGGCCTTCGGACCCGTGTCCTGCATCCCTCTTACCATGCTCTGGCAGTTCTGTCACAAGGTCGGCAGTTTCCAGGTGAGACACAATTATGAAACACTAGCCGAGTTGCTCAGTGTTGCACGGGACAAAAAGCAACCACTGCAGGACCTTATGACTCCTTGCATTATCCAGTCAAATTTTGGTAGGGCAGTGCTATGGCAAAGACAACGTCATGCCCCAAACTCACAACAAACATAGAAACCACGCATAGCCTAATCTACGTCAAACGTGCACTTATGTAATATCCCCACCCTCGGGGAAATTTTTTATTTGTACGAACCGTCCCTATGGGCTCCTGGGCGTGCCTACAGAATTTCAGATACGAAGGAACACACAGACATAGTCACAAACTACTTTATTATATTGATAACCTCTTTAGGGAGTTTTGATTTATAATAATAATATAAAAACTTCTATCCAGCCTAAACCCTTGGAAGCCACAGAGGCGCATCAGAACGATACGGTCAGGCAGATCTATATTCAGTGTAACAGTTGTCAATGTATTGGTGAATACTGTAAGGAGGATAAGGTTAAAACAACGAGTTTTCAGATGATTACAACATTATTATTATGTTTCCCACTGACCTATCACCAACAGGGAGTGAAGTAAAGAGTTGGTGCGGCAACCAAGAAAGCCCTGGTTCTAGTTTAGTTTATGACCTCACCAAGGAGTTTTGACTGATGTGGTCTAGTCATTGAGTAAAGGGTAGAGGGTGTCATCTTCACGTGATGTTTTCATTAAGAAAACATAGGCCCTATTGAGTAAAATACCCCCCCCACTTTATGGAGAGAAGTACTTATGCTCTAAGGAAAACAACAGTGTGATTGTGTAATACAAGGTTTAAGAAGATTGCCATCCAAGGCAAAGGCCCAGATGGCAAGTGGACAAGGAAGCCATTGGCTTATCGAGAGTCCAACATTTTTCATATATGTGTAACACGCCCTCCTGAGATATGTGTCAACCTTGTTTTTAAACATATTCATGCTGCTAGCATTTAAACACTTAAGTATTTAGCACACCAGATAATATTTACCCAGATATCACCCAGTGAACCCCCCAGGACAGTTTTAACAAGATTTAACAAGATTTGCCATCCAAGCCAAAGGCCCAGATGGCAAGTGGACAAGGAAGCCATTGGCTTATCGAGAGTCTAACAATGTTCATCTATTTATAACCCTGCCCTCCTGAGATATGTGTCAACCTTGTTTTTAAACATATTCACGCTGCTAGCAGTTACACAATCTGCAGACAATTTGTTCCATTAATTTATTGTCCTCTGTGAGAACGAGTGCTTCCTGATGTCCAATCTACATTGATCCTTTACTAATTTTACCTCATGTCCTCTAGTTCTGCTATCCTTCTTGAGTGAGAAAAACATATTTCTATCAATATTTTCATACCCATTCAATATCTTAAAAACTTCAATCTGATCTCCTCTTAACCACCTTGTCTCTAGAGTTGTTAAACCACATTCTTTCAGGCGTTCTTCATAACTAAGGTCTCTAAGTTCTGGAATCATTTTAGTTGCTCTCCTTGGTATGCGTTCAAGCGTATCTATATCCTTCTTACGATATGGTCTCCATACTTGTATACAGTATTCTAAATGAGGTCTAACTATTGCTTTATAAAGAGGTATAATTAACTTTTTTCCCTTGTATGTTATGTTTCTTCTAATCAATCCAAGAATTTGATTACCCTTTGAAGCTGCAATACCACACTGCTCTGAAACTTTCATATCAGCGCTTATTGTAACTCGTAAGTCCTTTTCTTTTACAGTAGTACCCAGAGCAGTATCTCCCATTTTATAGTTTACATTCAAGTTCCCATGTCCTGTATGTAGGCATTTACATTTCCCAAAATTGAACAGCATCTGCCATTTCTCAGACCATTTCACTAATCTGTCTAGATCGTTTTGTAAATGTTGTTTATCACCATCAGTATTAACCTTTCTAAACAGTTTTGTGTCATCCGCAAATTTCAGTACGTTACTTGTTATACTGTCGTCCAAGTCACTGATATAAATTAAGAATAATATATGTCCTAATACTGATACTTGAGGTACCCCACTCTAAACCAATTTCCAATTTGAAACTTCTCCATCTACTACAACTCGTTGTCTTCTGTCAGTCAGCCATTGTTCTATCCAGTCAGTTATGCTATCCCCGATACCATGGGCTTTTAATTTAAGTAGTAATCTTTGATGTGGCACTTTGTCAAAAGCTTTCTGAAAATCTAAGTAGATAATATCTACTGGCGATCCCACGTCTATCCACTTAGTGATTTCTTCCAAAAAACATAACATATTTGTTAAGCATGACCTCGCTTTAAGGAATCCATGTTGAGATGAATTTAATAATTTATGCTTAACGAGGAAGTCCACCATATGGTCTTTAATTAACCTTTCTAATAATTTACAAATCACTGACGTTAAACTCACTGGTCTGTAATTCTCTGACTTATTTCTCGAACCCTTTTTAAATAATGGTATGATGTTTGCTTCTTTCCATTCAAACAGAACAACTCCCTCTTTTAATGAAAGTTGAATACTCTTGCAAGTGGTATACTGATTTGATCTACTGTTTCCATTAGTAATTTTGGAGGAATCCCATCCACTCCTGGTGATTTGTTATCCTTCATTGCCATTATTTTCTTAGCTACCAATTCTGGAGTTACAACTAATGGTCCTAAATAGTCAGATTTAGCCCCCTGAAATTTAGCATCAGCAACTGGTAATGAACTAATATCTTCTTTGGTAAACACTGAACTGAAGTGACCATTTAGGTCTTCCGCCATTAAAAACCCCTGTGATATTATATTTCCAGCACTGTCTTCTAGAGGTCCAACCTTGTCTTGTACGTTTTGTTTATTCCTGACATATGCATAAAAACTCTTGCTGTCATTTTTTATGTTACATGCTAGTTTTTGCTCATAGCTTCTTTTAGATTGTCTGATTTCAGTTGTAGCTGCATTAAGTGCCTCTTTGTATTTTGCATAGTCTTCTTCCTTTCTGTTACGCCTATAAACCCTCCACATAGTTTGTTTTAGCATTATTTTTCTAATAGCCTCTTTTGACAAGTGTTTCTTCACCGTTTTCCTTGTTGTTGGAAGGGAACAAATTTATCGATGATACTCTCAATTTCATATTTTAGAATATTCCAACATTCAATTGCGGTCTTATTCATCAGCATGTTATTCCAATCTTGCTTTGCTAAGTATTTTCTCATATCTTTGTAGTTACCTTTGTGGAAGTTTCTCTTGTACGTTTTCTTATTTTTACTTTCTGATTTTACATTGATGTCAAAATGTATTTGATTATGGTCACTATTACCCAATGGTTCAAATATTTTTACATTGTCCACTAATTCTTTTTGTGATGACAAAACTATATCTAATACATTTTCTCCCCTGGTTGGTTCTAGTACGTGCTGAGTAAGAAAGCTATCCTGGATTAAAAATAGAAATTGTTGGTCCTCAATCCCTGTGTTCTCTAGAGAATTCCATTGTATGTGTCCATGGTTAAAATATCCCATTATGATACATTCCCCTTTACTAACTTCCTTTATAGCGTTTTTTATTTTGTGTTGTCCTCTTCGTTTATATTTGGACTTCGGTAAACTAATCCAATAGTTAATTTTGAATTTCCTGAAACAATTTTGCACCAAACAGCTTCATCGCAATCTGCTTCCCTTTCTAGTTTTATTTCATAAGCCTGAATGGATTCTTTAACATATAAAATAACTCCCCCGCCCCTTCTTCCTATTCGATCTTTCCTAAACATTACATATGCTGTCAGTCCTAATTCAGCATCTGTTATATCTATGTTGGCCCATGATTCAGTTATACCAATTATGTGAGGGTCAATATCTTCTACCATAATGTTTAATTCGTTTTTCTTATTTACTATGCTCCTTGCATTTAAACATACGCATCTATAACCTTTTTCAGAAATGCTTTTCGGATGATTTGATATTGGTTTATCTGTGCTAGTGGCCTCTTGTTCTGCTTGAGACACCTCTAGGTAACCCCCCTGCACTTCTAGTTTAAAGAATGTTTACTTCCAAAAATATCTTTTTTGCCGCCATATCTATGGAAAACTTGAGTTATGAATTTGAGTCTTGAAAATATGTGCCCCGGGATCTGTAGTTGTGACTGTAGTTGCCTAATCATTGGGTAAAAATAATTCTTCACTCGAAGTTGTCATACAGTAGGCAGTCCATAAAGAGTAAAAATCAGGCCCCTAAATTTTGGTGAGCATTGCCAATGCTCCAATAAAAAGAACAATGTCTAGAGTCCATGATATGTTGGGTATTGTAACCCAATGGACCAAGTGAGACCCTGAATGTCTGATGACATGTCACAGCACTCAGAATATAACATCTGTTTCAGACCCTAAAAGGCATGTTCCATGACCCGGAGATACGCCAGGACGTGACAATGCGGTTGACCAATCCAACGTTGGATTGGGGCCCGGCACTGCCCGAGAACTTCCGCAAGTTCTCGGTTGACCGCAACCTACACCCAGGTGTTGCCAACGTCGAGCTCGGTGACGATGAAGTCTTCGGAGGCGGAACCGAGCTCAAGGACGTACGATGTGCGAACCCTGACGAAAAGGTTCACTTGGTCCACTTCAAGGACAAGGTCGATGTCGAGGGCGAGCAAGGTGAGGTGAATGTCAAGGATCAGGAACTAGGTCAAGGTGATGCCAGCACAAAAGAGCAAGGTCAAGGTGATGTGAACATTAAGGGTCAGGAGCAAGGTCAAGGTGATGCCAGCACAAAGAAGTAAGGTCAGGGAGAAAAGAAGGGTGGAGCTAGGAGTGCGGGGGAAGATGAGGAGAAAGGCGGAAATGGTGAAAAATAAAGACATTGTGACATTTACAGTGTGTTTCTTGCCAAACAGCACACATACATTGCTCTGGCCAGTCCAGTGGACATAAGTGACCGCATTTTCAACACATATTGGTAGCTGGTGTGAATGGTCAACAGATGTGAGCTTTGAATGTCGTCTATGATTTCTTGTCATTTTGTTGAACCACTCGGTGCTTAAGATAATATTCCTCATCGCAGGAGAATACAGCATCTTGCAAGGCCAGTAAATAGATAATATCCCTCATCACAGGAGAATACAGCATCTTTGTAAGACTTGCGAGACCAGTAAAAAGGATGTTGCTGTAACATTTTAGTTTGAATTAATGACATGAGTGTCACCGGTGATGGGGAAGCACAAACGTATTTGATAGGTTTGGTTTCTGATGGTTTTGGTGATTAATGTGTGGAGTGGCGTGATATTATCTTAGTGTTCTTGTAAACATGTCTCAGTGTCCGTGCATACGATGTGGGCAAATTGTAGACCTAAGATTTAATGTGTAATGTTTAAACTAGTCTTCTTTTACCTGTAAAAGTTCAACAACTGCCGTGTCACATTAACAGTGTGTTTGGTCTTGTTGTGGCTTAAGTGAAAGTATGTGTAGTCACATGATTTGTCTCAGAGATATCAGTATTTCCACATTAGTTAACCTGATCTGATTTGGTTAGCATGTCAGATGTAGTTAGTTTTCCATGCTTGCACAACTAGTAACATATCAATGTGGGTATTTTCTTAATGCACATGGATTATACATATATAAATACTAGCTTGTTGAAATACCAAAAGTCAAACTGATTTATGGAGTATAGATTGTATTTGATACATTTATACAAGCAGACGTGAACACTGTCATTTTAGGGATCCAAATGACAAATATTGGAGCAAATTTTGTCATATGCATTTTAATTGAAGATAACATTGATGTATTTCACTGTCTTATGTTTATGGTTACAATGACTTAACTCTTTAAACATTTCACTGTCTCACATTTATGGTTACAATGACTTATCTCTTGAAATATTTCTCAAACTAACAAACAAATTCACCATTTTATCAGCACGTACATTTTTAACTTGTGATGTATGAAATGCTTCCAAACCTGTTTTGCATGAATGTTTTTTCCGTTTTGATTATGTAACTGCTGCTATGCGACCAAACTTACAAGACATTGAATTAAGTTGTGGCTGAAAATTGGCTTGTAGTTATGGAAAAGGTAGTTTATGAGAAATGTGCATACAAATGTAGGTGTAGTATGATGGGTTTTGTTCAGCAAATACAAATGTTTGCAGCGTGTAGGGATGTTTTCATTCATAACTCACATGGACCAAGACAAAACTTATATTGAGGTGACAGAAAACAGCAGACTTTTATCCAAGGTCAGGTTTGATTTTTTACCAAGGCTGGAAACCCAGATGAGTTCACAGACTTTTATGAAAGCAATAATCTGTTTTGTAAGCAACACATTTTCTACAGCAGCATTAAATGTTGGAAGAATAAACCGTAATAACAAGATTGCATATATTGAAAATCAACTTCTTTCTTATATTTTGATCAGAAAAGTCAGGGAAATTTATATCTTTGGAGCCTTGACATCTCATGTTGGGCATTGGATACATAATAAGGACTCCTTTTATATCTTGTAGCGATGTGTTTCTTAAAAGTGATGTCTGTCTTGGAGGTTGTTTCAGCCACATACAGTACATTCATCAGTCTATCTTCATCACTGGCAGTGTGTCTACATAGTGTGTACACAGCGTGTTCACATCTTTCATCACTTGATAGCAGCTCTATGTATGATGCTGCTGTGATCTTTGCCATGTCTATTTTTGCTACTGTAATGTACATTAAATAGTGGAATATTGTCTAAAGAATAAAGTAGACAAGAATCAGTCTGTTGTGATATCTTGTGGTGTGTTGTGGTTTCCATCAGTTTAATTGCAAATTGCTTCGAAAAGCAAACAATGATTTTTTCTCACTGCTAAATTGATTTCTCTACGTTTATTGTTCTATCAAAACAGTGGTTTTAGGTTTTTTATTTTTTCTGCTGCACCACTACACGGTAGTAAAGGGTGACTAAGCCACCCCCTAGATACGCCACCGTATCAAAACAAGTACTTTGTTCAGTTACAAAACCATTGTGAAGCGAGAAAAAAGCATTGTCTCTTGAAGCTAAGCATTTACCAAAGACAAGCAGTTTGCATATCAAGAGGACTTTATTAAACGGACATATACAACATGACGCCAAGCCTTGACAAATTGTGATATTTATACATATTTCTTCTTATTATATCTTATATACACATTAACAGACACATAAGACCGTAGCATAACTTAATTACCTATGAGAAATATCACAGAAAACCCAGACAATGTCAGGAATTTAAGACACATTACATACTTAATATAGCACAGTGACGTTATATTTATACATGTACAGTTGCTGTGGGACACTTGGGCCGTAGAAACTCCACTGTTTTACTACACATTTTTCTTCCTGACACAATAAAGTTTTTTAACTTTCAACAACCTTTTCAATCTTCTTTCAAGAACTTGTTTTCCTAATCCAGATGACCTTCTTTATTTAGTGCACACTTCTATTGGCTTCCCTGTCAATCACCTTGGTGCTCCCCCTGTCAATCACCTTGGTGTTCCCCTGTCAATCACCTTAGTGCTCCCCCGTCAATCACCTTGGTGCTCCCCCTGTCAATCACCTTAGTGCTCCCCCTGTCAATCACTTTGGTGCTCCCCCGTCAGTCACCTTGGTGCTCCCCCGTCAGTCACCTTGGTGCTCCCCCTGTCAATCACCTTGGTGCTCCCCCTGTCAATCACCTTGGTGCTCCCCCGTCAATCACCTTGGTGCTCCCCCGTCAATCACCTTGGTGCTCCCCCTGTCAATCACCTTGGTGCTCCCCCAGTCAACAGTGCAATTATTCTTGTAGAATACAACTGAAGATTGTTGTAACATCAAAAGTAAGTTATAGTTGTGCCAACAAGAAGAATAATGTAATCTTTCAATTCCCAACTTGATGAATACGTTCACAAATGTAGTGTTGTAGTTCAACACAACATACGTACATGACTAAAATGGCACCCAACACCACATGGAACGTCACTAGCTCCACAGCATTCTAATCAGGGAAACTGATAAATCTACATGGCAGAAATGTGTGTTAACACTATTGTAACAAAACATTTCGGCAGTTGTAATATTTGGCAACATGCACACACCAGAGCATAACTTGAGTGGCACTTACTAGCTATGTGACAGTACCCACTCACCGGACACTTTTCTATGATGTAGACTTGCCAAGAACAACCTCTAGGCAGTTAAATATTATTTTCACAAACTAATATATTACCTGTGAAAAGTGAGTTTTACTGCATCAGATTTATCCTGAAACTGTATGTTTGTATCTAACATCCATGAAATAAATCAGTTATACGGGAGGATCACGAATGGCATAATGTCGAATTAACCAGTTGTCTGGGCTGGTTTTCTTGAAAGACACAAATTACAAGTTTTCCGTAAACACAGCTGCAAAGCCTGGGAGGAGGGTCACTCATGGAATATCTAATTTACTCAGATATTCCGTGAGTGAAATCCCCGGACAGCTTCGCTGCCATATTTATGGAAAACGTGAGTCAAAGTCTTTCAAGAATATGAGTCCAGAGGACAGTTGCGAAATAAACCATTGATCTAGCGACACGTGTAGTTGGATCTTCAGCTAGTTGACCAACGTTCGGCTAACAAGTTTTATCTGGGACCATATCTGTAGTCGGCACTTCCATTCATGTACTGTTCAATGTCACCTCTGCCGTACATGTCGATCTGGTTGTTGTAGTTCATGTTGTCTGCACCAGAGGGATCCATGACGAACCCCACCTTGCCTTCAGGGCGCTCATATGGATCGTACTCCACCGGATAACTGCAATGTATTTTACAAGGTTGTAGCCTGATCAACACGTTAGAAAAATTCACCTTCAAGAGCATGTGTTTAGATAGAACTAGAATCAACTATAATCTCCCACCAAACAAATAATAATAATAATACATTTAATTGATTTACAACCACAGAGGTTGAATATTACACATAGTTACATAACAAAATTAAAATATTAAATACAATGAAATAATTGAGCATTGCCATTGCATATAAATAAATGAATAAATAAATAAAATCATATAATATATATATATATATATATACACATATATATATATATATATATATATATATATATACATAATTTAATAAGTTCGAACATAGGGGCTCAAATATATAAACACATGGACTTACTCAACTACCTTTGTCCTATTCCGCATACAGCTGTACATGTCAGTAAATACTGTATTATTGAAGTTTCCCTCCATGTACACATGCATTAAAATACAAAACATAAATACATTATGTACACAGCAGGCCTTGTAACAGAAACGTACAACTAAATGTGCACTTACCCTGCCATTGGCCCATATCCGGGAGGCATCCCATACTCAGCCCTCTCAGCCAGGTAATCCTCTGGGGACATTAGTCCTGCCTCGTAGCCATCTGTTGACATACACAGGTAAGTTCTTATATAGCGCAGTATCCAGTCCATAGCTCTACACCCCCTGCAAGACCTGTTCATTCCAATAGCAACACAGCTTCTCTGGGAAACTTTCAGCCATGCTGCAATTACTGCTCATCCATTTATATCCACCACTGTCTGTAGCCAGGTACTCATTTATACAGCTGAGTGAACAGTGGCAATGGGGAGTAAACAAAACTGCATAAGCTTCGAAACAGCAGCAGGTGGACTCGAACCAGGGTCCTCTTGACTGAGTCTGTTTCTGCACTGCCAAGGTACTGCACCGGCAAGGTACTGCACCGCCAAGGTACTGCACCAGCAAGGTACTGCACCGCCAAGGTACTGCACCGCCAAGGTACTGCACCGGCAAGGTACTGCACTGCTAAGTTACTACACCCCATAAGTACAATATGAACAATTAAGAGTATATTTTAGCATGTGGAGTAGTTTCTTATGGAATTCATCTACTCATTCACACGGTGGGTCAAGTCTGAACAACCTGTACTTACCACCTACTCACCATGTGTTGCTTTGTCCACCATGCGACATATGGATCACTACCGGTGAGTCAAGTCTGAACAACCTGTACCTATCACCTACTCACCATGTGTTGCTTTGTCCACCATGCGACATATGGATCACTACCGGTGAGTCAAGGCTGAACAACCTGTACCTACCACCTACTCACCATGTGTTGCTTTGTCCACCATGCAACATATGGGTCACTACCGGTGAGTCAAGTCTGAACAACCTGTACCTACCACCTACTCACCATGTGTTGCTTTGTCCACCATGCAACATATGGGTCACTACCGGTGAGTCAAGGCTGAACAACCTGTACCTACCACCTACTCACCATGTGTTGCTTTGTCCACCATGCAACATATGGATCACTACCGGTGGGTCAAGTCTGAACAACCTGTACTTACCACCTACTCACCATGTGTTGCTTTGTCCACCATGCAACATATGGGTCACTACCGGTGGGTCAAGTCTGAACAACCTGTACTTACCACCTACTCACCATGTGTTGCTTTGTCCACCATGCGACATATGGGTCACTACCGGTGGGTCAAGTCTGAACAACCTGTACCTACCACCTACTCACCATGTGCAGCCAAGATAAATACTACACAATGGGAATAGTATCAGTTATGATAAATACTACACACTGGGAATAGTATCAGTTATGAGGGTAGCCAACAAAATAATTTATGCAACAAGTTATGTATTTTGAACACAAGTGCAGAGCATTATATGGGTTGGGGAAGGCAGTGTTAGTTGAGCCATTTTTCATCCTTTTTGATATGTAGTGCACAATCATATTCATGAGACAAACTTGTTTTTACTCACATAAACTGTGATTATTAGTAGATCATTGTATACCAAGGTAATATTATTAGTAGATCATTGTATACCAAGATAATATTATTAGTAGATCATTGTATACCAAGATAATTAGTAGATCATTGTATACCAAGATAATATTATTAGAAGATCATTGTATACCAAGATAATATTATTAGTAGATCATTGTATACCAAGATAATATTATTAGTAGATCATTGTATACCAAGATAATATTATTAGTAGATCATTTTATACCAAGATAATATATCTAGCATGAATAGATAATTTTGTGTAGCTGATTCAAATAGGGTTGGTAAGCTGTCTCAACTAACACTTGGTGTGGGGTAAGTTGAGCCACAGTGTAGCATAAGTTGGTTAAATGCTTTATTTGTATAATTTACATAAGCCTTGTACTAAAATTCCATAACGACTCAGCCAACACATCTACCCAATGGGTACAACACATCTACCCAGTGGGTACAACACGTCTCTGACAAGTCTGCATGGCGAATTAATAAGTCGACACAATTAATTAATATATACTTAAAGGCCAATCATAACCAGTGTAACTAATTGCTAATATATTACCTTGTCGCTATCCGATGTCCCAATTTGTTCGAACAAATGAATTCCCTGATGTATTTTGGGGTAAAGAACACTCATCTTCGTTCTTTACCCGCTGCTCAGCTAACCCTCCCTTGGGCCTTGGGTGGCTCAACTAGCCCCATTGCAACAATTAAGCATTTTAAGTTAACTTTTCAATAATGTGCGAAGTGATGTAAATAATTTTCTTCCCTGTGCCTAGTTAAACTATTTGTAAGTGTACAGATAATAAAGTCTGGTCACATGCATTGATAGTTTATATACCAGTAGACACTAATCATAATCACCAAAAGTTTATAAAAACATCAAAAAACATACTTTTAACTCAACAGTTTCAGGCCGTTGTGACAAATGGCGCTTATTGTACATCACAATCATGTTCTAATAACATATTCAATCACTGGGTGGTACCGTGTAACTATCGCTGCTGTAGTTTTCTGGGAAACATGGGTGGCTCAACTAACCCAGTGGCTCAACTAACACTGCCTTTCCCTACTTCTTGTGCTATTAAATGTCTGACCAGATTCGCATTGACACTTTGGTGACAGTGCAGTAAAATGCCCAACAGCACTCTTGGTTTTGGTGGGAATTTGAGTAAGACACCACATATTATGAAACTATAAAACTGACATCAGATATCAATGAAATGATGTCTGATGCACACCCACAGTTAAAATATGCATATATATAGATGTTTATCTTCCATGGAGCCAAGAACATATTAGAATAATCATGACATGTAAACGGTAAAAAGAGAACTTTGATACAGTATATCACAAGGGAGTTGAAACAAGAAAAAGGGAATCAAAGGATAGAATATGCAAAAACATGTAAAACCATCAGGAAACGGATGAAACATGAAATCCGCCAATATAATATGAAAAAGATTGAACAGACCATCCTAGAGCACAGAAACCTCAAACGAGCTAAACGACAACTCATACTTGGGAAATCACAAATAATTACCCTCAAATCCAGTGATGGGAGTTGTCATAAATGCTAGAGATGAAATCATTAGCAGGGCAGAAGAATTCTATCAAGATCTGTATTCCAATAAAAAGAAACTACCAAAATCCGATATCAACATAGATGAGGATCAAGTACCAGACATCACAAGAGACGAGGTCAGAAAGGCACTGAAAGATATGAAGAAAGGTAAAGCACCAGGAGAAGATGAAGTCCTAACAGAGGGACAGAGGGGCATAGTGTGCAAACAGCTTGCTGAACTCTTCACCCAGTGGATCAGATCAAGCAAGATTCCAGGTATAGCTAGAAAAATGCAATCATCATACTACTACACAAGAAAGGAGATATTAAGGATCTGAAAAATTACAGACCCATCAGCCTTCTCTCAAATCTGTATAAGTTATTCACCAAAGTTCTAACAAACTGCATTACCAACATCCTAGATTTCAACCAACCTAGAGAACAGGCAGGATTCAAAAGCAGTTTTTCAACAACTGACCACCGACATGTAATAAACCAGATCATCCAAAAACATGAAGAATATAGGCAACCATTGTCTGGGTTTCATCGATTATGAGAAAGCCTTTGACAGCGTTGACATCCCAGCAGTTCTTGAAGCTCTGGTCAACCATCCTACATCAATATCATCAACACAATATATAACCAGGGAACATCAACCGTCAGACTCCACAAAGACAGCAACAAGATCTATATAGATAGAGGGTAAGACAGGGGGACACTGTCTCACCTAAATTGTTTAATGCTGCTCTAGAAAGAATCTTCTGGAGGTTAGACTGGGACAGAAAGGGAATCAACATAAACGATGATCATCTGAGCCATCTCCGCTTTGCTGATGATATTGTCCTTACCACAAACAATGCAGAAGGACTAGAGGAAATGTTAAATGACCTCAACAAAGAACGTAACAATATTGGGTTAAGAATCAACATGAAGAAGACAAAAGTTACGCTAAAGTCAAAGAAATTAAAGTTAACGATGACATTATAGAAAAACTGACAGATATATTTAGGACAACTTGTAAAAACAGATTACAGCCATTTAGAAGAAGTTAAAAGGAGAACCCAAACTGGGTGGAGTGCCTTCGGAAAATTGAATGACATTATGAAGAGTAACATGCCCATATGCCTGAAACGTAGAGTCTTTAACCAATGTTTATTACCATCTATGACATATGATGCAGAGACTTGGGCAATGACAAAAAATGGAACAAAAACAACACAAACACAACCAGGAATTACCAAGAGAGATAGAAAAACTAGCAAATGGATCAGAGAACAAACTAATATCCAGGATATCATAAAACAAGTTAAAATTAAAATCAAGAAATGGAGATGGGCGGGACGCCTTGCTAGAACGAAGGAAAAACAAGTTAAAATCAAGAAATGGAGATGGGCGGGACGCCTTGCTAGAACAAAGGACAACAGGTGGACAAAGATAACAACAGAATGGAGACCAATGACAGGTTCTTGAAGTCAGGGACAACAAAAAACTAGATGGAGAGATGAATTGTAAAGTTTGCTGGCATGACATGGACAAGGACGGCACAGGACAGAAGTAAATGGTACCAGCTTGGGGGGCCTTCGCCCTGCAGTGGGCTGACAATGGCTGAGATGATGATCAATTGATCACTTGAGCAACCCCATCAGTAAACAGATGTCTATCACCAATTCCTGACAAACAACAACAGCGCACACTTCCTGCAAGCACTAGATGGCAGCACCTGTCACCGCTGAAGCAGGCAATGCATTCCCTGTACGGCAGGAAACAGCGGGTAGCCATGACAACGCAGGGTTAAGAGCCAAACCCGAGCACAATGCAGGATTAGTTATTCATTCTCAGGCATTGATTTTGTGGAAGGGGATCCAAGATTACTAGATAATTTCTTTAAGAATCCTTGACAATCAATCACTAGCACTTGTAAATATTACCAAGACTTTTGCCACTTTAAATAGCCATATATATTCTTCTCTTCAGAGTTAAAACTTTTGAGATAAAATTAAGATAATTTGCTTTTATTCTCACTACAGCTATCATAATTCAATTACTGTTTATGTATATATGTATGGTAAATGCCATATTTTAAAATAATATTACATTTCACATTTTTCTATACTTTACACATTTCTTTCATATGGGGTCTGTATTAGTATTCGTATGTAAACATAATCTACATCATGTTAGCTCATGCCAGCGATAGCTTTGTGTGGAATGATTTTCATATGAAGCCCAAAAATCAATGCCTAGTTATTTAGAGCATGCCACCGTACTCACATAAGTCTAGATCTTCTGCTTTGAAAAACTCTGGAAGAGACAGTGTTACGACATGACTGACTGCAACGTTTGACAAGACCTGTAGTCACAATTCTGAGTGAACCAACATTGTAAATCGACTGCGGCATGCTTAGACTTGTTGCAGAATGTCTGTCACACCCAGTTTGAATTCTTGTTAAAAGTACAAAGTCAGATCGTTTTTATCATAAAATGATGTCATGTAGTATAAACTATATAATATTTTAACATCTTGATAACCCAAATGTGTTTTAATTAATCAACTTTTAAAAAATATACCGTGACCATTGTCTGCTTAATTGGAATGTTTTGGGACAAATATCAAGTTTATGTCGAATGTGGATGGACCATCGTTTTATGAGTGTTAAGGCCACACACGGCAGGTAGATAGAATAATTTTTTTATTTGTGCAAATCGTGCAATTTTTTCTGCCAAAAGTATAGAATGGGTCTTAGTGAGTAAAATATATATTGAACTTTTTTCAGCCAGACCCCCGTTTCCATGGTAACAAACAAAATGTCTACTATTCTGACCAAATATTGGCAAATTTAGAAACACTGCCATTCTTTATTGAACCCATATGAGTATAACTCTGGCAAATCCATGTTCAGTGCACATTCTACTGTAAAATGACCAGAGCATTTGTTAAAATGTTGTTTTATTTTTAAAATAATTTTTTTTAAAGTGCGAAAAAAAACTTTGTTTTTGGCAACAAATACGGGTTTATGTTTCAAACTGTTGACGACTTTTAATTAATGAATAAAAGTGATTTAGAGGTATGTAATTGCTATAAAAGTGAACTTTATACATAATAAATATACAAAGCTATTGGAATACAGTGGAAACACATTTTGAATATTTTTTTATAGAAAAATGACATTTCACCTGGGGTGTCTCCCCTTAACTACACGTCGATCATGAGACTCCGCAAACGCTCAACACCGATAAACTTTAAACACCGGCACTGGAAATTGTCAACAGTTGTTTGCGAATGGACTGAATGGAAAGGCTGGTATTCAAAACAGATTATATAAAATATTGTAATTCATCAAAACACATTGGGCAATCAATACATTAGGACAGATATAGTTTATGATATATACTGTATTCGACCTAGTAAGCAAACAGTACGCTTGAAAAAATCGGGCCACTGAAAAGTGTCAAGGAATCTGTTCTTATAAGCGTATACCAAAATTTGTTTCTCTGGACCATCAGGTAACTGTACAATAGTGGTGTCATTTGGTGACTGGTGTAGAACAACTGAAAAGTGGTGCCAACTGTTTAACACCAGACGGCGACCCCATTCAGTTGTTCCACACTAGTCAATTTACAATAATTATGGGTCCTGCTGATTAAAAAGGGGTGTACATTAATTAGGTCATGCATGCTTCATAGCTTGAATACGGTACCATGATTGTATGACAAAACTGATGAGACTTTGTACCTTCATAGCAAACTGTAATTTGAACAATCCTCGTGCCTGGCACATGAAACATACAAAAGAACCAAACTTGAAAACGTTTTAAAAATGTCTTCCTTTTTAGAACTGGAGCATCTAACCGCACTGCAATGGTTCCAGTTTCACTCACCAGGTGCACTGTAGAAGAGGTCGGGGCGGTCGAGGATGTCTGTGTCCTGGAGGTAAGGTTGGAAGGGCTCCTCGCCGTACATGTAGCTGTCCGACATGTCTTCCATTTGGCGAGACTCGACCATCTCCAGCCACTGGGAGTTGTGCCACCGGAACTTCTCCAGCTGAATCTTCTTGGCCCACTCGTCATCATGCTCCTGGAGGTAGCAGGACAGTCGTGACAGGTGTGATCAATGCGACAGGTGTGAAAACGTGTGATAAATGTCACATATGTGACAAGTATGACAAAGATGTGACTGGTGTGATAAATGTGACAAGTGTGATTGGTGTGATAAATGTGACAAATATGAGAGGTGTGACAGGTGTTACACATGTGAAGTGTGACATCCAAAACAGACTGGGAGAAGAGAGAAAGTGGGAGGGGTGAGAAAACAAGGGAGAAACGGGTCTTGAAAGAAAGTCATAATAGAGACAGGGAGAGAGTAAAGACAGGACCGGCTGGATTAGCACCGGAGACACTAAAATAGAGATGGAAAATCACAGAGAAGACCTCTAAGTAGAGATAAGCTTTCGGAAGATATGACAAACTTCCAGAGCAAACATCCAGAGTGGGATAAACTTCCAGGAACGATGCGTAGAGACCGATACATTAGCACAGAGTATGTATATGAAATCAGGGTGTATCACATACAGAGATGATGCTGAAGGTATGTCGCTAACAGAGATGACATCGAGTGTGTATAATTTGATTTAACAAGATTTAACAAGATTGCCACCCCAAACAACAAGTTCCAGATGGCAAGTGGACAAGGAAGCCATTGGCTTATCAAGAGTCCAAGAATTTTCTAATCTATGTGTAGCCCACCCTTATCATATATCTGTCAATTCTATTTTTAAACATATTCACACTACTAGCATTAACATAATCATTTGGCAGTTTGTTCCATTCATTTATCACCCTCTGTGAGAAAGAGTACTTTCTCATGTCCAACCTACACTGCTCCTTAACTAATACTGCTTTGTGTCCTCTGGTTCTACTGCCTTCTTTAAGTTTGAAGAACATATTCCTATCAACATCCTCATAACCGTTCACTATTTTAAACACTTCTATTTGGTCTCCTCTTAGTCTCCTGTTCTCTAGTGTTGTCAAACCACATTGTAATAAGCGACTTTCGTAACTAAGGTCTCTAAATTCTGGAATCATTTTAGTTGCTCTTCATTGTATTCTTTCTAGCTTGTCTATGTCCTTTTTACGATACGGCCTCCATGCTTGAATACAATATTCAAAATGTGGTTTAACTATTGCTTTATATTAATAGTTCTCCTAATTAGCCCTAGAATTAGACTTCCTTTTGAAGCAGCAATCCAACATTGGTCTGAAACTTTCATGTCAGTACAAAATGGTACTCCCAACTCCTTTTCTTGTGTAGTTCTACCTAGTACAGCATCCCCCATTTTATATTCTTTGTCCATGTTTCCATGTCCTATGTATATACATTTACACTTCCCAAAATTTAATAACATTTGCCATTTTTCTGACCATTTAACTGATTTATCTAGATCATCCTGTAAACTTTGTTTACTTGTATTATTAGTAACCTTTCTGAATACTTTTGTGTCATCTGTAAATTTGAGTACTCTGCTAGACATGTCATCCTCCAAATCATTTATATATATTAAAAACAGTATAAGGCCTAATACTGATCCCTGTGGTACCCCACTCAAAACAGATTTCCAGTTTGAAATCTCACCATCTACTATTACTCTCTGTCGTCTGTGTGTAAGCCACTTTTCTATCCAGTTGATTACATCATTGCCTATACCATGGGCTTTTAGTTTAAGTAACAATCTCTCATATGGCACTTTATCGAAAGCTTTCTGAAAATCTAAGTAGACAATATCCACTGGTGACACGTCATCTACCCACTTTGTAATTTATTAAAAAAAACAAGAGATTGGTTAGACATGAATTTACAGGGATGATGTTGAGGGTGTGACACTTACAGAGATGATGTCGAGGGTGTGTCACAGAGATGATATCGAGGGTGTGCTATTTACAGAGATGATGTCGAGGATGTGTCACTTGCAGATATGATGTCAAGGGCGAGTAACAGAGATGACATCGAGGAAGTGTCACAGAGATGATGACGAGGGTGTGTCACTTACAGAGATGATGTCGAGGGTGTGACACTTACAGAGATGACCCTTGAATGGATAGATGATCCGGTTTCTTGGTTATTAATATTAATCATAATTACCTCTCAAGAAACTTGCAGTTTGTTGTTGAATATTTCGACTGCATCTCGCAGTCTTCGTCAGCTGAAGAAGACTGCGAGATGCGGTCGAAATATTCAACAACAAACTGCAAGTTTCTTGAGAGGTAATTATGATTAATACAGAGATGACGTCGAGTTTGTGTCACATACAGAGATGATGTCGAGGGTGTATCACTTACAGAGATGATATCGAGGGTGTGTCACTTACAGAGATGATATCGAGGGTGTGTCACTTACAGAGATGATGACGAGGGTGTGTCACTTACAGAGATGGCGTCAAGGGTGTGTCACTTACAGAGATGATGTCGAGGGTTCCGTCGCAGACCTTCCTCACTTCGGGGTTCTTGTCATGCATGAGGTCGATGAGGTAGGCGGGCGCCTGAGTCTCTTTGATGATCACCTCCCGCGTTGACTGGTGGAAGATCATCTGGTAGAAGACGTAGACAATCTGCAGCACCATCTCATCGTCCTCCTGCTTAGCTGCAGACAACATACCCAGCCGTGACACACTTGAGACTGCTATGTCACAGGACATCTATTGTTAACTCATCATTAATAATTAAAGTCTACAACATTAGGATGTTATTTTATATACATTATTTTTATCATGAAATAATCAGATGTGAATGTCACTAAATAAATATTGCATGTGTTATTTAGTATACAATCACCTACTGAATTTTTACTGAATCTGACGATTGCCAAGGAAAACATCAATTATTATTATTATATGTTTCTTGAAGTCGACAAGTTCACGAAAGTTATATTCAAGTTATCAGTGAAACATTCAGACACAATAAAATTAATATGCAAAACTGTGTATTTATATAATTCCATCACTGCAATTCAATCACTGTTTACTGGCTCATATTCATAAATATTGCTGACTTCTGGAACGTGTTCATATATACAATTGTATACCGTCACGTATTCATATATACAGCTGAGTGAAATGCAGCAAGACAGAGTTAACTAAATTGACGAGGCTTCAAACGGTAGCAAAAGGATTTGACCTGTGGTCCCATCAAATGCATCTGATGCTTTAGCCACAGTGCTACTACTTTAGCCACAGTGCTACTACTTTAGCCACAGTGCTACTACTACTACCACGTGGAATAATAATAAACTTCTGTAGCGCCTAAAAACCCTAGGGACCTAAGCTGAGAGGGACCACAATGCAATGGAAATGCAATTTTTAATAACGACAACATATGGTGACTACTTGAAACCCTCTAGGACAGGGAGAAAGAGGTAGTTACCATTGAGGAGTTCAATCATGCTCTGGATGATTCCAGTCTGTGAGAGCAGCCTCGCACATGCGTCATCGTTACACACCGTACCCACCAAGATGACGACCTCCAACACAAGGTCATCTTCCGACGCTCCTATCAAATACAACGTTATATAGCACATACTATTGTTTCAACAGTTCCCAGATATATACATTATTGTGCCCTTCAATCTACCAAAGTTCCCCCGATATCCTCCTCTGTCCCATATTACAGATTTCCCTTCCCTCTCAGAATCTTCCACACACTTCCCTATCAGCCTGTCTTCCAGCCAGTCCTCTTAGCACTAACAACCCTCTTTTCAGCTCCTCCCTCAACATACATATCATGTTTCTCAATGTCTCCCTTTCTCTGCCCTCCGACTCTCCCATGCTATTCCTCTCTTAT
This sequence comes from Lamellibrachia satsuma, assembly GCA_033239005.1. Taxonomy (NCBI): domain Eukaryota; kingdom Metazoa; phylum Annelida; class Polychaeta; order Sabellida; family Siboglinidae; genus Lamellibrachia; species Lamellibrachia satsuma. The sequence continues at coordinate 5,244,943 of BSQZ01000013.1, read as the reverse complement.
CCCCAATCCCACTCTCCCTAGCCCAAAATATTTACTTAAAGGGAATGTTTATTGGTGTGTCTTTCATACAGTGGTCTCTATAGATGTTTATTGGTGTGTCTTTCATACAGTGGTCTCTATAGATGTTTATTGGTGTGTCTCTCATACAGTGGTCTCTATAGATGTTTATTGGTGTGTCTCTCATACAGTGGTCTCTATAGATGTTTATTGGTGTGTCTCTCATACAGTGGTCTCTATTGATGTTTATTGGTCTGTCTCTCATACAGTGGTCTCTATAGATGTTTATTGGTGTGTCTCTCATACAGTGGTCTCTATAGATGTTTATTGGTGTGTCTCTCATACAGTGGTCTCTATTGATGTTTATTGGTCTGTCTCTCATACAGTGGTCTCTATAGATGTTTATTGGTCTGTCTCTCATACAGTGGTCTCTATAGATGTTTATTGGTCTGTCTCTCATACAGTGGTCTCTATAGATGTTTATTGGTCTGTCTCTCATACAGTGGTCTCTATAGATGTTTATTGGTGTGTCTCTCATACAGTGGTCTCTATAGATGTTTATTGGTGTGTCTCTCATACAGTGGTCTCTATAGATGTTTATTGGTGTGTCTCTCATACAGTGGTCTCTATAGATGTTTATTGGTGTCTCTCATACAGTGGTCTCTATAGATGTTTATTGGTGTGTCTCTCATACAGTGGTCTCTATAGATGTTTATTGGTCTGTCTCTCATACAGTGGTCTCTATAGATGTTTATTGGTGTGTCTCTCATACAGTGGTCTCTATAGATGTTTATTGGTGTGTCTCTCATACAGTGGTCTCTATAGATGTTTATTGGTCTGTCTCTCATACAGTGGTCTCTATAGATGTTTATTGGTGTGTCTCTCATACAGTGGTCTCTATAGATGTTTATTGGTGTGTCTCTCATACAGTGGTCTCTATAGATGTTTATTGGTCTGTCTCTCATACAGTGGTCTCTATAGATGTTTATTGGTTAAAATCACCCCCCTTGCTCACCTCCCTTACAAAAGGCGATAAGGGAGGTAAGCAAGGGGGAATGTGTTATAATGGGTGATTTTAACCATGGCCATATACAGTGGGAATCATTAGATAGTGATGGAGGTGACGACCATCAGTTTCTACTTCTAACACAGGACTTTTTTCTTACTCAACATGTCTTGGAACCAACCAGAGGTTGGAATGTGTTGGATTTAATTTTGTCTTCTCAAAATGAATTAGTTGACAATGTTAAAGTACACGAACCTTTGGGTTCAAGTGACCATAACCAAATCCATTTTTATATAAAAGTAAAAACAGGGAATACATATAAAAAACAATGGAGGAGGAATTTCAACAAAGGCAAATATAAAGTGATGAGAACATATCTAGCAAATATAGATTGGAATAACTTGCTGAAGAACAAGACAGCAACAGAATGCTGGACTTGTTTAAAATATGAGATTGAGGGCATTATTGAGAAATTTGTTCCATTAAGAAAACAAGGGAAATGGTTCAGGAAGAAACACCTGTCAAACGAGGCTATTAGAAAATTGCTCACAAACAGATGCTGTGGAGGGTATACAAACACACTGGAAATGTAGAACACTACACAAATTACAAAGAGGCACTTAACCTAGGTACAACTGAAATTAGAAAATCTATAAGAACCTTTGAAAAAAAATTGGCAGATAATATAAAAAAATGACAGCAAGAGTTTCTATGCTTATGTAAGGAGTAAACCGAAAGTTCGAGATAAGGTCGGACCACTGGAAAACAACAGTGAAAACATAATTTCAGACGGGTTCCAAATGGCAGAGGTCCTGAATGAGTATTTCAGCTCAGTTTTTACCACAGAAAATATCAGCTAACTTCCAGTTCCATTGACTAAATTTGAGGGCAATAAATCAGAACATTTAGGGCAGTTATTTGTAACTCCTGAAATGATAGCAAAGAAAATTAAGAAGATGAAAAGATAATAAATCACCTGGAGTTGATGGGATACCACCAAAAGTGCTTAAGGAAATTGTTGAGCAAATTAGTACACCACTTGCAAAATTGTTTAACTTGTCACTAGACGAAGGAATAGTTCCTTCAGAATGGAAAGAAGCAAACATTACGCCGCTATTTAAGAAGGGACCGAGGAAGAAGCCAGAAAATTACAGACCAGTGAGTTTAACATCAGTTGTATGTAAATTACTCAAAACATTAATTAGAGATCACATGGTGGAATTCCTTGTAAAACGTAAATTAATAAATAAATCTCAACATGGATTCCTAAAAGCAAGGTCATGTCTAACCAATCTCTTATGTTTTTTGGAAGAAATTACAAAGTGGGTAGATAACGGGTCACCAGTGGATGTTGTCTACTTAGATTTTCAGAAAGCTTTCGATAAAGTGACACATCAAAGATTGTTACTTAAACTAAAAGCCCATGGTATAGGTAATGATGTAATCAACTGGATAGAAAAGTGGCTTACACACAGAAGACAGAGAGTAATAGAAGATGGTGAGATATCAAACTGGAAATCTGTTTTGAGTGGGGTACCACAGGGATCAGTATTAGACCTTATACTGTTTTAAATATATATAAATGATTTGGAGGATGACATATCTAGAAAAGTACTCAAATTTGCAGATGACACAAAATTATTAAGAAAGGTTACCAATGATACAGATAAACAAAGTTTACAGGATGATCTAGAAAAATTAGTTAAATGGTCAGAAAAATGGCAAAAGTTATTCAATTTTGGGAAGTGTAAATGTATACACATAGGACTTGGAAATATGTACGAGGAATATAAAATGGGGGATGCTGTACTAGGTAGAACCACACAAGAAAAGGACTTAGGAGTAACATTTAGTGCTGACATGAAAGTTTCAGAGCAATGTGGGATTGCTGCTTCGAAAGGAAATCAAATTCTAGGGCTGATTTGGAGAACTATCACGTATAAGGAGAAACATCTAATTGTACCCCTGACTGAGCGAAATTATGTAGAAGCCCGGCCCGCGGGCTGAGGGCTTGGACCCAAAGCCCATCCCACGCAGGGCACTAACCTCTGTACAAAGCAATAGTTAGACCACATTTGGAATGTTGTATTCAAGCATGGAGGCCGTATCGTAAAAAAGGCATAGACAAGCTAGAAAGAATACAACGAAGAGCAACTAAAATGATTCCAGAATTGAGACCTTAGTTACAAAAGTTGCTTATTACAATGTGGTTTGACAACACTAGAGACCAGGAGACTAAGAGGAGACCAAATAGAAGTGTTTAAAATAGTGAACGGTTATGAGGATGTTGATAGGAATATGTTCTTCAAACTTAAAGAAGGCAGTAGAACAAGAGGACACAAAGCAGCTTTAGTTAAGGAGCAGTGTAGGTTGGACACGAGAAAGTACTCTTTCTCACAGAGGGTGATAAATGAATGGAACAAACTGCCAAATGATTGTGTTAATGCTAGTAGTGTGAATATGTTTAAAAATAGAACTGACAGATATTTGATAAGGGCGGGCTACACATAGATGAGAAAATTGTTGGACTCTCGATAAGCCAATGGCTTCCTTGTCCACTTGCCATCTGGAACTCGTTGTTCGAGATGACAATCTTGTTAGATCTGGTCTGTGTCTCATACAGTGTTCTCTATAGATGTTTATTGGTGTGTCTCTCATACAGTGGTCTCTATAGATGTGCACTTAGTGTTGAGACGTCATCAATACTACTGCACTTAGTGTTGAGACGTCTCAATACAAATGCACTTAGTGTTGAGACGTCATCAATACTATTGCACTTAGTGTTGAGACATCATCAATACTAATGCACTTAATGTTGAGACATCATCAATACAAATGCACTTAGTGTTGAGACGTCTCAATACAAATGCACTTAGTGTTGAGACATCATCAATACCAATGCACTTAGTGTGGAGATATCATCAATACTAATGCACTTAGTGTTGAGACATCATCAATACTAATGCACTTAGTGTTGAGACATCATCAATACAAATGCACTTAGTGTTGAGACATCATCAATACTAATGCACTTAGTGTTGAGACATCATCAATACAAATGCACTTAGTGTGGAGACATCATCAATACTAATGCACTTAGTGTTGAGACATCATCAATACAAATGCACTTGTGACGTTCATAAAACAGTCGTTCAGCTATCTAATGAAAAACTTTGTACATTTCCTCTAACACAGCTTCTCCCAGTCCCTAGTATTCTGTTTCTCCCTTGTTTGTCCTCTCCTGATTCCTCTACAGTGCCCCCTCCCGCCAGTCCCCTGTACATCTCCTATCATGCCCACCTGGCTGTAGTTTCTTGTTGATCCATGGAATGAGGTTGTACTCTGTGAGGAGAAGTTCATAGTCGAGGTCTGGTATTGTGAGGTTTCCAAGCACACCGACGACCTCTAGCATGAAGTCCTCATGATCCTTGTCCTCCCTCTGTAGGATACTCGCCAGGTCACTGATATAGTCCTAGAAAACACACGATGTCTGTGCTACTGAAAAACCAAAGTTTCATAAAGAAGTGCATTAATGAGAGTTCTAAGAATCTGGTGGCCAGAAACAATTAGCAGTGAGGTATTATGGGAAAGAACAAACCAAGAACCAACAGAACATCAAATTTTAAGGAGGAAGTGAAGCTGGACAGGCCATACTGTCAGGAAGTGAAGCAGGACAGGCCGTACTCTCAGGAAGTGAAGCTGGACAGGCCATACTGTCAGGAAGTGAAGCTGGACAGGCCGTACTCTCAGGAAGTGAAGCTGGACAGGCCGTACTCTCAGGAAGTGAAGCAGGACAGGCCGTACTGTCAGGAAGTGAAGCAGGACAGGCCGTACTCTCAGGAAGTGAAGCTGGACAGGCCGTACTCTCAGGAAGTGAAGCAGGACAGGCCGTACTGTCAGGAAGTGAAGCAGGACAGGCCGTACTCTCAGGAAGTGAAGCTGGACAGGCCATACTGTCAGGAAGTGAAGCTGGACAGGCCGTACTCTCAGGAAGTGAAGCTGGACAGGCCGTACTCTCAGGAAGTGAAGCAGGACAGGCCGTACTGTCAGGAAGTGAAGCTGGACAGGCGGTACTCTCAGGAAGTGAAGCTGGACAGGCCGTACTCTCAGGAAGTGAAGCAGGACAGGCCGTACTGTCAGGAAGTGAAGCAGGACAGGCCGTACTCTCAGGAAGTGAAGCTGGACAGGCCATACTGTCAGGAAGTGAAGCTGGACAGGCCGTACTCTCAGGAAGTGAAGCTGGACAGGCCGTACTCTCAGGAAGTGAAGCAGGACAGGCCGTACTGTCAGGAAGTGAAGCAGGACAGGCCGTACTCTCAGGAAGTGAAGCTGGATAGGCCACACTCTCAGGAAGTGAAGCTGGACAGATCACACTCTCAGGAAGTGAAGCTGGACAGGCCATACTCTCAGCAAGTGGAGCTGGACAAGCCATACTCACAGGAAGTGAAGCTGGACAGGCCACACTCTCAGGAAGTGAAGCTGGACAGATCACACTCTCAGCAAGTGAAGCTGGACAGGCCACACTCTCAGGAAGTGAAGCTGGACAGGCCACACTCTCAGGAAGTGAAGCTGGACAGGCCACACTCTCAGGAAGTGAAGCTGGACAGATCACACTCTCTGCAAGTGAAGCTGGACAGATCACACTCTCAGGAAGTGAAGCTGGACAGATCACACTCTCAGGAAGTGAAGCTGGACAGACCACACTCTCAGGAAGTGAAGCTGGACAGACCACACTCTCAGGAAGTGAAGCTGGACAGACCACACTCTCAGGAAGTGAAGCTGGACAGATCACACTCTCAGGAAGTAAAGCTGGACAGACCACACTCTCAGGAAGTGTCAGTTGGATAAAGGTGTACAGGTGGGTGAGTGAATCATATCTAAATGTCTTTGATCATTTGAATTTGAAAGTAAGCAACAGAGGTGTGTTCTACTAAGGCATGTGTGATGATAAGACATGACTCACAATAAACATATTCTTAGTGGGTCCGTCGTGCTGTGAGATGTTGCGGATCATCTTCATGAAGAGCGGATCGTGGTGCTTGAAGGAGTGTTTCATGAGGAGGCGCAGGCCGTTCGCCTCACAGATCAGCTGGGCACACCGCTTATTGGCCGACAGGTTGATACAGAGGGCAACGACCTCGAGGTGGGGTTGGTCGTCTATGGGACTCAGCAGCATCTTCATCACCTGAGGTAAACGAGGTAAAGGAACGTTCTTATATAAAGCGGTACGTCATTGGAACTATGCATTTGAGTATACGTAACATAGTTTCAAACAAAGACGAACACTATTTTGTTTCTAGACACATTTTCAATGAAAACCCTACCCACAGTTGAATGCAATTGAAATTGAGAGATTTCTTGACAAAAGTTTACCAAACGAAATAAAAACGTGCAGAATCTGCAGATCAAATGTAAGTTGTGGCAGTCGTGAAATGGTTAGTGGCGCCACTGGTGGGAGTTTGAGCCTCGCCGCAATTACTGCGTTAAGATTATTCATTCACATATCCACCAGTCTATAGCCAGGTACCAATTTATACAGCTGACTGACGTGAAGCACTGTGGGGTAAATTGCCCAAGCTTCAAAACTGTCGCAAGCGGATTCAAACCAGGTTCTCTAGACTGAGAATCCAGTGGTCTAACCTCCAAGCCACTGCGCCCCATGTGTACAGACATGTGTACATACATGTGTACAGACACGTGTACAGTCACGTGTACAGACATTTGTACAAACAGACTGCACAGAACAAACAACACATGTTCCAACTTACAATAGGAATGCAGTCTGTGTAGGCAAAGAGTGACTTTGAGCGGTCATCCATGCTGATGTGGTAGAGGATGCACAGCACTATCATGTAGTGGTTCTCATTCTCTGGAAAAGCAATGTCAACATTTGTAATCTTGAGGTAGCTGGGGTGGATATTATATGCTTGTCTTCGATTGAGTAGTTTCAGTAGAAGTTTCTAACATAAATTAACCATTTCTTCAGAGACTGTAGTTGAAATACTATATAATAATCCAGAATACTGGGGTAATACAATTTTGAGTTTCTCATTTATTTGGTTGTTACAAGATTTAAAACTGCTTTTTTTGTATCATCATCAACATAGGGACATAAATGTTCTGTGCTTTATCTCCAAATCATCAACATAGGGACATAAATGTTCTGTACTTTATCTCCAAATCATCAACATAGGGACAGAAATGTTCTGTGCTTTATCTCCAAATCATCAACATAGGGACATAAATGTTCTGTGCTTTATCTCCAAATCATCAACATAGGGACAGAAATGTTTTGTGGTTTATCTCCAAATCATCAACACAGAGACAGAAATGTTCAAAGAATCAAGTCTTCTTTAAAGGTCAATGAAGAAAACAAACTCACGATGATTTTTTGTGTGATTTATTATACTGATGTCTACCTGTCATTTATACTGATGTCTACCTGTCATTTATACTGATGTCTACCTGTCATTAATCAAAATAAGAAAATGTAGGTCCATTAAAGATAAGTGGAAATCCAACATTACACAGCTTTTCTCCACACACATAAACATAAACACACACATATGCAGATATGTTGGATTTGAAGCAAGTCCACTTCACTTCGATGACAAGAGCATAAGAAGGGCGTCTTACGTAGAATGGAGACGAGCTTTGGCAACATGCCACATTTGACCATCTTGCTTCTGAGACCCGTGTCGAATGACAGATTGAGCAGGAGACGGAGGGAGATGTTGAGTAGGTCCTCATGTTCGCACGGCACCAACTTCTGGAGTTTTTCAATGATCTCCAGTTCACCCTAAAACATAAATAAAAATATTTCACTCTGACAACAATAATATACTGTTACTGTCATCAGGGGCTGACCATGGTCATGTTTCTAAATTAATTACTGAACTACTACATTAGACACATAATAAATAAGTAAACCTCCAAGAAATTATGATAATGACAGGGGTTTCAAATGAGATGAATTTCTGGGTCCATGTTGCAACATCAATCACTGGTTAAACTCAGATCCTGCGAGCATTTGGTTTACACCAGCGGTCCGCAAACTCTGGCCCACGGGCCAAATATGGCCTACAGCCCGCTTTCAACTGGCTCACGTGACCGTGCCAGCAATATAATTTTTTCAGTTGTTCTATGACCACTAAATAATGTGTTTCCTGATGGTTTTCAATACAATTTTGCCAACTGTTTAAACTTTACAAAACAGCCATAGAGCTTACACAAATTTGAAATATTATTAAGCATTAATTTTGTTGTTCACACAATTCGCCAGAGTAAACTTCGTATATATTTAATAGCAACAACCTTAACCTTTGCAGTGATGTTTGCCAGGCGGCGCTACTGTTAACATAACAGAAGTTAACGCTTGATTCCCAGAAACCTGGATGAAACATCGCTCAATAACAAGTCATCTTTGACACAGTTAACATTGAATTTGTGAATCTCAGGACTATGGCGTATATCGAGAAAAAAACGTCGTTTTGATTATTACGGAGAGCGTTTGACGCTGCCTGGGAGCATGAGTACTTCTTTTGCTATCGCGAACATGACCAAAAAGCGATGTGTTTGATATGCAGAGAAAGCGTTGTTGATTTGAAACGCTATAATGTGAAATGGCATTACGAATCGAAGCATAAAAAGTGCTTTGACGGTGCATATGTGGAAAAAGACGAACGCACGAAGGAGTTTCTGTGTTTACAGACACTTCAAGCCATCTTAATGAAGCCAGATATCGCATCTGTTACTTACTCGCCCAACACCAGGTGCCACTTACTCACGCAGAATTGTTAAAGAAGGCTTTCATGGCCAGTGCCGAAGTTCTGTTCGCTGGTTTTCAGAACAAAGATAAGATCGTGCAACAGATTGGGAAACTGCCACTTTCACCTGACACATGGGCCCATCGATGTGATGAGTTGAGTGGTGACATTTTCACGCAGCTGATGACTAAGTTGCGAACCTGTCCTGCTTTTTCATTTGCTCTCCACGAAAGCACTGACAAAAGTGACACGCAACAGGTGATGGTATCTGTGCGGTATTTCAACGAAGGTGTATCAGAAGACTTCCTGTGCCTGATCCCATTGAAGGATACAACCACCGCGCAGGACGTTTGCAGTGCGCTACTGAAGTTCAGCGAACAAAATGATTTGACGTGGGAAAATTTGGTTTCTCTGTGTACAGACAGCGCGCCCAGCATGCTTGGTCATCAAGCTGGATTCGGTGCATTGTTCCGTCAAGAAATCGGAAAGCCTAATCTGATATCGTACCACTGCATACTTCACCAGCAAGCATTGTACGCGAAAGCAGGCTGTGGTCTGCAGGATACGATGAAAACTGTTGTAGAGAGAGTGAACCTCATCCGTGCATGTTCTCTCAACCACAGGAGTTTCCAAAATCACTTGGCTACACTTGATTATGCAGAATTCGGCGATGTGCTATTTTACACCAGTGTCCGTTGGCTGAGTCGAGGCGCATTTCTTGAGAGATTTGCTGCACTGCTTCCTCATATCGTGAGTTTTCTCATAGAATTGATCACCCAGTTGCCCATCTGGAAGATGACAAGTTTCGGGTGCGACTCTGCATCCTGACTGACATTTTCGGACACCTAAATAAGCTAAACCTGCTGCTACAAGGACGGCACAAGTTCGTGTGTAATTTGTACGAAGCGGTGAAGGGCTTCGAGGACAACGTGACACTTTTCAAAGTTCATGCAGAAGGCGGCAATTTTTTGCACTTCAAGTTCACCAGAGAATTCTGTGGCGAAGACAATGAACGTATTGCAGACACCAAACAGGTACTTGCTGATGTGCTTAACAGCCTGGAGACTGCATTCAGCGGATGATTCGCTGACTTCGCTGCTATCGACGACATTTGCTGCTTCTTTGCAAGCCCTTTTACTGCGGAGCCAGCTATTTGCCAAACATTGTCGCAAACGTTTGCAGTCGACGAAGCAGCGTTGCAGGACAATTTCATCGATTTCAAAGTGGTGCCAGGACTAAAAAATTAGTTTAATGCTGCGAAAGAAGATCTCGTGCTTTTCTGGGCAACACAAGTGCCTGTGCGATTTCAAGTGCTGATCGAAGCAGCACAGAAATTTTTCGTGTGAATCAGGATTCTCAGCCATGAATCACATCAAGAACAACCTCCGGTGCCGACCCAATGAAACACGTTTGAGGGATCTTCTGCGAACCTCAATCTCTCCGCTCTGCCCACAGTTCGGTCAGTTGTCGAAGAATATGCAGCACCATCCTTCGCATTGACTGCATTCATTAGATGTGCTGACTTCTCTGGCGTTGTTTAAAAAATGTTTCCATGTTCTACTTGTACAGTTCCATATTTTTTTGCCTGGCAAAGCAGATACTAAAAGCAATATTTGTGCACTGTGTTTTTCCCTGCTTAAAAGCTCTTGCCCGCCTTAACATGGCACTCCAAATTTTGGCCCTCGTCCCAAAACGTTTGCTGATCCCTGGTTTACACTGACTCAATAACATAGTTCAGTGTTATATTCAACACGAACAACTCGCCTCAAACGGTGTAACAAAATAAAAATAACATTTATATAGCGCCATATTCACCGAGTGGTCTATGGTGCATGGTATTTTATTGTTATCATTAAATAAGCATAACTAAACATAAACTGTGTCCTTGTAATCAACCGTGGCTATAAAGCAATATTCTGAGAGCCGTAAAGCTCACAACAAAAAAGGTGTGTTCTTATATAGCACGGTATCCAACGCTTCACACTTCACCCCCTGGCAGACCTGTTCGGGAAGCATTCAGCCATGCTGCAAATACTGTGCGAAAATTATTCGTTCAGATATCCACCCGTCTGTAGCCAGTTATTCAAAACAAAACAAAATTGTCAAAGCTTTGAAATGGCAGCCAGAGGATTTGAACCCAGGTTCTATCTCTAACCTCTACATGACTGTCCCCAACACTGTCTTCCCAGTGCCTACATATTACATGTCACTAACCACTTATTATAAATGTAAACTCTGAAGTTCACTACATTGTGCCTGTCTACATATAACATGGCAAGTCACTAACCATTTCATTCTTGTTCTCGACAAAGATGCTGAGTTTCTTGAGGAAGGAGACAACAAGGATGAGCAGCTCAAAGTTTTTTCTGTCGAGTGTCGACACGAGCATCTTGATGACGCCCTTGTTCTTCATCTTCATTTCCACCTTGAGATCTTCTGCCAGGTTCAGCAGCAGGTAGAACGACACTACAACACCATCGTCAATGATTGCTATGGTTACCACCATCATCAGGATCAGTGCAAGGTATTTGCGTCATTCGTTCTTTATACCGTAACCAGGATGTATACCACAGACATGCCATGAAGGAAATCCGTGGCAACTTTGCAAAAACTCTTTAGGATAACTTGGAAATGTATATCCAGTAAATACTCCATGCATTCCTTGCATACCTTCCACGTATACCTGGCAGACATTCCACACATACCAGGCAGACATTCCACTCATATCTGGCAGACATTCCATACATACCAGGCGGACATTCCACACATACCACGCAGTAGTTGCTCCTGTTTCTTGAGTAGGCCGTTGACCTGTTTCACACTCTTGTCGTACAACTTCTTCTGCTGCACGTCTTTGTTGGCCACAAACAAGGGATGACCAACACAAACATGGGATGACCAACACAAACAAGGGATGACCAACACAAACAAGGGATGACCAACACAAACAAGGGATGACCAAAACAAACAAGGGATGACCAACACAAACAAGGGATGACCAACACAAACAAGGGATGACCAAAACAAACAAGGGATGACCAAAACAAAGAAGGGATGACCAACACAAACAAGGGATGAAGAACACAAACAAGGGATGACCAAAACAAAGAAGGGATGACCAACACAAACAAGGGATGACCAAAACAAAGAAGGGATGACCAACACAAACAAGGGATGAAGAACACAAACAAGGGATGACCAAAACAAACAAGGGATGACCAATAAACAAACAATGAGCAACAAGAGCAACACTTTTAATTTATAAAGTGTGAAAAATAAATCTTTGAGTAGATTGACATTCCGGCTTCTGATGTAACACATTTCTATGCAACCATAAAAAGGATAAGACAAGTGAAAGTGTCTTCGTTCACACCTGATTTTAATGCAGTCATAAATAACTGTTGCATAGCCAGAACAGTTATTTTACTGAACAAGGAAATGTAAATTTAATTTGACTGTCAAAAATTTGATAGTTCAGTTAAGGCTTCATGTGCATCGACAAATGCAAATAATTGTCACAATTTTTTACTTAGATACTCTATTTTAATAATAAATGATGTCTTTCACACATGTTGCTAAGTATATTTCACTCAAATCAATCGAAACTGATTCAACATATCTCCATGCATAAAAAAGTATCAGCACCAAAAGAGCTGTGAAACTATCCAATCAGGACCAGTTGCTAGGCAGCATTACCTAATGCAAACCATACTTGGACACGTTGCTCATTAATTTTTCACCTATACATTACCGCCAACCAATAACATAGCTGCATTTGAAAATATGACCCACATAAAATGTCTTCAATCTATAAATCAGCCTACAATTACTTATAAACTTCATTTGTACCTAATATTTTCCTCTTCGTGGCGAGCTCTTCGATCCACATCTCGTGTTTTTTGACTTCGTGCTCTACAATGTTCATGCAGAGCGAGCCGATCTTGAAGTGTGAGATGACGCCGTGGAATTGCGTGAAGCTCGAGAAGCAGAAGAAGATATAGATGATGTTGGTGGCGAGCTCCGTGTTCTTTCTCCAGTCCTCCCGCAGGACACGAGCCAACGCACCAACCACGGTCTCTGTAGCATAAACAAGGCAATAGAACAAGTTGCTATGAGGCATCTACTGGTTGATTTGTATGTCTTAAAAAGTCTGGTTGTTATAGTATAAACTATATCCACTCTAACTCCTTGGCAGTCTGAATGTGTTTTACTAAATAAACCACACTGTGTTTGTAATCTTAATATAATTTGTTCGTTATTAGATTAAATAAAAATATCCTGTTTACAGTCCATGCTGAACGGCAAGATGAATATTCAATGGTGGTTCTTTAAAACACATTTGGGCAGTCAAGACAGATCTACATAGCAGTAGTATATACTATTTAACATGATTTCTATATAGTTTATACTATATAACATGATTTCTATATAGTTTATACTATATAACATGATTTCTATATAGTTTATACTATATAACATGATTTATATATAGTTTATACTATAACATAATTTTATGATAAAAACTATGTTACTTTGCACCTTTATTCAATTAATTATTGAACGAGGACAGCATATTTTATCATTAATAGCAGGAGAGAATCTGTGAGTCCTTACACAAGACCTGTCATCCAGCGCTTCAATCATGATATCAATCATGAACATTCACTGCACTAACTTAATCTTAAGTACCGAATCCATGAAAACAAGTAGGATTTCTGCTGAACTTTACAGAAAGTAGAACTTACAGCAGGTCTCACAAAACCAACATTGCATCGTGCAGGTGTTGCTTCATCAGCAGAATAATTTATCATAAAATTTTAAACCAAACCAACCATTCTCAAAAAGTTCCTCCAGATTGTCAGGGTTACGGGATAGCTGCAGGATGAGCGCTGTGCCACGCACTTTCTCGGGAATGTCGTCGTACAGCAGCTCCAGATACTCCTCTATGTCGTTGATGTTAGCCACCTCATCTATCTCTGTGCCTTCGTAGCCAGGCTCCCGCAGTCCACTCACTGACTGCTTCTTGTCATCTGTAATACAGGCCAGCAATGTGAAAATATTGTAAGAATTTATTTTCACTTAAGTTAGCTGTGGCGGATATTATTATGCTTGTCTTGAATTGAGTAGTTTCAGTAGAAATTCTTAAGATAAATTAACCATTTCTTCACATATTGTCATTCAAATACTACATAACATTCTAGATTAACAAAGTTTTGAGTTTTTTATTTGGTTATGTTACAAAAAAAAAAATTCTTAATGTGAAAAAATTGCCACAAAATGCCAAATTATATTGTTTTGAAAAAATCCCCAAAGAAATAAATGACATACATAGAAGTATAAGTGTCACTGATAACTGATAATTTTGGTTAACATAAACAAATTACGTCAGCTACACCACCATGAATAAATTAAGCAAAAGTTGAATGAGAGGCTAAAGTGCCAGTGTATTTCTGACACAAATCCTTCACCAATCGTAATACCAAACAGTGTAAAGCTGCCTTCATGTAAGATGCATTCATATGTGAAATTGCAGTGTTGCAAGTGTTGTAGCTTTAAAAAATTAACTGGGTAACGTTTCCTGATTGCTAGTGATAACAGAAATGTTGATAGATAAGTGCATGATGCTTGAAATGTGACGATTTTTGCTGGTTTAATGATATGATTTAGTTAGGTAGATATAATACTGATGTGTACTGAAATCACAGTAACCAGATGATATATTCTACGTCGATGGCGAACGAATTAAGCTAGTTCGAAGATTGAAGCACACTTGGTTGTTACTATGGAAACATCGTATATAATTATACATATATATATATATATATATATATATATATATTATATATAACCACTTTTATGTGCACAGCCCCTGTAGTCAACATGAAAAAAATACTTTTTCATAAGATTATTTTGTTCAGAGTTTAGTAGTCCGTATGCAGTTTTCTAATTCATTCGCACAGTTTATTAATTCAAGTGCATGGTTCATTCATTTGTTCGCATGGTTTACTAATCCGTGCGCATGGTTTAGTTGTAACTGATACCAACCTTTGCCAGTCGAGTTCTCCTTCCTGTTCTGGAGGTAGAACAGAAGTTGTTCAACCTCGAGTATTTTGCTTGGGTGAATAAGTTTGCACTTGTCAATGATCTGACGAGCCAAATGACTAATATCTGTGTTTGCGTTCAGACTCTTAACACGGATTCTGCCAAAAAACAGCAACATGACAGCATTATGCAACAGAAAGTAGATTCTGGTAACTGCCACATTCAACAACACTTCAAGCAGTCATCCGTTCGTTTTACATGAGCCTTTTTAGCCATGGTGTAGGTACTGATTCCAGGCTATTTAACAGTAGCAAATGGGACCCTACTTTCTTACACACATATGCCAAGTGATTTCTTTGAGTTACAATAGCCCTCCATATCTTTCTATTGATAGGACCTACATCATTTGTACTTAACCAATAAATTGTCCCAATTTACTAATGTGACCAGCTCTAAAGGGATTCATTTTATCAATGTTGTTCTTTCATTTAGTAATATAAATAACATCAATTTACACAGCAGTATCACACTTAGTATATACCATCGGATAGACATACATGCAATCAAGACATCCTTAACTTGTTTTGATGGTGAAACTCATGTATAAACAATTACAATTACGAGCAAACATTGTTGAAGAATGGACCATACAGACAGACTTGGCTGATAAGTTCATTGTATTTAATCAAACACAGACAGACACTGATTCCACAGATTTTACCTGATGTGGTGAATATAAAGTTAACTCACATTTTCTGACATTCTTTCCTCTCTCCGAGCATGGGATCTCCCAACTCTCCCAGAATGGTCGCCTCCAGCTCATAGTTGACCACCAGGGCTTTCTCGGTGGGGTGGACATCAATGCTGCCCCCCTTCACCTTCCTGCAAGACCAAGTGGTGTCCACTCATTCATGGCTCAAATGCGACTGGCTAGTAATGTCCTAAACACGTACACATCATGCCAGTGCAAACGGTGGCTTAGTGGACTTGGTCCAAGTGCATAGAGTAGTGGAAGCATTGCAGAAAAAGAAGTGGGTTGCACCCCATATATAAAGGAAAGGGATGAGCAAGGGGCTTTCCAGAACACGGGTCTTGGTGAGCACGAGGAAGAATGTTTCGCAATTTTTTGTGAATGTCGCACAAAATATTTGACTGGTTGTTGGCATTAGTAATGTTTCTTGAGGTAGTGTGAATACCCCTTTGACGTACATGTAGAACAGTGGCTCCAAACGCAACATTTCACCACATCGTTATGCCACATCGCCATCTTGTTTTTTACAGCTCGCTATGCAACTATGAGCTCAGTCACAGGAGCCTTGATTATGTGTCACACGACAAACGCCGCAAAAGCCCGCAATGTTATTGGCTAACAGGTTCCCGGCAATCTAGTAGCATTCTAAGAACTGCTCACACTTGCGACTAGCCTTTGAGTTGCCAACCCGAAGTGTGCGCACTGGCGACTAATCGAGTTCCCGATTAAATTTTCTAACCGGATAAGTTTTCATGCTATAAAATATTCCACTCCTCAAATTGCAGTTCTACACGCACACTATCATCTTTTCTCTTCCGTCCAAATATTTTATTACTTTCTCTTACAGCAATTTAGCACATGTGCACACAAACCGAGTATATAATAAGCCTTGAAGAGAGGGTCGACTCATACCCGGAAGAAGAAGAAGTTTCCCAGTCGCAGGCTAGATTTGAGTCTTGATGAGTTGGCCACCAGGAGCCAGTGTATGCTGGGCATTCGCTGTGTATGTATGTATATATGTATAGCATCATATATTCACCGAGTGCTATATTGCACGTTACACCAATCATGCTATTAGCACCATGCAAAGAAATTGACAAAAACACAGCGAATGTGAATATATATATATATATATATATACATCTATCTATATATATATATATATATATATATATATATATATATATATATATATATATATATATATATATATATATATGACATACGACCGTGCCATCGGGTGCGGCTGGCTCATACCGGGGACCGGGTGTCCTGTGGCCATGGGCCGTGCTGTGGAACTCGTATTCTAAAACAATATTCTGGTCGCACTTAGTACAATATAACTGACCTTTTTAGATATCTTGCATCATCTGCCATTGTTCAGTGCAGTAATAAAATTAAATGTAGTATTCAGTGTAAAGTGGGAGTCGCTGTATTATTAGTGATGTATTTTGCACATCCCAAAATGCTTTCCTCCATTTTGTTTACAGGAATTCCTATAACAACGTATCGTCGAGATTTCGATTACACTACAATCAACGGTTTACAATGATATGCAATCATAATATGATATACACCAATGCATAAATCAAGTTTAGTATTTAAAAAGTACCTCTTTTAAGAAAAATATTATTTCAAGAATTACGTCACCACACGTGACTAAGGATTTCCCGTTGGTCATTTGCGTGGGGATTTCTCGTGCTCGTAGTTGTTTTGTGAAACCTGGTTGCCGTGTGTGAGTGTGTGCGACAGTTTGATAGTCGCATATGCTGTGTGCATTGTAGTTGTGGTTCGCTGATGGAGAGTGACCAGACAGTAGAAGATGGAAGACGAAGCCAAATTTTATGATGATGCGAAGAAGTACTGGGAACACGTGTCTCCTACTGTGGACGGAATGCTTGGGGGGTATTCCCACATTTCTAGCACCGACATTGCCGGATCCAGCAAATTTCTTCGTCCATTTATTAGGGTAAAGCTGGTTGTCTGATTCTGAAAATGTTTGAAACACCTGTACAGTAGTAAACTTTAGTCAATTATGATATACGACGCACGTGGTAAGAGCGACCGTTGTTGTCATAGACAGTCTTTCATGGATTAGGCTTGCAAGGGTTGCACCTAATATGCGGACGCATTTTCGTGGGGAAATCCCTTCCACATGGCGTTTCGGAATGGGGAGTAAGAGTTGCTTCGCAGTGGGGGTGAATATGTAGGATCTGGGGGGAGGGGCAAGAATGTGTGAATTAAGAGTAGTCAGGGCAGTATTCAAATTCAGTTCTTATCCCAAAATCAAAAGGGGTAGCATGACCCAATGCCAGACCTGGGTCCAAGTACATTTTCATGAGTACATTGCTAAAAGCTGAGACATTTCAGATACTTTATGGAAGTATTTAAATACAAATATGTTCAATCTGTTAACTACAAATACTTGATAAAACTGTATTTAGAATAAAATCATCAATAATTATCACATCATCATATACATCTGGATACATTGAGCATGAGTACGAGTACATGTCCCAACATTTCCAAGTGTAATTTCCATGAATATGAGTATTTCAAAAATGTACTCAAGTACAGAGTACATTGGCCTCAGGTCTGCCCAATACATCCCCTAAATATGCCACTGACTATGAGTATATGCACAACAATGCCCACGTAGAACATAGGGTTTGCTAAAAATATGTTAACTTCTTAGTTCTTGTGCTACATAGTGTTTTAGTTAAAAACAGCCTGATTTATTCTGCAATTTCCAGCTACAGTTAAGAATATGATGCCAGTGGTTTACTAATAACACCCGGTTGAACACACTGAATCTTGATTTCTTGATCCATGCCATACTGTTAAATAACCCTACGTCATGAGTGTCAAAGTCTAACAAAATACGCTCGCCAAATGAAAATATATTTTTTATACACCTATTCCTATATTTGTCAGTACGATATGGCTATGTTGTTTGTGTCCAAATTCATCTTATGTAACATATTTTGGCTTTTGTTTACTAAACTAGTCATCTTTCTGGCAAAATAACACTTGTTGATTCTGTGTATGCCGGCCTCCCTTAATATGTCAGAATAGTCTAGGTTACCCGGTTTTCATAGAACTGCATATGCACTTATCGGTCAGTCAACTGGAGAAATGACTAGAATGTTTCACTTTTAGAATGCATTCTGAGTAAACCAGTGATGTGATATTCTTGATTTTAGTTGCACATGATTACTTTTTATTATCTCTTTGTTACATAACCCCACAACCAATAATTTTGTTTCGTTCTAAGTTGTTTACCAAAATTCTGGATACATGTCGGTTGTCTACCTATTGTCTGGATATTTTTCAATCATCTGCCTCAATTCTGGATAGGTTTCAGTCATCTGCCTCAATTCTGGAATCTGGATACTTTCATCTACCTCAATTATGGATACTGTTCATCATTTGCCTAAATTATGGATATTGATTAGTTGTTTCCTCAATTCTGGATATTTTCCAGTCATCTACCTCAATTTAACAAGATTGCCATCCAAGGCAAAGGCCATTGGCTTATCAAGAGTCCAACATTTTTAATCTAAGCGTAATCTGCCCTCCTGAGATATGTGTCAACCTTGTTTTTAAGCATATTCACTTTGCTAGCAGTAACACAATCTGTAGATAATTTGTTCCATTCATTGATTGTCCTCGGTGTGAACGAGTACTTCCTGATATCGAATGTACACTGATTCTTGACTAATGTTACCTCATGTCATCTACTTCTATTATCTTACTTGAGTGAGAAAAAAATATTTCTATCAATATTTTCATACCCATTCAGTATCTTAAAAACTGAAGTTTGATCTCCTCCCTCCTTGTCTCTAGGGTAATTAAACCACACTCTTTCAGTCGTTCTTCATAACTAAGGTCTCTCGGTTGTGGAATCATGTTAGTTGCTCTCCTCTGTATTCTTTCAAGTGTATCTATATCCTTCTTACGATATGGTCTCCAAGCTTGTATACAGTACTCTAAATGAGGCCTAACTATTGCTTTATACAGAGGTATAATTAGCTTTTTCTCCTTGTATGTTATATTTCTCCTAATCAACCCAAGAATTTTAATACCCTTTGAAGCTGCAATACCTCACTGCTCTGAAACTTTCATATCAGCACTTATTGTAATTCCTAAGTCCTTTTCTTTTACAGTAGTACCCAGAACAGTATCTCACATTTTATAGTTTACATCCAAGTTCCCAAGTCCTGTATGTAGGCATTTACATTTATAAAAATTTAACAACATCTGCCATATCTCAGACCTTTTCACTAATCTGTCTACCGGGGTAGGTCGTTTTATAAATGTTGTTTATCACCATCATCGTTATCTCTTCTAAACATCTGCAAATTTCAATAAGTTGCTTGTTATATTATTGTCCAAGTCATTGATATATACTAAGAATAATAAAGGTCCTAATACTGATCGTTGTGGTACCCCACTCAAAACTGATTTACAGTTTGAAACCTCCCCATATACTACAACATGCTGTATTCTGTCTGTCAGCCATTGTTCTATCCAGTCAATTATTCAGTCCTCGATACCATGGGCTTTTACTTAAGTAGTAATTCTTTCATGTGGCACTTTGTCAAAAGGTTTCTGAAAATCTAAGTATATAATATCTACTGGAGATCCCTCGTCTATCCACTTAGTGATTTCTTCCAAAAAAACAACGTATTTGTTAAGTATGACTTCACTTTTAGGAATCCATGTTGAGATGGATTTAATAATTTATGCCTAACAAGGAAGTCCACTATATGATCTTTGATAAATCTTTCTAATAATTTACAAATCACTGATGTTAAACTCACTGGTCTGTAATTCTCTGACTTATTTCCCCAACCCGTTTTAACTAGTGGTATGATGTTTGCTTCTTTCCATTCAATAGGAACCACCCTCTCTTTTAGAGACAAGTTGAACACTTGCACGTGGTATACTAATTTGTTCTACTGTTTCCATTAGTAATGTTTTTAGGAATTCCATTCACTCCAGATGATTTATTGACCTTCATTGTCTTTATTTTCTTAGCTTCCATTTCTGGAGTGACCATTAACTGCCCTAAATATTCCGATTTAGCCTCATGAAATTTAGTATCTGGAACTGGTAATGAACTAATATCCTCTCAGGTTAACACTGAACTGAAGTATCCATTTAGGCCTTCCACCATTAAAAAACCTTGTCATATTATATTTCCATCACTGCCTTCTAGTGGTCCAACTTTATCTCGTACATTTTGTTTACTCCTGATATATGAATAAAAGCTCTTTCTGTAATTTTTTATGTTACATGCTAATTTTTTTCATAGTTTTTTCAGATTGTCTAATTTCATTTGTAGCTTCATTAAGTGCCTCTTTTTAATTTGTGTAGTCTTCATCCTTTGTAGTATGCCTATAAACCCTCCACATAGTTTGCTTGTACACTATTTTTCTAATAGCTTCTTTTGACAAGTGTTTCTTTCTAGACAGTTTTCTTTGTTTTTTCAATGGAACAAATTTATCAATGATACTCTCAATTTCATATTTAGGAATGTTCCAACATCTAGTTGCGGTCTTCCACAGCATGTTGTTCCAATCTAGCTTTGCTAAGTATTTTCTCATCTTTATATCTACCTTTGTGGAAGTTTCTCCTGTATTTTTTATTTTACTTTCTGATTTTACTTTGATATCAAAATGTATTTGATTATGATCACTGTTACCCAATGGCTCATGTATTTTGACATTGTCCACTAATTCATGTTGTGAAGACAAAACTAAATCTAATACATTCTCTCCGTTGGTTGGTTCTAGCACGTGTTGAGTTAGGAAGTTATCCTGAATTAAAAGTAGAAACTGTTGGACCTCACCCACTGTACTCTATAGAGATTTCCATTTTATGTGTCCGTGGTTGAAATCTCCCATTATGATACATTCCCCTTTCCCTGGATACCTTTTCTGTCGTCTGTTTCAATTGTGGATACTATTCAGTTGCTTTTCTCATATCTGGATATTTTTCAGTTGTCTTTCTCAATTCTGGATATTTTTCAGTCATGATTAAATTCTGGATCATCTGTCTCAATTCTGGATACTTTTCGGTCGTTTGCTTCAATTCTGGTCACTTTAGATTGTCTGCCTCAATTCTGGTCACTTTGCAGTCGTCTGCTGCAGTTCAGGATTCTTTTCAGCCATCTTCCTCAATGCTGGATACTTTTCGGTTTTCATCCTAAATTCTGGATACTCTCAGTCATGTGCCTCAATCCTGGATACTTTTCAGTTGCTTTGCTCATTTCTGGATACTTTTCAGTCGTATGATTCAATTCTGGATACTTTTCAGTCATATGCCTAATTGATGATTTATTTGCAGTAATCTGCCTTAATTCTGGATACTGTTAACTTGTTTGCCTCAATTCTGGATATGAGTCGGTCGTCTGCCTCAATTCTGGATATGAGTCGGTCGTCTGCCTCAATTCTGGATATGAGTCGGTCGTCTGCCTCAATGCAATATACTTGTATTTTGTTGAACTGCTGATTTAATTTTCAAGTATGCTTTCCTGTCCAGGGGAAGGATGCGAAGACAGGAACTTGCCGAGCTCTTGACTGCGGCTCCGGAATAGGACGCATCACAAAACGTCTTCTGCTGCCTCTGTTTCAAACCGTCGACATGGTGGAACTGAACTCCGAGTTCCTCCAACAGGCCAAGCCGTTCCTCGGGGAACACGCATCGCGGGTCGAACGCTACATCTGCAGCAGTCTGCACTCGTTCACCCCGGAGCAGGGACGCTATGACGTCATTTGGTGTCAGTGGGTGCTCGGCCATTTGACCGACGTGGACCTCACGCAGTTCTTCAAGCGATGCCAGGCTGCGCTGGCGGACGACGGCATTATCGTTGTGAAAGAGAACACGGCATCGAACAGCATGCCGGACTTTGACAAGAACGACAGCAGCTACACGAGGCCGAAACAGTTGCTTGTTGACATCATCCAAGTCGCTGGACTCACAATCATAAGAGAGGAGAAACAAACTGGTTTCCCGAAGGACATCTATGACGTGTGGATGTTTGCACTGCAGTGAGCAGTTCTGGTTCATTAGCTTGTTTCGTTGGTGAAACTCGTGATTGAATCGTGAAACTCACAGGTACAGATTGTGTCAATCACGCGAAAACATTGCTGAAGAATGAACCGTTATAGAGGTTTCCAGTTGCTTGTTTTTCCAATGGTCTTTATTTGCAACGACACATGGTTGTATTTATACGCAGCGACCCGTGTAGTCATTTAGACAAACAAGTGAGATACGGGAAGATTTTCGTGTGTTTTCAGTAATTGTCGCAAGGTAATTGTAATCTACTGTATGTTATATGAAATATATTCACGAATAACAATTATTTTGTGAATTCGAAAACTTGAAAGGGGTTTCATTCACTGGCCTTTGTAGGCTACGTTCGACAGCAGGGAAATACCCCGGGTAAAAGTAAGCATAGTTCCACGTGGCGCGTCATTCGATTAGAATATGTTTAAACAATGGGTTAACTTAGCCCACATTGAAACCATAAAAATATTGGTTATTGACTTCGGAACGGGTAACATTTCTTACCAACAAGCAACACCTTTAACAGCTTCCACGCACGAAAATATTTACTGCAATTTAGCCATCGTTAGTAAAATTCCGTAAAATACACATATGTGAGTAACTAAGTAGCTAGGCGTACATTACTAAACGTTTGTTGCGAATTGTGTGTTTATTGGACTTAAAATGGACCAGTCTGCACGACTGGTCCATTTTATGTACACTGGTCTTCAACTCAACAAAGTCGAGTCGCGTGTTGATTTGTTAAAAAGCAACACAAGTTTAGCAATGCACGCCTAGCATAAGGAAATCATGTTTGACCCCACATGGCTAAATTAACAATTTGACTTGCCGCATCCACGTAATTGCCTCCATTTATTACAACAAAAGAGCCTGTACACGCCTTGGTGCTCTTCCTCGCTACAATGACGACTATAGACAATGCATACGTCTCGTATCACATAGAAACATATTTCTGTTGACAGAGACATACTTGGGATTATACTAGCATTTTAGAGACACGAACAAACACAGACGGATATATTTTAAATGTTGACTAGCTTTTGATCAACATTTCACGTAGTGTTGTTGATAATCATCAATGTATTCCTGTTAAAATAAATCAACGGCCACGTGATCAAGGGCACGTAGAACCGAGCTTTGTTGTTGGGTAATCACTATGATCACGTGACACGGTTCGCAGACCCATGCTATGGACAGTATAGGTAAATCACATTTTACATATGATTTTATAAAACCGTATTCAAACGCGCCGGGCATTGACGTAGTGACGTTGTGACTGATCAGTCTCAGCTACTTCTGCGTACGGAGATTCACCACGGTCTGCCGCCGAGTTTTCAATCCCAACATAGATGGAACGAGAATGGTTGTCGGCATTCTAACAACGCAGCTTCACAGAGTCACAGCTTCAGCTACACATCGGTGCGCGCGCGCGCGTGTGTGTGCACTTTTGCAACGTTTGACAAGATATAAATATGAGTAAGTATAATGCAAAATGAGACTGTGTAATAGATGATTTCCGATTGATGGTAAAATGTTTTAAGGAAATGCGCGCGTGTGTGTGCACTTTTGCAACGTTTGACAAGATATAAATATGAGTAAGTATAATGCTAAATGAGACTGTGTAATAGATGATTTCCGATTGATGGTAAAATGTTTTAAGGAAATGCGCGCGTGTATGTGCACTTTTGCAACGTTTGACAAGATATAAATATGAGTAAGTATAATGCAAAATGAGACGGTGTAATAGATGACTTCCGATTGATAGTAAAATGTTTTAAGGAAATGCTGAACGGGCTTTGACTATGTTTCATTTTAACGGGTGACGAACACAAATCACCGGTTTGATGTTTGTGGTGTATATAACATGATCATGTTGTTGTATGCAAATATAGCATGAACATAATTGTAAACAACCAACGCACTGATATTTTATGACGTTTTATTTTTACGCGGCCATTGAGTAAAAACGCGGTGTGGCGTCTTCCTCAATTGAAAAATAATGTTACAATGAAAACCTAAATCCTAGTTCAACACCATCTTAGATATCAGCCAATGTATCACAACAATTGCGCAGCTACATCAGATATTTACCTGTTTCACAGTTGTCTCCGCTGTACCCAAGTAGACACTCACAAGAATACATACCGAATTGAGGCGTGGAACAAGTCGCGTCGTGTTGACACGGCTGCATGAGCATCCGTCAAAGTCTACACAGCAAATGGTTCAAACGTGAATTTCTCTTTCACGCGACAGAGGTACGTGCTCAAGGTAGGAGTCGTCGCATAAGTTTATTTATTATTTAAATTATTTAATTCCATGCATACGTTTTAGTTGTAATGCCTGTAGATAAAAAATTATTTGTATTTTTAACTGTTTAATTTGATATTATGATTTTTAGTTGTATTGTTCTTAATTAATTTATTATTTTAATTATTTAACTGCATATATACATTATAATTGTTACACTATAAAGCACTATGTGATTATGGCTCTATATAAATACCGTATTTTATTATTATTATTTAGAGATACCGGAGTAATGGGACATGTCTATAAACAGCGACTGCTGCATGTATGAAGAGGTAATTGTCTCATGAACAAATAATTAATTTTACGTAGGTATTTCCTGGGGCAGAGACCGATGGGCTAATCAAGAGTATGTGTACTTTGCAAGTTTGCAACTACTTTGACACTTTCGATTGCGGACTCTTCTCTGCAAAGACACGAACGTTGGGTGTTTTGCGCAAACAGTAATGTCTCGGCCGACGAATAAAAAACACAATGTTATGCCAAGCCGATTAAACGATTAAATTACCGTCATGTATTCTATTAGCCCAGTTAGATAAATCACTAGGCCTAGTGTACAAGTATACGACTACAATAGTACAGTATTAATAGTTGTATCTATTTTATTTATGTATCTAGTAATAGTGTATTATAAAGCGCCATAAAGCACTCTGTGAATATGGCACTATGCAATTATTTTATTTTATTATTATGACACATACAAACAGTTAAAATACATATATGTCTACTGACTTGTTTCACAGTTGTCTCCCGAGAATCCGGCCGCACAGTGACAAGTGTAGCTGCCCGACTGAGACATGGAACAAGTCGCAACGGACTGCTCGAACACATATTACGTTTGACTACAATGAAAGCATTTCAAACATTCGATTGTCAACACTAGGCCCCTATGAATATATATATATATATATATATATATATATATGTATATGTATATGTATATGTATATGTATATGTATATGTATATGTATATGTATATGTATATGTATATATATATATATATATATATATATATATATATATATATATATATATATATATGTATATATATGTATATATATATATATATATATATATATATATATATATATATATATATATATATATATATATATATCAAAGCCACCAAAACAAGTGGAGCCGTAATATGATTATATTACTGATTTAAACAGTGAAACACTTGTGCAATGCACGGAATGTTAGCGGCCTCGGTGCTAGGTGAATGTTTGAATGATATATAGTTCCAGAACTCACATCATATTTGAGCTAACAGCGTCAGGGTCAAAGGGTTGAAGAGGGATATGTAGGGTCACAAATCCGCAAAAACAACACGTTTTACATCCACTATTGGATCAATAAGAGTAATACATGTAGTCACATACAAAGAAACAAAGAGTAATACATGTAGTCACATACAAAGAAACAAAGAGTAATACATGTAGTCACATACAAAGAAACAAAGGGTAATACATATAGTCACATACAAAGAAACAAATGGTAATACATGTAGTCACATACAAAGAAACAAAGAGTAATACATGTAGTTACATACAAAGAAACAAAGAGTAATACATGTAGTCACATACAAAGAAACAAAGAGTAATACATGTAGTCACATACAAATAAACAAAGAGTAATACATGTAGTCACATACAAAGAAACAAAGAGTAATACATGTAGTCACATACAAAGAAACAAAGAGTAATACCTGTAGTCACATACAAAGAAACAAAGAGTAATACATGTAGTCACATACAAAGAAACAAAGAGTAATACATGTAGTCACATACAAAGAAACAAAGAGTAATACATGTAGTCACATACAAAGAAACAAAGAGTAATACATGTAGTCACATACAAAGAAACAAAGAGTAATACCTGTAGTCACATACAAAGAAACAAAGAGTAATACATGTAGTCACATACAAAGAAACAAAGAGTAATACATGTAGTCACATACAAAGAAACAAAGAGTAATACCTGTAGTCACATACAAAGAAACAAAGAGTAATACATGTAGTCACATACAAAGAAACAAAGAGTAATACATGTAGTCACATACAAAGAAACAAAGAGTAATACATGTAGTCACATACAAAGAAACAAAGAGTAATACATGTAGTCACATACAAAGAAACAAAGAGTAATACATGTAGTCACATACAAAGAAACAAAGAGTAATACCTGTAGTCACATACAAAGAAACAAAGAGTAATACATGTAGTCACATACAAAGAAACAAAGAGTAATACATGTAGTCACATACAAAGAAACAAAGAGTAATACATGTAGTCACATACAAAGAAACAAAGCTCTTCAATAAATAGAGTACCATAATTATGAAACAATTCCTATTTACCAAACAGTGTGACGTAGATTATTTACACAAAAGACTCAATGACCACCATACATAGGAAACAGTGGTTGGTTGCTCAGAACTGCCATTATTTTGCCATTATACCTGGTGGAGGGGTTCATTCGTTGCGGCCAGCTACAACGTCGCTATTCCTCATGTGTGCTTAAACCACCTATCGGAATCGAAACTGGTCTAACTGCAAGACACAGACATCTAAATGAAGGACAAGTTGTGTATCTATAGAAAGAAGTAAGGAACACGAATAGTGGAAAAAGCAAACATCATACCATTATTTAAAAAGGGTTCGAGAAATAAGTCGGAGAATTACAGACCAGTGAGGTTAACGTCAGTGATTTGCAAATTATTAGAAAGGTTAATTAAAGACCATATGGTGGACTTCCTCGTTAGGCATACATTATTAAATTAATCCAACATGGATTCCTAAAAGCGAGGTCACGCTTAACAAATATGTTATGTTTTTTGTTAAATAACTAAGTGGATAGACGTGGGATCGCCAGTAGATATTATATACTTAGATTTTCAGAAAGCTTTTGACAAAGTGCCACATCAAAGATTACTACTTAAATTAAAAGCTCATGGTATCGGGGATGGCATAATTAACTGGATAGAGCAATGGCTGACTGACTGTTGTAGTATATGGAGAAGTTTCAAACTGGAAATCAGTTTTGAGTGGGATACCACAAGGATCAGTATTAGGACCTTTATTATTCCTAATATATATCAATGACTTGGAAGACAATATAACAAGTAACGTATTCAAATTTGCAGATGACACAAAAATGTTTAGAAAGGTTAACTCTGATGGTGATAAATAACATTAACAAAAAGATCTAGACAGATTAGTGAAATGGCTCTGTGAAATGGCAGATGTTGTTAAATTTTGGGAAATGTAAATGCCTACACACAGGACATGGGAACTTGGATGTAAACTATAAAATGGGAGATACTGTTCTGGGTATTACTGTAAAAGAAAATGACTTAGGAGTTAAAATAAGTGCTAACATGAAAGTTTCAGTTCAGTGAGGCATTGCAACTTCAAAGGGTAATATAATTCTTGGGTTGATTAGGAGAAACATAACATACAAGAAAAAAGGTAATTATACCTCTGTGTAAAGCAATAGTTAGATCTCATTTAGAATACTGTATACAAGCGTGGAGATCTTATCGTAAGAAGGCTATAGAACGCATACAGAGGAGAGAAACTAAAAGTATTCCAGAACTTAGAGACCTTAGTTATGAAGAACACCTGAAAGAATTTGGTTTAACAACTCTAGAGACAAGGAGGTTAAGAGGAGATCAGACTGGAGTTTTTAAGATATTGAATGATATGAAAATATTAATAGAAATATGTTTTCTCTCTCAAGAAAGATAGCAGAACTAGAGAACATAAGGTAAAGTTAGTAAAGGATCAGTGTAGATTGATATCAGGAAGTACTCATTCTCACAGAGAGCAATAAATGGATGGAACACATTATTTACATATTGTATAACTGCTAGCAGCGTGAATATGTTTAAAAACAAGTTGGACTAATATCTCAAGAGGGCGGGTTACACGTAGAAGAACACTGATAGACTCTCGATAAGCCAATGGCTTCCTTGTCCACTTGCCATCTGTGCCTTTTACTTGGATGGTAAATCTTGTTAAATCGTTGTTACTGGTTATTCAAGCGTTGAGAACGCGAGTAGTGATATTTGCACATGAACGTCACCAGGACAATGTGGTCACGAAACAGGGGTTGGATGCACACGCTGAATGAGTGTGCAGAGTGTGTCATGGCTACACATTTTTTGCGTGACGGCGAGTAGAGCGCAGGACCAACATCTAGCGCATTATATCAGCAGATAGTCTACAGAGCAATCAAACGTGTATTTCTCGAGACCACGTCTCGCACAGGTGTCCACAACAACCCGATCAGTCGATGGTCATAATACGCGTTATAAATAAAGCTAAATACGTAGGTTCTTACCAGGAAGCGCTCCGTTCACTTTGACTTCAATCAAACCGTTGAATGTCATCGATGTATCGTAAGCTGACAATATTGTCAGCTTGACGGTCCGACTGACTGTCGGCGGTGAAATACTGAAGTTTGACCACATCAGGGTGTCATCGGCTTCTGGCGTCAATGTGGTCGTGTCAAGACGCAGAACACACTTTCACTGATTTCTTTTACTACTAATTGTAATAAGGTTTTCATTTCAGGCAATAAGCAGTATGTCCATAAAAATAAATATTAAAATAAACACAGTATATCTAAAAATTATAGAAGGATACAATCCACTGAGTCCGCAATTTACTATCAGCAATGGTTTCCTTAGACATATTCATTAGACATCTACAATTTACTATCAGCAATGGCTTCATTAGACATATTCATTAGACATCTACAATTTACTATCAGCAATGGTTTCATTAGACATATTCATTAGACATATACAATTTACTATCAGCAATGGTTTCATTAGACATATTCATTAGACATCTACAATTTACTATCAGCAATGGTTTCATTAGACATATTCATTAGACATCTACAATTTACTATCAGCAATGGTTTCATTAGACATATTCATTAGACATATACAATTTACTATCAGCAATGGTTTCATTAGACATATTCATTAGACATCTACAATTTACTATCAGCAATGGTTTCATTAGACATATTCATTAGACATCTACAATTTACTATCAGCAATGGTTTCATTAGACATATTCATTAGACATCTACAATTTACTATCAGCAATGGTTTCATTAGACATATTCATTAGACATATACAATTTACTATCAGCAATGGTTTCATTAGACATATTCATTAGACATCTACAATTTACTATCAGCAATGGTTTCATTAGACATATTCATTAGACATATACAATTTACTATCAGCAATGGTTTCCTTAGACATATTCATTAGACATCTACAATTTACTATCAGCAATGGTTTCCTTAGACATATTCATTAGACATCTACAATTTACTATCAGCAATGGTTTCATTAGACATATTCATTAGACATCTACAATTTACTATCAGCAATGGTTTCATTAGACATATTCATTAGACATATACAATTTACTATCAGCAATGGTTTCATTAGACATATTCATTAGACATATACAATTTACTATCAGCAATGGTTTCATTAGACATATTCATTAGACATATACAATTTACTATCAGCAATGGTTTCATTAGACATATTCATTAGACATCTACAATTTACTATCAGCAATGGTTTCATTAGACATATTCATTAGACATATACAATTTACTATCAGCAATGGCTTCATTAGACATATTCATTAGACATATACAATTTACTATCAGCAATGGTTTCATTAGACATATTCATTAGACATATACAATTTACTATCAGCAATGGTTTCATTAGACATATTCATTAGACATATACAATTTACTATCAGCAATGGTTTCATTAGACATATTCATTAGACATATACAATTTACTATCAGCAATGGTTTCATTAGACATATTCATTAGACATATACAATTTACTATCAGCAATGGTTTCATTAGACATATGCGCGGGTTAAGTGGTTTGCTGAGTACATATTTGGGCTCATTTCCATTCTGCGATTGAATGAGCTTGGCATTATTGTTTCTACTGCATTACACAGCATACTTTCTTGCTTATTTAAACAAGAAATCCAAAACGTACATTCCTTAAATAACATTTCTTATTGAAATATATCCTTAGCATAGCTTTGTTGATGCACGAACAAATAACAATGAATAAAGAAATAAAAGTAACAGCGTAAATTGTATCAGACGCCTGTTTGTTTGTATTTATCAGACTACTGTTCGCAAACAAAATGAACTTACATTTACGTTGGTGTCGTCAAACGCTAGCGATATATCTTTGAATTTGTTTTTCGTATACAGCGGCATGATTTGAACAGCCGAAATGTTGTAGGCACGTGCGAAAGTAATTGCTAACCACGTTCCAACGGGACGGCCAATAAATGACCATCGGCTGCTAAGGTAGACATCACCACCAATCGCCCTGTCACATTGCCGGTCGTTGACTTCGTAAGAGTCGTGGCTGGGACGCACTGCACGTGGCGATGTTGCTCGCTGCAGCCACGTTCACTGGAACAACTGCAAGAGATCATTTCAACAAGACACTGCATTCAAATTAAAGTAAACACTTTAAGATTAAACAAATGCTGTGCAGTGCGCTAACATGATATCTCCAAATGCCAACGATGAACTATTTCTTGATGTTGATGTTGCGTCCTTAACATCAGCAGGAAACGTGGTGGTAATGCAGCTGTAAATCATAACGTGATAAACGTTGAAAATACATCGCTTTTGAACAAATGTGTAGAATTTTCACAGGCTGTCGGAATAACTTCACAAACAACCGGCGGACAGAATATGGTTTGTAGAGACGCGTAACCAGGTTCGCATAAAAAAGTTAAACCGTTGAATGTCGTATGTCTACCGTAAACAGACAATATGGTCAGGTTGACGGTAGGCGGTGAGTTTGTCTCCACGTAGTGGTCATCGGCTTCGCATGTTTAATCTTACCAATAAAAGAATATAACCAGTGGTTTATTACGACTTCCTAGTTTAATGAATACATAGGCGTAGCAAGGATTGTTAATTGGCCTGCTAAAAATGTCATTACACTAGATAGTTTCTGCTATAAGTTTTTCGCTCTACGTATCGCTAGTTACTTAAAGTTACTTATATACACTGACGTCACCTGATTTTGCAGGTCACATGTTATCCAAGAGTTTCGCCCCGAGATCCGGATACGTAAATACTGAGAGAATGGCCTCCCTTGGTGAATGTTCTACTTATCAGTTTTTAGACTTTATTTAAAAAAAGACATGCTTATTTTTCACATGCAATGTAATATAGATATCCAAGAATAGTCATACCGTAACAGGACAGGGAAAATACTAATAATTTTACACATATTATACTTTAGGAACGAGTCTACACTCCAGCTGGTGGAAAACCATTCATGCATTGCATAATGAAGGCGGTGAAATACACTAGAGCGGTATGTGGCAGGGGTCTCAACCTCACATCTGTTTTGGGGGGCCAACTTCCCATCACTTTTGAGAGCCCACCTCCAGCCAATCCGACCTCATAAATATTTTGAGGCCAACCTCCTACCAATTTTTACGAGCAACCTCCCACTTTCCACAGCTACACGTATGATATAATTTCAACTTAAATGCTATAGGGAAAGGCAATGTTAGTTGAGCCATGTTTCAGTATTTTTGCTACGTAAGGCACAATCATGTTCATAAGACAAATTGCATTCACTCACATAAACTATGGTTATTAGTAGATAATTTTATTC